>JAJHPC010000016.1:9563449-9675949 GCA_024447665.1 Juncus inflexus
ACCCTAATAATGTGTATAAAAATACACATTACAAATCCCACCACACTTAAACTAAGCTTGCCCTCAAGCGCAAATTAAAATCAAGTTTTAGGATTTTTAGAATCAGTTTAAAGCGTTTTGAAAAAAGATTTAGTTATTGCCATGAATGTTATATACTAATATTTGATTATTATAATAATATACGAGGGTCGATGAATATCCATTAATAATTTCAAATTCAAATTTATTTAAAATTCCCCAATCCTTCAAATACGAACCTTTTTCCAAAAAGCAATGCCCTAATTTTGTTTTTGATACTTTCTCCCCCTAAATTTAAAATGGTGAATTTATACAAATTACCCCAAAAATTCCAACTAACTCAACTTTCTCTTTTATAAACACGTAAAGGTTGGTATGCTATCCACTCATGTTATCAAAAGACAAGTTGTGCTTTGCACGTACAAAAAATCCTTCATTTTCTATTGCGGATATGTAAATTTTTTTTTTCAAGGGTTTAAAAATAATTTTTCACATTTTAACTTTTTTTTTGTGAAGGGATAACAGGTTATGATTTCGGTCACTTGCTTTTAGTGCGAAAATTAGAGATGGACATACGAGTCATTAGCTATGCCATGAAAGATAGGTTGAGTTAGAAAATTTTTGCGAAACTAGTGGTATTAAAAGTAAGGTTTGATTTCTCAAAAGTTTTAATCACAGCATTACTTTAAGGAAAACGATTTATAATTTCATTAAAGGGGTAAGTGAAATATTTATGAATTTTCGAGACGCTTAATGGATTTTAAATGGATATTATAAATGGAATGAGGTGGAAAATATGGCATTTATGACAAAAGTCAAATCCTTTTGAAATTTTTCAAATCTTTTCATCATTTTCCAAAACCCTAAGTATTTTTTTTTATATTACTTGAGAGGGCTTAGTTTTAAAATATTTTCCATTTTCAAAATTTTTTACTTCTTTTCATTTAAATGCCTCACACACACAAACTTTATTACAAACACAAATAAAGAAAATGAAGAAAAATAAGTAAAATTTTTAAATTTTATGGTATTTATGAGTTTTTAATTATTTTTGAAATTTTAAATTTTCCAATTTTTAAGAGTTTTCATATTTTTACAAGAAAACAAAACTTGGTTTTGCACAAAACCACCCCACCACACTTAAGCCTTTGTTTGTCCTCAAACAAAAAGTTCAAAAATGAGAAAATTTGTGGAAATTGGAAAAATTATTGGTGTTTTATGGAAAACCTCCCCCACCACACTTGAACTTTTGTGTACCAAATGTATAAGTGTGAAAGAGAAGTTTTGTAAAAATAAGAAAATAAAATAAAGAAAGGAAAAATACGACCTGACACAACGAGTTGCCTCTCGCCAAGCGCTCCCATTTTACGTCTCGAGCTCGACGGCTTCGTGTTAGCCTCTCTCGAACGGGTCGTAAACGTGAGCAAATACTTGTAAGAGCTCACATGGTGGTAAGAAGCTACTTTGATCTCTTATTTTCATTTTCTTGGTTTCGTCAAGAAGTAGAAAGTGTGATCTGATTGCTTTTGGACAGGATTTAGTTTCAAATTCGGTTGAGAGGGGCAATTTAATGCCCAAATTTATCCATTGTTGAGGTGGAAGGTCGACGAACATTACACCACTTATTTCAAGCTTGGTGTAATGTATGGTTTGACAAGACACGGATTTTGGGGAAGTTTGTGGAATTTTCTCGAGGTTTGGGATGGTCGGTTTGTCCAAATTTTCAACCTTTGAGTCATAATTTGACTCATCCTCATCTTCGACCCATAGTTTCTCAAAAATAGTTATAATTTCTTTAACCAAATCTTGAGTTTTGGTGGCACTTAACTCGTCGAAAGGTTCAACCAGTGAGTCATCACATGACTCGCATTCCACATTACTCGAGACCTTACAAAAGTCCTCGAAGTCGAAACTAGGGTTTGTAGCACTCGGAATTTCGCCCGATTCAACCTTTGAGTCCTCGCTTAGCACGCATTCCTCATCATTTGAGCTTTCACAACACTCACTCCCCAAATCCCCATTTGACCCACATTCCCCATCAAACAAATATTCCCCCACCTCAAAGTTGGCGTCCTCTTTTTTCTCAAGTTCCCCCCCTTTGAACATTTCCTTCTCCTCATCACCTCGAAAACCATCAACCCCTAATTCTTCAAACACCCTATAACCCTCATCACAAAGAGATTCTCCCATTTCCACTTCTTCAAAGACCCTCATCACAATGGCTAGCTTCATCACGACAAGGTTGGATAGTGGATTCTTGAATAATGGTATGAACTTTGTCCATGTCTTTCATGAGCGAGTTCGACATCTCTAAAAAGCGTTTCTCGAAGAGGTCCAGTTTATCAAGCCATTTGTCTTCAAAAGAGATTTGAGTTTGTTGATATTCTTGGTATGGAGCGTAGTACTCGATTTGGCGGAGGTGAGGTTGAGAGGAATGGGTTGGTGTGGCGGGCATGTACGGGTTTTGGAAGTTCATTTGAGTTTGAAAACCCCAAGGTTGGTTCAACATTTCATCCCTCGACTCCTGATTAGACGAATGGTTGAACAACGCTCCTTGCCCGTAAGATTGCCCGTAGAGAGGTTGTGTCTGGTCGAAGAAGCTTTCACCATTGTGCCTTCGATAGCCAGCGTGTGGCCATCCCGTCCACGTTTGTCTTCCCGTCATTGAGTCTAGTTCACCTCTCGTCTTGCCAATCCATTGAAGATCTTGCGCCCTAATAACCTTTAAAAATAAGAGAGACAAAAACACTAGAGAAAATATGAGATGAGTTAGTTAAAAACTTGATGCAAGCCGACTCCCCGGCAACGGCGCCATTTGTAAATCGCGTTAAAACCGTCGTTGAGTTTCACACAATTTAACAAAACAATTTATATTTCCCTATTAATCAATTACGAGTATGAGTGGTAATGAGTTTAGGGGTCGAACACAAGGAGAATGGCCTTGAGGTATTACAATTTTTTTCAAAAGTAGGTCTTGTTTTTGTTCAGATGTTGCAAACTATTTTTAGAAGGTTATTGATATATTGAAGTAAATTCGTACACAAATCCTTTGAAAATTCTTTAATAATAATTCCAAATACCCAAAAGTTGCAAATGATATGTCAATGGAAAATAGAGAATGAGATCTTCACAATGCAAGGTGAATCAATTATCACTTTTGTTCATATTTTTTATGTAATTTTCGTTTTAGTCCTCACTTTTCACAATCAGTCAACAGAGTTATTCATAAAATCACAGAAAATCGAAAATTACTTCAAAAATCACCAAACATTAACAGAAATTAGGAAAACAAGTTCATATTATGTGGTAAAAATATCAAATCAAAATGATTGATATTCCAAAAGTTATGGTCAAAACTCAGAACATATGACAGGATTGGACAGAGAATGGTATGAGTTGTCAAAAGAGGGTGGAATTCAAATTTTATCCAAATAACAACTCAATTAAAATTCAGATTAAGAAACTACACTTCAAAATGAATTACTGAGATCTAGATTTTTTATTTATAGGAATTTTCTACTAATTTCTAAAAATCGTAGAAAAACAGTCAGAATCAAAAAAATCAAGAACATGAAATTAAAAAGTCAAAACTTTGCACAGATTTTATCTTACAATTTTAACATAAAAGCATTGGGCACATGTTATATGAAAGTTGTTCTAAAATATCTAAAGAAACACAAAATATTTTTTTTATGATTTTCTTTGATCAGATCTAAAGTCAAACAATTTTTTTACTGAACTGACAGAAATAAAATGCAGAAAATTGTATTTTTGAATTAATAGGATAAAAGTAGGGATTTTTAAGGCAATTTGATCAAGAATTGTATCATTAATCACTAAATATTCAGTTTATCAGATTTGGCACAAGTTTGAATTATTTCCAACCAGAAAAATTCAGCAAATAGATCAAAATTTCAGATCAAACACCAATCAACCAACTAGTGTTTGATCTCAATTTTTGAACTAAAAACTTCACTAAATCAAGCAAAAACCTCAACCAAGATTCAAGATGATAAAATGGACTAACATGCATGAAAAATTCAGTTCTAAATGACCTAATTAATTCAACCAAATCGATTAAATCAAGAAAAATCCAGATTTAACAGCGTATTATGAACAGTACCAAATCAGTCAATTTAATTCAAATTAAAGCAAGATTTCAAACAATTCTATCACAAAAAGCCTATCCCTACAAGATTCTACTCACACATGATAAGATCAACCGAAATTAGGCATGTGTTCATCATGTTCTTTTACAAATTGGATCTTGTGATCTAAAATTGAATACAAGAGATTAAATGAAAATTGGATCGAACCGAGACGTGGAAGATCAACCAGAAACTTCCTTGAGACGATTTGAACCTCCAACTGATGCTTGATTCCAGCCGAACCGATCAATTGCCTTTTTCACCAAAATCAGCCCGAATTGGTGAATTTCACTCAAACTCGAAAATTGAAGCTCGAAAAGCTCTGAGATTCAGTAATGGAGTTACTGAAGCTTAAAGAAGATGATTGGAGAGTAATGTGTTGAAATAATTTGGAGAATGGAAGAATGAGTGATTTGAGAGAATGGATGAAAGAGCGTGTTTTGATGGATTGAAATACGGTTCTTTATATAGAGAGTTGAGGGATATTTTGGGGCTTGTGATTGGCTTAGGAGGATCAAGGAACTGTACTGAAGATCTGGACCGAATTTCGTTGTATTCCGTTGAAAAATGAGGGAGAATTTCGAATTTTAGTATTTGGCGGTTATTTTGAAATCTGGAATTTCGTCGAACGGTTTAGTGGCATCATTTCAAACTCAAATATCTCTCTCATTTCTTCATCGTTTTTGGTGTTCTTCATATCCATGGAAAGAGGAAAGAGAGAAGAACATAATGGAATTGGTTTTACGTGAAACTGAGCTCTGTGGAGTGAGTTATGGACTTGAGAAGTTTCAGCTCGAATTGAGTTATTTCAGCAAAAACAGAATTCAATTTCATCGAATACTTATTTCAAACTCGATTATCTCACTCAATTCTTCGTTTTATGAGTTTTTTATATGGTTGGAAAGAGGGGATCAAGAAGAAGATAATGGTGTTGGAATTTTGTAAATTATAGGTCTGTGGAGGGAATGGCAAGCTCGAGAATTCCTCAGCTCAAACGGTCTATTTTCATGGCTGACAGGAGGTTTTTCGCGTTTTCCGGCCAGCTCCGGCCGTTCCAGCGGTGACTAATCATACGGTTGTGCTTGTCTTGTCAAGACGAGTCAAATGGTGGTGAGTTTGTTCAATTCCGCATTTCGGAAAATCAGCGCTTTGAGAGAGAAAGAGTTGACTTTGACTGCGACGGTTGACCAGAATTTTGATGCGTCATTTTTCTCTGTTCTTTTGCTTCTAGGTTTATGTTGAGGTGTAAAACGATGGTTAGGATCCATTTGATCGGAACGTCACATTCCGATATGAAACGTCACATTCCGATACGAAACGTCATAAAAAACGTGGACGTTTATTCTCTGTTTTGGGACCGAACGTGGTCGGTTCACGTATCGGTTTGGCTGAAGAACGTCATGAGACAGTGGATGTTTTCATAACGTTTTGTGGTCGTTTCTTACTCGTTCCAATGTTTGCTCTTTTCCAACAACGTTTTCCATCGTTTAGGGTTAGGAAATTATATGTATGGGAAATGTGAGCGTTTTTAGGGAGAATTTGGCCATCATTGGCCCATTATTTACGTTTTTGTCCAATTCTTCATTTTATGGCCTTTTCGCCTGTAAAATAACACAAAAATGTATTAAGAGTTTTCAAATTATGTTTTATGAGTTATGAGTCTTTTTCATACGTTTTATGTGAAATTTGATTGAGTTTGTGATGATTTAAACCCTAATAATGTGTATAAAAATACACATTACAAGTCTTCTGAACAGCTTTCGATGATATTCTATTAAGAATGAATGCGGCAGCTTTAATGGCATAACCCCAAAAAGATATAGGAAGATCCGTTTGACTCATCATAGAACGAACTATATCTAATAAAGTTTGGTTTCTCCTTTCTGATATACCATTCCATTGAGCTATTCCTGGAGGAGTGAGTTGTGAAACTATTCCACACTCTTTAAGATAATCATCATACTCTACGCTTAGATATTTGCCGCCTCGATCCGATCGAAGTGCTTTAATCTTCTTACCTAGCTGGTTTTCTACTTCATTCTTAAAAATTTTGAGCAATTCAAAAGATTCAGACTTATGCTTCATTAAGTAGACATACCCATATCTACTTAAATCATCAGCGGAAGTAATGAATTATTTAAAACCACCTCTAGCCGGTGTACTCATTGGACCGCATATATCCGTATGTATAAGTTCCAATAACTGACCAACCCTCTCACCTTTCTTAGTGAAAGGAGTTTTTGTCATCTTACCTAATAAACAAGACTCGCACGTCTCTAATGATTCCAAATTAAAAGAGTCTAATAATCCATGCCGATGGAGTTTCGAAATACGTTTCTCATTTATATGTCCTAGACGGCAATGCCAGAAGTATGTGGGATTCAAATCATTTGATTTAAACATCTTGGCATTAATTCTATAGATAGACTTGTAATGATCATGATGAGGATTTAAAATATCAACACCATTTTCTAATTGACCACTCTCATAGAAAAGGCTTTGTTTACTTAAGGAAAAATTATTATTCTCAATAATAAACTTAAAACCATCCATAAACAATCTCGATTCAGACACAATATTCCTGTTCACAGCAGGTACATAGTAAGAATTACTTAAATTTATTACAAGTCCAGAAGGTAAAGATAAAACATAAGTTCCTACGGCCAATGCAACAACTCTTGCTCCATTTCTGACACGTAGGTCAACTTCACCCTTCTCTAATCTTTTACTCATTTATAGCCCCTGCACATTATTACAAATGTGAGTACCACATCCGATATCTAATACCCAAGATGAGGAAGTAGAAAGATTAATTTTTATAACATGTATACCTCAAGTGATAGTCTCACTACCCTTCTTCTTCCTTAGATCCTCGAGGTAAGTCGGGCAGCTCCTCTTGTAATGTTCAGACTTGTCACAAAAGTAGAAAGTGACATCCTTGAGTTTCTTGTCCTTAGGTGCGATCAACTCTTTGCCCTTACCTTTGCCTTTAGGCTAGCCCTCGAACTTCCTTTTCTGCCCCTTCCCTCTCTGAATGATGAGGACCTCTCCGGCAACATTTGTCTTCATGATCGCCTCGAAATTTTTAAGAATACCATGCAACTCGGTGATGGTCTAGCTCATGTTATGCATGTTGAAATTTTGGACAAATGGCTTGAAGTTGGGAGGTAATGACCTAAGCATCAAATCCGTGGTCATCTCATCCCCAACTTTTGTGCCTAGTTTTTCAAGTTGATCGATGTACTCTTTCATTTTCAGAATATGAGCACTCACCGAGGAGTTGGGTTGCATCTTACAACTAATTAGAGCACAATGCGCATTCTACCTTTCATTTCTAGCTTACTCTCGGAATATTTCCTTAAGAACAGCCAATATATCTAATGTCTCTTTATCTTCAAACAACTTTTGAAGCTCGACATCCATAGTGGCTAACATGAGACATGTCACATCGGTTATGTCACTAAGATGCTTTGCATAACCATCTTTTACGTGTTTGGTAGCCATGGAAGCGCGTACCTCAGGAATGGCCTCTTCAAGGATATAAACCTTCTTTTCTTGCTTGAGAATAATTCTCAAGTTCCGATACCAATCAAGGAAGTTTTTCCCATTCAATTTATCCTTCTCAAGGATGGATGACAGGTTCATATTTGAATTGTTGCTTGTAGCCATTTTCTATCGGAAAATATGAATGCAGGTTGACGTTTACAATTTGTATCTTGTGCGAGATATTAAATATTAGCTCCCACTATTTTTATTCAAATCAATAATCCTCAAAGTATTGATTCGGAAATTTCTAACTTGAAATTTCATAGTGGCTCAAGATCCATATTTCATTAAGTCCTAAGTGAGCTTGGGCTCATCTCCTAGAACTTAATTATTTAGGTAGGAAACCTTCCAATTGTATCTTATACTACTCTTGAATAAATCATACGATCAACATCACATGCTCGGCATATTTATCCTATTCTATGCCTCGAGCCCAAGTCCAACTTGATAGCTCTTTTAAGTCCAACCATGTCCACTATCGGGAATCACCATTTTCCACCTCTTACCCTCCTAAAATTAAACTAAACTCTGTTACTTAGGCAAACCCGAGTTAGGATGATCGAAGGAATGATAAGTGTAGACACTTGGGGGGGGGGGTTATGACTTAACATTAACTTGTGAGATTATAATGTTTTAACTTGGCTTTCACTTATATTATTTTATTAAGTATTTTGACGATGGCAACATATCACATCATTAAAATAAATATAAACCCATATAGCATGGCCTAAATTATCGAAATGAGTCAAACATTAAGATCATTTCATAAGATATAAACAATCACACAAGGCAATGATGATGAACTCCTTCATCTTCATGAATAATGTGAAGTTGATGGTAGACTCCTTCATCTCCATGAGGAGCGTATGGTGGATGATGCCCTTCCTTCATCTGCATGAGGATAATGAGGCCGTGGTTACATACAAATAATTATATGAATGAATGGAACCATGCCCGTCGTTAAATACATACATCACACACATCATCACAGATACATTCATTCATCACATATCTAATCGGTCATGCTATATGCAAAATATAAACTTTTAACCAATTTATGAATTATGTATAAGCGTTACTCATTCTAAATTTGGGATTAATTCTAAATTTATTCTCTATGGTGCCGAAACATTAAATTTCATTAAAATTTTGATGTGTGAAATATATCCTTCTAAAATTTAAATGATGTATCATATACATCATTTCACACTTTTGAAGGATCTGAAACATCATATGCATCTCTTTATGAAAAATCTTACCCATCCTTTCATGAATACGCCATATGTATCCTTTCATTAAATTACACCATTTCAAGAAATTATAACTTTTCATGAATATGATGCAACCAATGGTTTAAATTGCGAGACAGCGGTCCCTAGCGTTTGAGCTTTTTTTATAGCGGATCGCGGTAGCGGGCGCTATTGCGCCGCTACGACCTCATAGCGGGAAATGCCATTTTGTATAGTTATAACAAAATTTTCAATATAAAAATCAAAACCACCATAAATAAAGATATTACAATAATCCATAATTAAACACGCACCATACAAAATTCATTATCCGCATTTAAACATGCGACATAAAATAAACATATGAAAACTTAATTATCTAAAATAAACACACAAATACTTAATTATCCAAAATAAATATTAATACTTAAACTAATTATTTACTCTTCGGATGAAGAGAAATTAGCATTCATTATTTCATCATCTTCGGATGAACATGATGAATCAACTTCATCATTCTAGAAATGTAGGGTTTGGGTTTATCATTTTTTTTGTCTTTATCATTTTTGTTGCCTTCGTTTGTCTATGGAGAAAGAAAAGTGTTTTATTTTTTTGGGTTTGGGTTTATTTACTTATTGGGTTTGGATTTAATTACTTATTGGATTGGATTTGGGTTAATGAATTTCGGGTCAAAATAAAAAAACACTATCCAAATAGCGCGCTATAGCGCCGGTTCTTTCCGCTATTTCAACCGCAATAGCGCCGCTATAGCGCCTGTAGCGGCGAAAACGCTATTGTTGCTATAATTTCATCGCGAGTTGTATTTATGGGTAATTTCCGCAATTGCGCCGCAATTGCGCGTAATTGCGCCGCTATTTAAAACACTGGATGCAACACATGCACCCTTTCACCAAGTCGCACCATTTCATGAATTCGAACCCTTTCATAAAATTGATACATCTCATGCATCTCTTCATGAAACCGATGCATCCCATGCACCATTTCGAATCGTACCTTTTTGTTAAGAACATTTAACACCTTGAAAAATAATGCCTTAACATCAAATCGAAATTCATTTAACTCTTAACTTAATCGTAAATCACTTGGCTCTGATACTACTGTTGGGATTTTTTTAGCGTTCTTGACGCAGCGGAATTGGATTCAAGATTCAAGACATTCAAGAATTCAAGAAATTCAAGAAAAACAAAAGAAACGGATCAGTGAAATATGATTAAGTAAAAAAAATAACTTAATGTTCATACCTATCGGATCGAAAATTGATCCGATCTCGAACTTGAAGCGGTAGAGCCTTTCTTCTCTTTTTGCACAAACCGGTAACGATTATCAATTTCCACCACACACACCCATTCGTTTGAAATCATTTTCAATCGCTTCTCCAAAAGAAACGACTCACAACCAATTCGATTCTCAACTAAATCGATTCTTCAAAACGACTTTCACAAATTCAACCAATCAATAAGACGTCATGAATCATTTCGTCCTCTATTAGTATCCACATGGAATAACCCCTTTAAATGGATGAAGAAAGGATATGCTACTCTCCATTCTTCACATTTTGTGCGAAAAATTCCAAAGAGAAATTCGGAATTTTCTCTCTTTTCTCTTTCTCTCTCTTTTGTCTTACAAAATGGAATGAGAATTTTGAATGACATAGACTGAAATATGAGAGCTTTTAGGGTATATATAGTCTATGTTTTCAAAGAGAAGCCTTTCTTCATTTAATCCTCTTAGTTACTATGTAACCATATGTGTAATACATCTTATCATATAAGATGTAGGGTTATATGTGTCAATAACTATATAACCTTTTATATAACTTATCACATAAGTTATAATTTTCTGTGTACATTTCAATTGTTATTCTTTGTGTGTGACCCTATAGGTTTATTTAATGTTGACAATAATCCCAAATGATTATAATTCATGAGCGGACTCTAGAAAGCCATCATGACTACCCAATTTAAGTAAATATCGATGATTTGATCTAAATCTATTTGTTGTCCTTAATTTGTATCCCTTTGTTACACGATATCTATATCGACCATAAGGCATGGATTGTATCAAACTTATGAAGTACGATAAATTTCTTGATCCCGAATGTGATCGAACCATGAAAGACATTAATAACTCATCAAGAGGCCTTAAGATATCTCTCTCACTTACAAGAGGAACAAATCCTATCATGATCTATCTCATTCCTCCACATGTTTCATTATGTACATAATCATAATCTTTGTGATTACCCGGTTAAAGGTAATGCTAGATTATGTTAATGTATATAATTCCATATGTAGGAAACCGATATAATCGTTAGTCTACGGATAACAATACTATTTATGACACATACCAATGATACGAACCATGTGGTATTCTCCCGGTGGTGTTGGAAAATCCATGGCCATGTACGTCACATGCGCAACGGAACCTATGGATTTAGCCCGCCCTAGGATCATCATTAAGGGAATAAAAGTATGAGACTGACTATTAAAATTTATACCTCGGATCTTTCTGATCCGCGAGATGAAGAACGGATGTAGGTCTGAACTTTTCTGACTCACAACCTTCTCCTTCCTGGAGCTCGACTCGAACGAACTCCTTACTTCTCCTAGGGTAAAGAAACCGACCGCTCGCTAGTCTTCAAAGCAGAAAATCTCTACTCGTATCCACGTCGATCTTCAGACGCACGGAATAACCGGACTCGGCTAGATGAGTCCGGAAATATTTTTCGAAAATAACTCAAAACTCTCTCTCTCTCTCTCTCTCTCTCTCTATTTCTGTGTATTAGACGGCCTCTAAGGCTTCTGAATTGTGTGTCGAATAGAGAGACTCAACGAGAGAGAGGTGAATGATTGCTCAGTTATCATAACTAAAAACCCTAATCTGGGCTTATTCCGTTGCCAACGATATATGTATTTCCATAACGGAATACTTGGTAGCTACGGTTATTACAGTTTCCATATCTATTCCGCTGGGAACGGAACTATTCCATTGCCAACGGAATGATACTATTTTGTTCAATCAATTATCCAATAATTGATTATTTCATTCATGAATTTATACATCATATGTATAATTGTTTTGAGCCATATTCGTTCCGTACGAATAGAGTTCATTGTGTGATCGTGTAGGTTCCATTTAACGCTAGTAACGATCATCTAAAGATCGTAAGTCATGAGTAATCTCTAGACTGATGTCATGACTACCCATGTTAAATGAAATGATCAACGATCATAAACCTATCTGAATAGACGTTTGCGTATTCCTTTTGTTCTACGATATATATCTTGATGGAAGTATATCATACTGAGTTTGATCAAAGTCTCTTTCCTGATCGAGAATTAGACTGAGTAAATATAAAATGATATTAACAACACATGTTAATCCATTTTGAGCATGCTCCCCCTGAACTTCATGTAAACATAAGGCTCACATTCACTTTTGGTAAAACCGAAACTTTTGATGACTTAATCAAAACGAAGATTCCAACTTCGAGATGCTTGCTTCAATCCATAGATGGATTTCTGAAGCTTGCAAATCTTATCAGAATTCTTAGGATCGACAAAACTCTCGGGTTGCATCATATGCACGTCCTCGGTCAGATTTCCGTTTAGGAAAGCTGTTTTGACATCCATTTGCTATATTTCATAGTCATAATATGATGCTATGGATAATAGAATTCTTATGGATTCAAGCGTAGCCACATGTGAGAAAGTTTCGTCATAGTCAATACCATGAACTTATTTGAAACCTTTCGCCACAAGCCTTGCTTTCTAGGTTTGTACCTTTCCATCCACGTCAGTCTTTTTCTTAAAGACCCACTTACATCCGATGGTTTACAAGCCTTCGGATGGATCAATCAAGTTCCAAACTTGATTGTCTTGCATGGATTGCTTCTCAGCTCTCATGGTCTCTAAACATTTCTGAGAGTCGGGACTCTTCATAGCATCTTGAGAGGACGTGGGTTCATCATCTATGAATGTCACATCATCATCATTAGACATGAGAAATCCGTATCTCTCTGGCTCATGATGAATCCTACTGGATCTACATTGAGTTTGTTGTGTTTCAAGCTCACCAACTCCTTGAGAGCTTCGTTGTTCCTCCATCATAGGTTCTGCCTCTATAGGTGGGTCTCGAATTTGTTTGAGTTGTACTTTGCTCACACTGCTTCTCATAGGGACAAACTCTCTTTCCAAGAAGGCTCAATTGCGTGCAATAAACACTTTGTTCTTCGATGGGTGGTAAAAGTAATATCCTTTAGTTTCGTTAGGATATCCCACAAACAGGGTACTTATCAGATTTGGGTCTAAGTTTATCGGGAAACTGTCGTTTGACATAAGTCTCACATCTCCAAATTTTAAGCAAAGACAACTTGGGGCTTTTCCCCGTCCACATCTCATATGGCGTCTTTTGAACCACTTTGGATGGAATCCTGTTCAGTATGAATGCGGCAGTCTCAAGAGCGTAACCCCAGAAAAACATTGAAAGACTCGTTTGACTCATCATTGATCGAACCATATCCAATAAGGTTCGATTCCTCCTTTCGGACACTCCATTCCACTGAAGAGTTCCTGGAGGAGTCAGTTGTGAAACTATTCCACATTCTCTGAGATGATCCTCAAATTCCTGACTCAGATATTCGCCTCCTCGATCAGATCGAAGTGCCTTAATCTTCTTGCCAAATTGATTTTATACTTCATTCTTAAATTCTTTGAACACTTCAAAGGATTCAAACTTGAGCTTCATTAGGTAGACATAACCATATCTACTGAAGTTGTCCGTGAAAGTTATGAAGTACCGATACCCACCTCTAGCGGGCGTACTCATTGGTCTACATACATCAGTATGCATGAGTTCTAATAAGTCATTGACCCTTTCACCAACTTTTGTGAAGGGTTTCTTAGTCATCTTGCCAAGTAAACAAGACTTGCACCTCTCAAATGATTACAAATCAAATGAGTCTAAAAGTCCATGAGAATGGAGTTTAGAAATATGTTTCTCATTTATATGGCCTGAAAGACAGTGCGAGATGTATGTCGTATTTGAGTCATTTGGTTTAAATCGTTTAGTGTTAATGTTATATATGGACTTATAATTCTCTTTATTAAGATCTAGCACATAAAAACCTCTTTCTAATAGAACATTTCCATAGAAAATATTATCCTTTAAGATAGAATAATTATTATTCTCAATAACAAATTTATAACTATCCAAAGCTAGACTAGAAATAGAAATAATATTTCTGCTCATAGCAGGTACAAAATAGCAATTATTAAGTACTAATACAAGTCCACTAGGCAAAGTCAATAAATAAGTTCCTACGGCTAATGCAGCAACCCTTTCTCCATTTCCCACATGCAGTTCGACTTCGCCCTTAGCTAATCTTCTACTCCTTTGTAGTCCCTACACATCATTACAAATGTGAGTACCACATCCGGTATCCAATACCCAAGATTTAGGAGTAAGTGAATTAGTTTCAATAACAAAAATATCTGAAGCGGTAGTCATACTACACTTCCTGATTTCGTCCTGATAGAGTTTGCAGTTTCTCTTCCAATGGCCAACTTTGTTGCAATGGAAGCAAACTCCCTCCTTATCTTTCTTGATCTTAGATTTAGGCAACACCTTGCCTTTACCCTTGCTCTTGTTCCCGGTCTTCTTACCTTTCTTCTTGTGAACCATTAGGACATCTTTAACAACATTTGTCTTCATGTCCTCCTGTGCGTTCTTAAGCATCACATGCAACTCGGTGATGGATTTATCCATCTGATGCATATTGTAGTTCATGATGAATTGCTTAAAACTAGGAGGTAACAACCTGAGGCTTGTGTGAACAACCAATTCTCTGGGCATAGCTGAACCAAGCCTCTCCAATTAATCAAGATAGCTCTTCATCCTGAGTACATGAGCACTAACAGATGAACCTTCAGCCATCTTCATGTCAGTCAGAGAGATGGTCGCTTTGTAGCGCTCAACTCTAGCCTGCTTTTGGAATATTTTCTTGAGAGTTATGATCATATCGTAAGTACCCATGTCCTCCAGTTGCTTCTGAAGCTTGGAGGTCATGGTCGCTAGCATGAGACAATCTATCTCCGTGTCTTCCTTGACATATTTAGAATACGAATCTCGGGCAATGGTGCCGTTGCCGGGGAGCTAGCAACGCGACTAGTCTAGGTCAATATTCACACTTCTCTTGTGTAGTACGGTAGTCTGCTTTTGTGTCAGAGTAAACCAAATTCGTTTTACTTTTTGTCAGTCATATATTTTTAACCTTTTGTCAGAGTCACACTTTCGTTACCTTTGTTATCTTTTTCACTTTTTGTCAGAGTCAGTCATACTATTTATTTTCACTTTGAGTCTGCATTACTTGCATTCACTAATTCTCTCTCTTACACTTGATTCCAGTTCATGAAAGCTACTCGTAGTTCTAATCTTCCACTTGCACCATTAGATCTTGAGATTGAGAGAACACACCTGGAGCGAAGAAGAGCAATTCCGGAAGCACCGAAAGCAGCCGAAGAAACTGAAAAGGTGGAGAACTTGGACAGCGAAAGCGAACCTCCTACTCCACCAGCTCCTCCTCACGCTACAAGAGGTAACACTACGGTCATGGCTAATTTTGAGGATAGGACACTTAGGGACTTGTCTACCTTTGATTTTGCTACCAACCAGTATGGTATTGTATTACCACCGGTCCCAAATTTTAAGATCCATACGGGTCTTCTTCAATTATTACCGACTTTCAATGGGAGCGCCGGAGAGGATCCGCACTCTCACATGCGGGAGTTCAACCATATCACCGCAACAATGATGCCGGCGGAGATTGAAGATGAAGGTCCTTACAAGCTGCGACTGTTTTCATACAGTCTTCGAGGACCAGCAAAGGACTGGTACTACCATCTAGCACCTTTTCCAACAACTTGGGTAGAACTTCAAAAGTTGTTTCTAGACAAGTATTTTCCTGTCTCTCTTACCGCTTCTATTAGGAAGCAGATTTGTAGTATTCAACAAGAAGTAGGGGAAACCCTCTACGAGTACTATGATCGCTTCCAGAAGTTGTGTGCAAAATGTTCCAACCATCAAGTCCCAGATAATCTCTTGATTCAACACTTGTATGATGGGATGCTTCAAGAGACTAGGGATAATGTAGATTCTGCTAGTGGGGGTGCTTTTATAGATAAAACCGTTAGGCAAGCACGAACCTTGATAGAAACCATGGCAAAAAATGCCCAATCTAGTAGAACCAGATCTCGACTTAGGGGAGTTAGTGAGATTAGAGACTGTGATTTGGAGAAGCGAGTGAATGGTATGGACGCAAAATTAGATAGCTTGGCTAATATAATGGCGTCATTCATGGGAACCAAAATGGAAGTAAAAGCATGCGGTGCCTGCACTCAGACAGGACACACCACTGATGCGTGCCCAACACTCCATGATGAGGAGAAAGTCACGTCCACAGCTTGCGGCATCTTCAAGCTAAACCAACACGGAAATTCAAATGGGGGTCAAAACCGTAATTATGATCCCTATTCCAAAACGTACAACCACTGGATGGCGTGATCACCCCAACTTCAGATGGCGTGACCCAGGAAACCAACAACAACCTCCTCAAATCCATCATCAAAATTCTTCTTCTTCACCTCCAATTGACCCTGCTTTGAAAAGTCTTTCTGACATTGTGACCTCCTTGGCCACATCAACTACTTCTTTTCAGAAGGATACAAAAAGTGCCCTAACACATCTGGGCACCCAAATTGCTCAAATATCCTCTGAATTAAACCAGTTAAAAACTCAGGGGTCCTCACAACTTCCTTCCCAAACTCTAAACCCCCGTGAGAATGCATGTGCTATCACCTTAAGGAGTGGTAAAGAAATAGAAGGGAGTAAGGAAAACATGAAAGGTGAAGGAGAGATTGAAGTAATTAAGCCGGAATCCGAGAAGATGAAAGAAAAGCCCAAGGAAATACCACCTTATAAACCTAGAGCCCCTATTCCTAGCCGTCTAGCGGTTAACACTAAAAAGGATGAGGCAGAGAGAGATATCCTAAAGGTTTTCAAGAAAGTGGAAATAAACATTCCACTACTCGATTACATTCGTAGATTCCCTCGCTATGCGAAATTTCTCAAGGACTTGTGTACGAATAAGAGAAAGCTAAATGGTCATGAGAGAGTAACAATGAGTGAGAATGTCTCTGCGGTTATTCGCAAGAAGCTTCCAGAGAAGCAAAAAGACCCTGGCATGTTTGCCATTCCTTGCAGCATTGGGCACCTTGAATTTGCTCGGTGCATGCTTGATCTTGGGGCATCTATCAATGTCATGCCCTTTTCTATCTATTCTTCCCTCGGTTTAGGACCTTTGAAAAAGACCGGGGTGATCCTTCAACTAGCTGATCGTTCTACTGCTGTGCCAGAGGGAGTTATAGAGGATGTCCTGGTTAAGGTCAATGGCCTTATCTTCCCCGCGGATTTCTATATTCTGCGTATGGATGAGTCTGATAGCTCACCGAGTTCGACTCCCATTCTTCTGGGAAGACCCTTTCTTAAAACTGCCCGAACCAAGATTGATGTGCACAATGGCACTCTTTCTATGGAATTTGACGGAGAGAACATCTCTTTCAACATCTTTGATGCTATCAAGCATCCTTCTGATGGGAATGTATCCGCTATTTGCACCATCGACCAAGTTGATGAGTGTGTCGACAACTTCTCCTCTTTTGAGTTCATAGATCTGCTCGAGACCATTCTTGATCTCTCTCCAGATGAGCAGGGACCTTCTTCAAAGTCTATCTGCCTTGGCCATTGGAGAGGCTTCTTCCTCTTCTTCTTCTCCTCCCTTGATAGACTTGAAACCCTCTCTTGAGCCCACCAAACCTTCCATTGTGAATCCCCCTCTCTTGACCTAAAACCTCTACCAGCTCATCTCAAGTACGCATACTTGGGTAAAGGAGACACTCTTCCAGGTGATCATCTCTAGTAGCCTCACTGCTACTCAGGAAGAGAAGTTAGTTAATGTCTTGAGGGACCACAAGACTGCGATTGGATGGACTCTGGCTGATATTAAGGGAATCAGCCCTTCTACGTGTATGCATCGTATATTGTTGGAGGATGAATCTAAACCATCCCGTGAGCCTCAGCGTAGGCTAAATCCTCCAATGATGGAAGTGGTCAAGAAGGAAATCATCAAACTCCTTGATGCAGGAATCATATACCCTATCTCTGATTCACAATGGGTGTCACCAATCCATGTGGTGCCCAAGAAAACTGGTATTACGATAATTGAGAATCAGGATGGTGAAAAAGTTCCTACGAGAGCACAAAATGGATGGCGAGTATGCATTGATTATCGCAAATTAAACACTGCCACCAGGAAAGACCATTTCCCCCTTCCTTTCATTGACCAGATGCTCGAGGGCCTTGCTTGGCGCCACCATTACCGCTTCTTAGATGGCTTCTCTGGTTACTTTCAAATAGCCATCGCCCCGAGGATCAAGAAAAAACCACCTTCACATGCCCTTTTGGCACCTTTGCCTATAGGCGCATGCCCTTTGGGTTGTGTAACGCACCCGGTACATTTCGAGAGATGTATGATGTCCATCTTCTCCGATTATGTCACCCGAATTATTGAGGTTTTCATGGATGATTTCACCGTCTATGGTGATTCATTCGATGACTGCCCGGGAAACCTAAAGATGATTCTTCAAAGGTGTGTAGAGACCGACCCGGTGCTTGAATTACGAGAAATGTCATTTCATGGTGGATCGGGGCATCGTCTTAGGCCATGTGGTTTCCTCTCGGGGTCTTGAAGTGGATAAAGCAAAGATTGATGTCATTAGATCCCTTCCGTACCCAACCAATGTGAAGGATATTCGATCATTTCTTGGTCATGCCGGATTTTATAGGCGTTTCATCGAGATTTCTCAAAAATCGCTCAACCTCTTTGTCTTCTTCTCCAAAAAGAGGCTTCTTTTGAGTTCAATGAGAAATGCAAAGCGGTGTTCGACCTTCTCAAGGAGAAACTATGTTCTCGCCCCCATCATTAAAGCTCCCGACTGGAATCTACCTTTCGAGATTATGTGCGATGCGAGTGATAGGGCGGTTGGAGCCGTTCTTGGGCAGCGGGATGGGCGAGAACCCCATGTTATCTCTTATGCCTCCAGGACCTTAGACGATGCTCGGTGCAACTATACAACTACGAAAAAAGAGCTGCTAGCCATTGTTTTTGCATTGGAAAAATTTAGGTCCTATCTCTTAGGGGTTAAGGTGATTATATACTCGACCATGCCGCGTTGAGGCATCTTTTCAAGAAGAAGGAATCCAAGCCGAGACTTCTTCGTTGGATATTGTTGCTCCAGGGAGTTCGACTTGGAGATTAGAGATAAACGAGGATCCGAGAATCTAGTTGCGATCACCTTAGCCGCCTTCCTATGAGTATTGAGGAGGGTACCCCAATATCGGAGTTTTTCCCTGAGGAATATCTCTATGCCGTGCAAGGCTATACACCATGGTATGCTGATATAGTGAATTACTTGGTGGCTAAAGACCTACCAGAGGATCTTACGCGTGCACAGGCTGATAGAATCCGGTATGATTCCCGATTTTATATTTGGGATGAGCCTTACCTCTTTCGGATTTGCGCGGATCGATTATTCGGAGATGTATACCCGATAATGAGGTTAGATCCGTTCTTGAGTTTTGTCACTCTCTGGAGTGTGGAGGACACTTTGGCGCCAAGCGGACAGCTCATAAGGTCCTTGAGTGTGGTTTCTTCTGGCCCACTCTACATAAGGATGCTTACTTCTTCGTGAAGTCATGTGAGCGATGCCAGAGAACGGGAGGACTAACCAAGAGAGACGAGATGCCGATGAAGTATATTCTTGCATGTGAGGTTTTTGAAGTGTGGGGTATCGACTTTATGGGACCTTTCCCTCCCTCATATGGCTTTGAGTATATCCTCCTAGCGATCGATTATGTCTCCAAGTGGGTTGAGGCCAAGGCCACAAAATGGGCGAGATGCAAAAACAATCGTGGATTTTGTCAAGGACCGGATCTTTAGTAGGATTGGGGTCCCGAGAGTCATCATCGGTGATAGAGGAACCCATTTCTGCAACCGGAGTTTCGAGGCATTAATGAAGCAATACCATGTCACACATAAAACCTCGACAGCCTTACCACCCTCAAACCAATGGCCAAGCAGAGCTTTCGAATAGGGAGATCAAGGGCGTTTTGGAGAAAGTGGTGAACCCCACCAGGAAAGACTGGAGTCTTCGGCTAAATGACGCACTCTGGGCTTACAAGACTGCGTTCAAGTCCCCTGTAGGCATGTCCCCTTATCGGCTAGTCTATGGAAAGGCTTGCCATCTTCCGGTTGAACTCGAGCACAAAGCCTATTGGGCCATCAAGAAGTGCCATCTAGATTATCCAAACGATGCACTCAACCGGAAGTTGCAAATCCAAGAGTTAGAGGAGATCCGAAATGACGCGTATGAGAACTCCCGAATCTTCAAGGAGAAGACCAAGATGTATCATGACAGGAAGCTTGCCCACAAGGATTTCAAAGTGGGTGACAAGCAGAAATTCAGGGTCTGGATTCTGGGAAAGTCTTCAAGGTCAACGGGCACCGGCTGAAGTGGTTTCATGAGAGTTTCGATGCGAGCTGGTTTGACATTCACGAGCTTGGCGAGCCAGCATCCACTGCTTGAGGAGATGGAAACGTCGGGCCAACGATGTTAAAAAGAGGCGCTACTGGGAGGCAACCCTGCGAATAAAGGTTGTGTTTTTCTTTGTTTATTTTCTTTTTCTTGCATTGCATCACTACTTTGTGCTTAACTTTACTCGAGGATGAGTAAAAGTTTAAGTGTGGAGTGGAGTCTTTATTGCATGTTAGGTAGTTAAAAAATAAAAAAATAATAATAAAAACCCATTTTTAAGCCTCAAATAAAAAAAAATGCCCAATTAAAAATCAAAAAGATTGAGAGAGAACTGTAACTTGTATTGAATAATGTGGTGGAACTTGTTTGGACTCAAAAAGGATCATATAGACCAGTTCAAGAAGAATTGAGGTCGTTGGTTTAGGGATCTTTTGTCACTGGTGAACTCGATTTGTTGTTTGAGTGCCAATAATTTAGGGATTTGCGTAAGAAATTATGTGAGGACTTACCATTGGACCGTGACCCGGAACTCAAGTTGTTTATAGTATAATATCCATAATAACCCACTATATCATCTCGTATATATATAAATAATATCCAAGTCTATCAGCTTCTAAAGTCACTTTGTTGCTTGGTTTTGGAGAAGGAGGGTTAGGCATTATATAAGAAGATTGGGGACGGGAAGTAGAGGTTAGTGTCAGAAGTTGAGAGCTTATGTGTAGTAGATGAGCTCTGTGCACCGAGTGTATTTGTGAGGAGATGCATCTTAGAGACAAATTTATGAGAGTAGATTCTCGGGTAAACTCTATTTTTGACACAAAGGCAAGTTAGGCCCCTATAATCCTAATAGATTTGAGTCACAATCTTAAAAAAAAAAAAAAAAAAAAAAAGATTGCATGACTCAAACTTGTTCCCCTTGTACATGGCCTAAACCTTAGTTTACCCGATTTGTGAGAAAGAGTGGATCCCAGTCATACATCTCAGGCCAGCAGTTAGGTTGACACATTTTGGGCCAGATGACTGAAGGTGCTAGGAGTTATGCACATTAGGAGGTTCATTATTCCAAGAAGATAGAGGTATAGGCGATATTTATTCGGAGAGTAGAGGCATGAGTTTAGAAAACCAAGTGACAATTTGACCGAAAGTGGCGAAGTAGACAAGCAAACCAATTATGTAGTATATATATATATATATTATCCATCATATTCCATCATATTCCACCAAACATAACTTGAGAATTCCCCTCACGACCAAGGTAGGAAATCATGATTCATCTGAGAACTGAGAGATATTATGAGAGACACTCCACATATTTCACATTCATATTCCACTATACAAAAAGAGAGTGAGTGCGAGTTTCACCAAAGTGCATGGAATCTTACACAAGGGACCAAAGATCATTATTGGCTGGTATATAAGTGAAGAGCGAGTCAAAAACATGGGACCCATCTACCAATACAGGGCTATAATCTTTGCTCGAGGACGATCAAATGTTTAAGTGTGGGGTAATTTGATAAGTCATTAATTATACACATTTTATACCCTATACATATGTAATATTGCACCATTATATGTGTTTAAATGGATAATAATCATAACTTGAATGTTGATACTACTAATAAGATATTTATGTGATTTCAGGTGCAATTTAGATGGAGCATAACTTGGGGAAAAGAAGTTGGAGCACAAGAGAGAGATAATAATCAAGACTCGGGCCTGCCGACACAGTCCCAGTATTTCGGCCATAACTCATAATCTGGGCCTCCTCTATATGCATGCTATATACCGTTGGAAAGAAGAGAACAAAGCCCACAATTCATTCTATATCACCAGAGCCCAATTCCGAAGTTTACATGACCCAAATTGACCATCTTCTGGACAGATCTTTCATGCACTTTGCATGCACTCTTCATGCCTTCTCTATGCTCCCTTCACACTCTTTGCATGGAGCTTCATTCATCCCTCATGATCACCTTTTGAGAGGGTTATATAACCAGATGCAAGGCATCCACTCTAATCACCTTTTAAACTTCATCATTCTCTCTCTTGGAGTTGGGCAAGTCAAGCAAGCTTCACCCTTCCATCCACGCTTCATTAATGGGTTCTATCATTATTTTATTTTCTTTATTTTCCATGTATTTCGAGTAAGCCCTTCGAGGCATAGTTAGTGTTTATGTTTTTGTGTTGTAACTTTTGAGACCATTAATAATGAATTTCATTTGAACGGTTATATTCTGTTTTTATTTACTTATTATCTTTCATGCTCAATGAATTGTTTTAAGTTTATTTCGGTCAATTCTATGTTCAATAGTAATTAACAAGGGCCACAAAATTCCTATGGTTGCTTTGCTCAATAGCCTCCATTAGAATTTGAATAATAGCCAAGTGCAAATAACTCACAACGATCTAAACAGTTCTGAACAAGCTCATTGTTTAGGAGGTTTTGATTTGTTTAAATAACCAATGATTTCTATTGAATTGGTTATGATATTCAAGTAGGTTAGTGCTTTTATTTACGAGCTCATCTAAACTAAAACCCTATCTTTTTGTTTGAGTTATTTATCGGTTAGAGCTCATCTTACTGCACTTAAGAGATTAATTCCAAATTCATTATTATAGTCAAGGATAAAGTTACACACAAATTCACTACACAAAACTATGCCTCATTTCACAAAACCACCACATCTCTTGATTTTTACTCTAAGTTTCCTCTTTACTTGTTACTTTCATTTTGTTGCAATCAACCAATCAACAACCCCCCCAATTGTGTGTCTTGTTTTAGGTCTTGTGTTTGGTTTTATTTACGGTCTTGGTTTCTCTTTATTTTATTTTTCTATTTTTGTTGAGTCCATTCTCATTAGAGAAGTAATCTTTTTACCTGATTTAGTCTAAATAGCTCTCTGTGGTTCGACCCCTACTTCCACTGTCTACTTTATTATACTTAAGTCTAGGGTTACAAATTTCTTTTGGTAAGCGTAAAACGACTGCAAAAATACTTCTTATCAGGCAACCCTTGTGGCTCCCTGTTCTGGTTCCTCTAGGTAAGCCTCTACAGTTTATTGTCAGCATTGAGAATAATTCTCAGGTTTCTAAACCAGTCAAGGAAGTTATACCCATTGAGCTTATCCTTCTCAAGGATAGATCGCAAATTCAACCCAGTTGAATTATTATTTGCCATTATTCTACAAGTTAAAATGTAAAGTGCTATTATTATTTATTCATTGGGGTTGTTTTGTTTTGGTGTTTCTTATATTGTTCTCCCACTATTTTTCTTCAAATCAACCACCTTCAGTAGTATTGATTCGGAAACTTCAAACGAATGAGGTTTCATAGTGAGTCAAGATCCGTATTTCATTGAGTATTAAGTGCGCTTTGGCGCAATCCTCAATACACAACTATTTAGGTAGGAACACTTCCAATTGTATCATATATAACTCTTTCCTTTTATGGAATGAGCATCATATGCTTGGTGTATTATTCCATCTTGTGCCCTGAGCCCAAGTCCAATTTGTTTGCTCAGTTAAGTTTAACCATATATGATTATCAACGAAATAGAGTCCAGCACACTCAGCTTTGGCATGATCCATGTTGGACGCCATTTCCTGCATACCCTCCTTTACAAAGGCAATCCTCCATATTCTCAGTTTTGGCATGACCCACATGGAAGACTGTCTAAGTACCGGGGGCTTCAGTTACATGGGGGACACTTCCTTACTTAACATTCTGAAGGATTTTGTTTTAGATTTATAAATATAAACATTACAGAAACTAAGTTAAATATGGTATGAGCCTAATCCTCACGATCGATCATGAGGTTTCTAATTCTAGATCTATCTCTAGATTGCAGAAGTAATCTTCAACGAACCCTTCGTTGTGTGTGCGAAGATCCAATGCCATCTTCCAAAGATTGCGCCAAGATCTCTTGCCTTGAAGTCTTGAAATAATATCTATCCTATTAACTATCCTATTGCTTGAAAAGGTAATTTATAAATTTTGACAACTCACAGGTTCCCATAATTACAACTTTGGACAACTCACTAGTGGTCATAGATATCAAATAAAATTACAAGCATTCACACACAAGATTACATCACAGAACAATCACAGATCTAAAGTTTATACCATATTTGTATATTTAAATTCCATGTATAACAAAAGTAGGGTTTCTTGCAAAATCAGTATTATTCCGTTGAGAACGGAACTATTCCGTTCTAAACGGAACTATTCCATTCTCAACGGAAGTACTCCGTTCTCAACAGAGACATGCTGGAAATTCGTATTTTCTTTTGTTTTAGTTCCGTTTCCAAAACGGGTTTCAAAAAACGAATTCTTGAAACTGTAGAAAATCATAATATCCAATATTATATTCCCAGAAACTATTTCCGTGATGTTTTGAAATCATATTTTTCAAAACCCTAAAATTTATTATACGAGAATTTACTAAATTTTAAATATGTAATCGATGATTATTTCCTTAACAAACGCTCTGATGCCACTGTTGGGGAATCCACAGCCATGTACGTTACATGCGCAGCAGAACCTATGGATTTAACCCACCCTAGGATCTACGTTAAGCGAATAAAAGTATTAGATTAACTATTACAATTTATATCTCGGATCTTCCTGATCCGCGAGACGAAGAATGGATATAGGCCTGAACTTTTCTGACTTACAACCTTCTCCTTCCTGAATCTCGACTCGCGACCTCCTTGCTTCTCCTAGGGATGAAGATCGATCGCTCGCAAGTTCTCAAGATAGAGAACCTCTACTCGTATCCACGCGAACTTCAGACGTACGGAATAACCGAACTTGGCTAGACAAGTCCGAAAATACTTTCCGAAAATCTTTCAAAACATTCTCTCTATTTTCTATGTAATAGACGGCTTCTAAACCTTCTGAATTGTGTGTCAAATAGAAGGGGCTACCCCTTTATTTATACAAGAGAGAGGGGTGAAAGAATGGCAACTTTCGTTAAGGAAACAAATCCTGCCTGCCGCGTGAACAGTAATTCCTATTTCGAACGGACCGCGATACTTGTTCTCATATGCCCACTAACTTTATTAAGATAATGGATGAAATATAGTTGCCCTGGCCCAGATGACTGCCCTAAGCCACATGCTTGCTGGACTTGCTCCTGAGCCAGCCCTCTATATATATATATATATATATATATATATATATATAAGTCTAAGGCCAAGCACAAATAATCCAAACTCAAACCCAATCTATTAACTCATTAAGGAAAAATCAGAAAAAGAAAAAAGAAAAAATCCTTCGCCTGTCCTCTTCACGTCGCGTCTGGTCAGAAGAGAGGACCGCCGGTCCGCCGCCGACTGAGACCGCGCCCACCTCGCTCCTTCTTCGCCAAAAGTTTTTTTTCCTCTTTCTACTCTACAAATTCTAGAGTTTAATTTGAGTTAGATTTATCAATTATCAAATTAGGGCCGGCACTGCGTACTATTGAGGCGGTATCGTAGTGTCGAGCATATTAGATTTGAAGCATTGGGAGAAGGAGTATTACGTATGCAAACCTGCTACAAGGCAATGTCGAGCAATACCAAATCTGAACTTGAGGTAATATGTGAGCTATTATACTGTATTTATATACTTAAGATGTTAAAATGTATCCAATTAGGAAAAAAGTGGGTGTGGTTAGCAGCATATTAGGCATCATGATTTTTAAATTTTTGTTATGATAGGTGCAAGAGTATAACCATCACACGTTGAAAAGAATATTAATAATTAATCGGGAACAAACAACAAAAACAATTAACGGCTTTTATGTGCATTATATATAACTATAAAAATAAGTTGGATTTAACTTTCTTTTTCTGCTTTGATTTTCTTTAATTCATGTATGTCCTCTCTGTATATTAAGAACATTATGTGCTGACTATTTATGTAATATCTGACTATAAATTTTTGTATAGATATAGAACTGTTGCCACTGCAATGGCGGCTAGTTCATTCGGGCCTGTTAGACTTCAAAATCCTTCGTTTGTCAATGCCAAATAATAACACAATACAAATCTCATGTGAAATATTTGACTCGCGTAGTTGGTCCTAGCACCAGTCTAAAGACATAAATAGACTCATTTTCCTTCCCCGGTGACCATCGGCCCAAAGACTAGCGCTGTATTTGTTGGCGGTTCTGTTCACTGACTAATAACAGATCAAACAGAAAATATACATATTTTTTCTTTTGACGTAGAAAAGGAGACTTGGAAGTTGATTCAAGTACCAGAAAAACACATGAATTATTAAAAGAGCCGGCGTTCAAAGATTGCCGCTGGTGACGGCAAGTTATGTTACGTCCTGTTGAAGAATTCATATGCTATAGATGTTTGGTCCATGGAGAGATATAAGGAGAAATTGTGGTGGCGAAAAGAGGAGGTCAGGTTTATGGAGGCATGGAAGTTGAACGAGAATTGGGTAGAGTACATGAAGCTGTGGCTATATGAGCTCTTCTGATCGCCTTTTCACCGATATTTGGTATGTCTTTTTATTTATGCTTTATTTTGTTAAAGCGTTAATGTTGATCTATGTTTTCATTCTTTATCAATATTATGAATGTAGATGTTTGGTAAAATTTTTTTTCGAAACTAGGCAAATGCCTACCGGGATTTTATTAAATAGAACAAAGTTTTACGTAGAAATATAATTTACACTATTTACAAGGAATCAGAACCTAGAACTCTCTAAGGTGGGATCCACGGGAAATGTTCATCCTCCGCCTGCTTGTAGTCGATTCCCGATGGTTTTAAAGTCGTGTTGAAGATTCTTCCATTCCTTTCTTTTCGAATCTGCCAGAAGCAGGATAGCCAGCATGAGCCCGCCGTCTTCAATCTATCTCGGTGGACGGTTTGAAGTATGTATTATAGGATTCCATGCGGTGATTCCTGTAATTGTGGTATGGCTATTCCTAGCTTGTTGTATACGTGATTTCACACCTGTTTTGTGTAGTTGTACGTGGCGAATAGATGGTTATGGGTTTCATTATTTATGGGACCACAAAAGTATTGAAAAATCCACAGTCATGTACGTTACATGCGCAGTGCAACCTATGGATTTAACCTACCATAGGATCTACATTAACGGAATAAAAGTACGAAATTAACTATTAAAATTTATACCTCGGATCTTCCTGATCCGCGAGACGAAGAACGGATGTAGGTCTGAACTTTTCTGACTTGCAACCTTCTCCTTCCTGAAGCTCGACTCGCGACCTCTTTGCTTCTCCTAGGGATGAAGATCGACCGCTCGCAAGTTCTCAAGATAGAGAACCTCTACTCGTATCCACGCGAACTTCAGACGTACGGAATAACCGGACTTGGCTAGACAAGTCCGAAAATACTTTTCGAAAATCTCTCAAAACTTTCTCTCTCTTTTCTATGTAATAGACGGCCTCTAAGGCTTGTGAATTGTGTGTCAAATAGAAGGGGGCTACCCCTTTATTTATACAAGAGAGAGGGATGAAAGAATGACAGCTTTCGTTAGGTAAACAAATCCTGCCTGCCGCATGAACAGTAATTACTACTTCGAATGGACCATCGTTTCCATATAAACGATACTTGTCTGCCAAGCAAATCAGCACATACCATATGTGTTCCGTTCGAACGCGTGAACAGTAATTCCTGCGCAATCAAATATTCAATATTTGATTTATTCTTTCGCCTATTTATACATCACATGTATAGCTGTTATTGAGGTATTTTCATCCTGTACGAATGGAGTTCATTATGTGACCATGTAGGTTCCATTTAACGCTGGCAATGATCTTCTAAAGATCGTAAGTCATGAGTAACCTCTAGATTGATGTCATGACTACTCATGTTAAATGAAATGATCAGCAATCATAAACCTATCTGAATAGACATTTGCTTATTCCTTTTGTTCTACGATATACGTCTTGATTACAAGGCACAGTAATATGTCATCCTTGAGTTTGATCAAAGTCTCTTTCCTGATCGATAATCAGACTGAGTAAATACAAAATGATATTAACAACACATGTTAATCCATTTTGAGCATGGCCATGCATTTCTTTCAGTCTTAGTTCATCAGGGGGCCCAGAGATATCTCCCTCTTGTCGAGAGGAACAAATTCCATCTTGGTCACTCACATTCCTCGTCATGATTCAGTGCATATCTAATGATGATCTTAATAATCATCCCGTTAGGGATGACGTAGGATCATATTAAATTATGCAGTTCCACATGCAGGAATTCATGGTGACCTTAGGTCGTAGGAACAAGCACACTATTCATATGTGAATCACTAATGACATATACCATGTATATTCTCATAGTGTGGTCAGTCCAGCACATGTTCTCTAACATGAACCTATATTCCAGACTTGATATCCATATGTCCATGATCAGCAGAACATGATCATCCGGTATGTGAATATACTAGTATAGATATGTAGCTTCTTACTTGAAGTATGTTTATCTCTATAAACATCCGACATATCACTAGGGACGGTTTAGAATGTCATTCATTGGTTTACAGTTCTACTATCAGAATCACTTATTCTGATGACGTGAACCCGAAGTGACATTCATGGTTGATATAAGAAATTTACATTCACAATCCATACACACAAATATATAAGAAACAACTTTTATTGTATAAATAAAATGTCTTAATACATAATCCACTTCCTAGCACAAATACATTTGGCCTAGGGCACTAATCCTATAAAAAGTGGCAGGTTTGGTCTTGAATAGTACCCCATCGGGCGATTTTGTCTTTCGTACATAATTTGTTCTTACGCATGAGCCAACCGAATACTTTGATACACGGGGAGGGGGGGCTTTGATCTTCCTAAATTTAGCATAGCAGGGATCTGTAATTCGCGGATAGGCAAAGAAATCATATGACTGCTTCACCTTGTATTTAATGGAATTATTGTTTGTGGACCACTCATATTGGTCATTCTCTTCCGATATCGAGATGTTTTGTAATGCCTCAATAATTCGGGGCCATTGGGCCAGTAGATGCTAGGAAGTCCGTTATTTCATTTGATATAGGATGATTAGTGGTTCTCTATATCTTGAGTACAAGATCGGGAAGACCTCATAAAGTGTGGTGTTGTTCCACCACTTATCTAACCAGAAATAGGTACCGTTATCATTTCCTATCTTAATGTGAAATTGTCCATTGAACCATTCCTTGTTGTCAAATAGATCCTTACAGAAAGGTGAAAGATATTTTTTATCGAATTGAATAGCATTATGGCCATGTATTTGCTGGAAAGTTTGTGTCCATATAGAATTAGACTTAGTTTGTAATAGCCATAGCCATTTTAGTTTCAAGGAAATATTTTCGATTGGGAGATCCTTGACCCTAACTCCACCATTTGACTTAGGTGTGCATATTGTTGGCTACTTAATTTTGCTCTGGCCCGGTTTGTATTCGTCCGAGCTGTGGTGTATTTATATGATGGTTGAACTATATAATAGCCTCCGGTGTATGATTATTTCCTTTTGATTCCGATGGGTGATGGATCATGTTGAAGTCTCCCATGATGAGCCATGGAAGATAGTTGATTTCTCTTATTTGAGAAAGTTCAATTAGGAACTGAGTTTTTAGTTGTTCATTAGTAGGGCCATAGACGTTAGTGAGCATGAATTTCGTGCAGTTTTGTTGTTCTAGGATTACGGTTGAAGTGAATGTGAGGTTTTGAGTTAAGCTGGCGGTGAATTCATCTGACCATGCTGTCAGTAGTTCCCCTGCGGAGTTGTTTGCCAGGTTGAGGAGGGCGTTGTGAATGTAGTTAGGGCATACTCAGTAGTGGATGAACGGTTGTACAATGTTCTATTTCGTCTCTCGAAGATAAACTATTTTACAGTGGCTGTCACGAATTAAATTATTGATGGTGTCACATTTAGAAGAGCTACCGAGCCCTCTAACCTTCCAAAACAAAATTGATATTGGATTGAAGTTTTACTAATTCATTAAAAAGATAGTTATGAAGCTACTATGAATGTCCATGATAGCTGAGTTTAGGTTGGTTATGTTGTGTAATGTGATCAGCACACACACTTTTAAAGGATTTCGAGAGAGGATATCAAGACGTGGGAGCAAGTTTCTTTAGTCTTCTAGTGTGTCGTGTGGTGTAAGTAATTTAGTTTGTACTAAAAAAAGAGTAAAATCAGCAATCTATTTAATTCTGCTAGTTCCATTGGCAATGGACCTAGTTCCATTAGTAACCGACCTATTCCATTGCCAACGAAAGTAGTCCCTTGCCAACGGAAGTAGTCTGTTGGCAACGGACCTACCTGTTGCAATTTATTTTCTCCTAGAGTTTTTGCTAAAAAATTGTTGCATGAGTTCCGTTGGCAACGGACCTAGTTCATTGGCAAGGGAACTATGGGAACATATCTGTTTGATTTAAAATCCTTATTGATTTCCTTCTGTTTTTGTAATCTGTTGGCAACGGAACTAGTCCGTTGGCAACGGAACTGCACAGGTTTCCATTTTTTGAGGGCGGCTCTTTCCTCCTTTAAAAGAGGCGCCGCCCTCATCAGTTTCAGACAAGAATTCCACATACAAAAAGCAGAAATACTCTCTTCTTAATACTATTATATTGCTCTAAATCTTAAGAGAGACTAATCGAGTTGTTGAGCGTGTTGCTCGTTGTTGGTTGAGATCGAAAGATATCGAGTTTGTAAGTTTGTTTCACGGGACGTCAAGTTTGTTGTAAGGCGACGGTGGATCGTGGTTTTGTAATCAAATACTATTTGGATTAGTGATTATCGGAGCTGCGAGGCAAGTCCCGTAGAGTAGGCAACTCATGAACGCGGTAAGGGCTGCTAGCGAGTAAACGGGTGGTTAAGGCTAATGCAACCACCTCGCCGAACTCCGTCATCAGATCGTGTGTTCGGTATCTCTTTACTTTTTATATTTACTTTAATTTCTTATTTATTTATCTTTCTTTGTTAATTAGTGTTCAAACAACCATCAACAAAGTATAAAAACAATAAAAATTTAAAACCCTAAAAATACATTATTCACGTTTCCGCACTTTAGACCTTTTAAACCCCCCTATAGGCCTCAATCGATCAACAATTGGTATCAGAGCAAGAATACAGACCATTTCGAATTCAAATTTGAAACAACGTGTATTTTCGATCTATGAAGTCACTCTCGACAAATCGACTACACGTCTTTTATCCGGAGAAACTCGATGGTAAAAATTGGAATCTTTTTAAGAGATGCATGGTGAATGTCTTCGAACTACATGGACTTCGTCAGGTAGTAGAAAACAGTTTTACCATATAATTTGTACCTAATAGTACCACTAATCATACCGATACAACCAAAATAAATATCACACTTGACATAATGGCACAAAACCTCATTCTCACAAATATTTTAAACATTTTTTCTGTAATAATAGATGGTTGTGAGAATTCTAATGAAATGTGAAAAGCTCTCCTAAATAGATTTGAGGGAAATAAACAAATGAAATGAACCAAATTAATGGGAATTGAACAATAATTTGATAATTTTCAGATGATTGAAGGTGAACCCATCGAGGATTCGTACATTCGTATGTCGCATATCTGAAATGGATTCACCGCTTTAGGAGAGAAACTAACCGATGATCGAGTTGTAGGTAAATTAATTAGGGAGATGTCATCGAGTTGGGAAGTACTTCGAGTTTTGTAGAAAACTATACTAGCAACAAAATATATCGAGCCGGAAGAACTTGTCAACTACTTCCGCAACTTCGAGACCCGAGTGAGGCAAATGGGAACCGACTCCCAACCCAAAATGATGGTTATTCCGGCAATGACTTGATTGATGAGGATGATGAAATAGCATGTCTAGTGCGACAATTCGGAGATTTTCGAGCCAAGGAAGAACAGTTTAACGACAACCGATGTCGCAACAACCAAAAGACGTACTGCTTCGAGTGCAATAAGAAGGGACACACCATCGACAACTGCTTCACCTTACATCCCGAGCTCGCTCCGTTGAACAAGAAGGATGATGAAAAACATGCTGGACGTTCACATGATCAACGCGAGTGACACGAAAGGCGTTCCGACGATCAAGATGACAAAAGATGAGAAAAGAGACATGATGACCGAGGAAAAGACAAGAAAAGGAAGTCGAAAAGTCACTCTGCCAAGGTGGCCGTGTGGGGAGACAAGTCAAGCAATTCATCGGGTGGTTCCGATTCGGACTCCGACTCAAAATCGGACATGGAGAATTTCGCGTTCATGACGTATGATGACATGGACGAAGTGTGCGAAAGGGCGATACAAGAGATGATTCGACTTGGACAACTTCTAGTACAACCCCGTCGTCCTACCGCGACATCTTACATCAACACTACTTCCTCCAGTTCTTCCCGCAACAAGTGTCGTGAGGTATATCTAGATCCTACTGTAAATCATGTTGTAGAAGAGGTTAAGGTTCCTAGTTCAAATCAAGTTATTGAAAATGTAGAATCCGGAACCCGCGATGAACTAGAACAAGAATTAAAAAGGCTTTGGGAGTCTCTTATTAGTACCCAGGAACTTGTCATTGTTTCCAAAGCTTCGGTAAGGTCATACAAGGCAAAAATAAAAGAATTTGAAAAATTAAATTTAAATGATAATAACAATTCAACCGACGAAAACTTAAACAAGAAGATAAATAATTGTATTTGTGAAAAATTAAAAACTGAAATTAATCATCTAAAAGTCGAAGTTGCAAGTTTAAAATGTGAAAATAAATCTCTCAAGTCTGCTTGCGCCAGAAATATCTCGAGCAAACTTGATTTAGACAACTTAATTATAGTGCAAAAACCAAATGATAAAACTGACTTAGGGTTCAAGAAAGAGATCGGTACTAAACCCGCTCCTTCAAGACCTAAAAACCACACAATAAAAAGGGAGCTCAATCTACCAAAGAGTAGAGGAAGTGCATTTATGTACCGAGACTACTCTATGTCCCAAAGTCCTAAAAGTCGAACTTCTAAAAGGTTTAGTAATAACAATAGGTTTCACTATTTTCATAATTTTCGGCATATTCATGAGAATGACCACAGTGTCACAACCGAAAGACTTTATAAAAGAGGTCATAATGGTTATTTTTATGAAATAGTCGACACACATGTCCCGAGGAAGATTCAACCTAATGAATCTCAACATCGAGCTCCCAAACATTACACTAATGCACATCAAAAACAAGGTTTTTCAAACACAAACAATTTTGCGAAATCAAATAATTTTTCGAAATCAAACATTTTTGCGAAATCAACTGTTTTTAGTGCCAAGTCGACCGAACCAAAACTTAGGAAAGCCGAGTTTTCAAACCACTATAAAAATCATTTTGTTAAAGGTACTGAAGAGACTTCGAACCCGACTTGTTCATTTTGCAACTATTGTTGCAAAATAGGCCATATCTCTCTAGAGTGTTATTTACGTAAACATGCTAATTCTTCAAAATTTGTGTGGTTGCGGAAAGACATAAATGTTGAAAGCAACTCCTCATTAAATAAGGAGAAATCGAAGTCCACCTAGATGCTTCGATTTCCCCTATTTTAAATTATCCATATTCTAAGGGGGGGTTGTGGTCAAGTTTTGTCTTGACAGATCTAACTTATGGGTTGAGAAAGTTTTTATTTTTAGTTCAGAAAAATTGGATAACTCGACGGGAATCAATCAAGAAATGTGGACATTCGACGCGACTTGTGTCTTTTGCAAATCAAGGTCTTGTGAAGAAATTGACCGAGTTGGCTAAATGGAATTGAAGTCAACAATATTGTCGCCAAGTCACGAGCATCTTCTTATCTATCCAAAACTTGGTCGAGGTTATGCTATTCATGATAAAATCTTATTTTTTTTCTCTCATTATATATTATTTATTCGGTGTTTTATGTCTTCTCCTTGGATTTTTTTTTGGGACTATTGTTTTTGAACTTTATTTTATTACATGTATGTTTCAATAATATCAAAATGATTTTTTGTTTTTTGTCTTGATGAAAGATTATTATAAAACCCTCTTTGAATAGTTTTTTTGAATCCTTAAAGTAACCTCTAATTTTTTTTTAATGGGTTATTGAACTCAGGGTAGCATCTATTTATGGGTAGCTTTATTCTCTTTCGTTTGATGATCCCTTTTGACTGTTTTTCAAAAAGGGGGAGAAGATATAAAATGCTACATTTTACAGAATTATTTTGAAAATCATCAAAAGGGGGAGATTTTTGTTCTCGGTTTGATGATGTTTAAAATAATTCCGTAATTACTAATCTTGTTTGAGAATGTCTTATTAGCTCAGAATGCCACTCGTCAAGTTTTCGAAAATGGAGATTTCATCGGAATGGAAGCATCTCCCTGATCTCGGGAAGACTAGAAGTCGTCACGCTTTTAAAGGATTTCAAGAGAGGATTTCAAGTGTGGTGCAAGTTGCTTTAGTCTTCTAGTGTGTTGTGTGGTGTAAGTAATTTAATTTGTACTAAAAAGAGAGTAAAATCTATAATCTATTTAATTTCTGCTAGTTCCATTGGCAACAGACCTAGTCCATTGCCAACGGAAGTAGTCCGTTGGCAACGGACCTCCCCGTTGCCATTCATTTTCTCCTGGAACTTTGGTTGAAAATTATTGCGTGAGTTCCGTTGGCAACAGACCTAGTCCGTTGGCAACGAAACTACGCAGGTTTCCCTTTTTTGAGGGTGGCTCTTTCCTCCTTTAAAAGAGGCGCCGCCCTCCTAAGTTTCAGACAAGAATTCCACATACAAAAGGCAAAAATACTCTCTTCGTAATACCGTTAAATTGCTCTAAATCTCAAGAGAGACTAATCGAGTTGGTGAGTGTGTTGTTCGTTGTTGGTTGAGATCGAACGATATTGAGTTTGTAAGTTGATTGTTTCACCGGACGTCAAGTTTGTTGTAAGGCGACGGTGGATCGTGGTTTTGTACTCAAATACTATTTGGATTAGTGATTATCGGAGCCGCAAGGCAAGTCCCGGAGAGTAGGCAACTCGTGAACGCGGTAAGGGCTGCTAGTGAGTAAACGGGTGGTTAAGACTAACGCAACCACCTTGCCGAACTCCGCCATCAGATCGTGTGTTCGGTATCTCTTTACTTTTTATATTTACTTTAATTTCTTATTTATTTATCTTTCTTTGTTAATTAGTATTCAAACAACCATCAACCAAGTCTAAAAACAATAAAAATTTAGAACCCTAAAAATACATTATTCACGTTTTCGCACTTTAGGCCTTTTAAACCCTCCCCCCCCCAATCGATCAACAGATTTTTAGTGTATATATTGAAGTTTGTTAGCCATTGTGAGGCAAGTCTGTCCTGGATACATTGAGATGAGAACATTTAACGTGTTGTGTTTAGCACAACTATGACATGTATGTTGGTCTTCATTCCATGGAATGGAGAGATAATATAGTTTGAAGAGAGCACAAATAGTAAATATAAGTTCAAAAGACATGCAGCAAATTGGCACGCCAGAAAGCAACATAATAGAACTAAAATGAAATTCAGAACTCAACATGCAAGAAGATAACATAAAACCTAAACAAACCAACCAAACAAACATGCTTGAAAAAATACCAAACAGAGAGCTGAAAATAACAAGTAAAGACATTATAAACATAATTAAAGGTAAGAATCCTTGATGCATAGGTGCATGGATGAGAAGGTGTGAGAATCTAAGATTCAGTTCTCAGAGGCAACGTGGCCTGATGGAGCTGCTTGGCCGGTCTGTTTGACCTGAGTCACCTCGGCGGTTTGTTCGCCCGTCTCTCCTTCCTTCTCATAATACTCGTCCTCTTCCCCCTCGTAATATTCCCCCTCTTCACCCTCATAATACTCATCATCCTCCTCGTACTTCCCTTCCTCTTCTTCCTCATTGGCTATGTCAGCCCTCTCTTTCGGCCCATTGCATAGGTCATCTTTGGGATCGTCCGCCCAAAGTTCCCCCACCAATTGCTTATTTTGTTCAACAATGGGAACTAATTGGTTGTTAGGGACCTGTTATTGTTGCTGGATGTGATGTTTAGCCATATCCTCCACTTTAGTGGGACCATCCTGCTGGCTCCATTCCATTCCAACAAAATCAGCCAATTGTTTCGCCGATGATTCATCTAATGGCTGGTTCTTTAGAGCCTCAACATTGAGGCTTGACAATAAGGCATTTTTGGCTGCCGGAGAATGTGCGTCAGAATCCTGACCGACGACTCTGGATTTGGGAGTCAAATTCTTATTAATAGTATTTTGAGTATTGCGGCTACTTTGTCGTATTTCAGGAGAAAGGTTAACGATATATTGGGCCGTGTCGTTAGGGCCCGTGTTTTTGCCTAGAATTTCAGTTGGGCCCGTGCCCTGTTCACTGACTTTGTGTTTTTTGTTGGATCTTTTGCCCGAGTGATCTTTTTTGACCCCTGATGGGCCACCTTCATGGACTTGTTCTTTTTGTTTGGGCTTCAGCCCATTCTTTATTGCATTAAAAATGAACCACTTGTCAGATCTTCCTCCTCCAACTGGTTGTGTACCGTTAGGAGCACCATTGTCATTGATCTCGGCATTTGAGGCCTGATCCATCACGAATTGAAGCAGTTTCTCCAAATTAGCCTTTATTAGGGCAGGGTCGTTCAAGGAGATGAGGTTTTGGAGCAAGTTTGGATCAATTGTTTAAGATTGATTTTTCAAAATAGTTGTTATACCTCTGTTTGTGGGGACGTTAGGTCTGGATTGTTGCCATGCTCGATTGCACCGTTCTAGATGTAGTTTGAGCTCAGAGAAATATTCATACGTGGGAACGTAGTTTGGATAGTCCGAAACCAGATGGGGTTCATCATCCCATCCAGCAAACTCGATACACACCGGAGTTACAATGTCGTTGCAATTCATTCCGGTAGTCATTGGCACATCCTGGAGGTAAGGAACTAGAGCGACAACTCGGAGTTCCTCAAGAGAATGCAGATGATAGAGAGAGGAATTGTGTTTGAGTTTACTGAATGTGCATATCATGTTTTCGAGATCCTCCTTCCGCTAGCCGTAGGTAGGGAGATTATAAAGATCCAATCATACCCGGTATCAGTAGATGACTTTGGTACCCTCTTGAATGGGGTTTCAAGGATAAACCACAAGGCTATTGTCCGTTAAGTATTGTGGTGGAGAGGCAAAAAAAGCTACGGTTCAACGGTGAGGGGGAGTGAGACCACATAACGGTTACCCTCCAAGTGTGCTATTTGCAGCTTGGTTTCCCACTTCCTAGCTCTGTGAAGGATTTGTGAGATCACATCTTTGGTATGGTTTTGATAGAGGCGTGCATCAATAATTATGCAATGGTTATATCTTGCCATATCCTTGTGGAGGACTGGGTGGGAGGAGTAATGGAATTGGGTGCATTGTTGCCGTTGTGGTGGTAATCCTTTGCCGTCAGTATTTGCACTGGGTATTAGAGGGTCTCTGTCGGGATTGCGATCAACTAGTTCAAAGCATTATTTATGTAGGTGACCCAAAACGTTGCAATGAGAGCAATAGGGTGGAAAGGTACACGAATTGACGCTATGGCCGAGCTCATAACAGTTCTAGTAGCGGTTCCACCGTACCATGTTTGCATTTATGGGTGGGAATGAGATGTTGGTCGGAACAAACTTTCGGTGCTTAAGGAGACGTTCAATTTCCTTTGCTTTGTTGTGTGACAATTGATGTTCAAAATGGATTGGTTTTTTCCCTTTAAATAGGGTCGGTGGGTGGTTTTGGTGGCTTGAGCATAAGAGCGTGGCTGATTTTGATTCACTGTTGTTGATTGGTGTTTTGTCGGGGAGAAAGCGGGAGGAACGTAGGTGGCCGGAGTGAAGGCGGAGGTGCCATGTGTGTTTTCTCTGGATGAGTGCAGAGAGCGATTGTTCGATTGAAAGTTGTGAGTGTTCCTATTGTTTGAGAAATTATTTCTTTTATTTTTAGAGCGGGATTGGGTGGAGGAATTGTCACTACTACAAATATTGGAATTTGAGACAAAAATAAATTTGCTAGCAGAAAAAAAAATCTTCAGCTACGAGCAATTAATATCGTAGTTAAAAATATTGCTTTAGCTACGACAACAACATTTGTCGCAAATTCAGTCGCATAAAGAGCTACATAATTTCATTTTATCGTGTTTATCAAGAAATAGAAATATAGCAACCAATATTTGCTGGCTAACCAATTAAACTAAAATTGAGACAAATATTTGGTAAATGAATTACTTAATTTATTTTATTTAAACTATATTGCTACAAACATTTTGTTGCTGAAAATCTCAAAATTGAAGGAAAAATTCCCTTCAATTTAATTTCTATTTCTTTCTTTTCAGAAAATATTTGCTCTTTTTGGAGGGAACTTTCCCTCTATTATTTCGTTAAACTCTGTTGAAATTCCGCAATTAAATAGTAAGAAAAATTAGATTCAAAATTTGCCCTAAAATTTCTATTAGTACTGTGAATATACTTTGTACTATATTTAATATATCTTTCCAAATAAAATTAACACCTACTATATAAACCACCTCCCAACTTTCTCTCCACAGACCTTTCCATTTACCACCAGAATTAAAAACGAGAAGCTTCTGGAAAGAAAGAAAGAAAGGAGGCGATCCGCCTGAGCTAAAATTCAAGGTTTCTCTCTTCTTTTCCCCAAATTTTCGGTTCACTTTCTTGTTGCTATTCATCAAATTTCAGTTTATCTCTTTTCTTCTCTAATCTTGCTTGTCTATCCATCAAATTTGGGTATTTTTTATTTTACTACATTAGATTTGATCAAAGATGATGGATAGCATGGATTTGAGTTTTAACATAATCTTGTTGTTTAAGGTTCTGTTTTTATATGATTTACAAATGTTAGGCCTTTTTTTTGTGGAAATACAAATGATATAACCTTGCTGGAGATCAAGCCCTTCATTGCCTTTGTTTCTATTGTTACTATCTAATTTGAGTCATATTGCTTCTGTATGTACACATAATCATTATCAATATGTGCATATAAGAACAACTCAAACTCATTCACAGCCTCTGTTTGTTTCTATTTTCTGATTTTTCACATTTTTTACCTCTCTTGATTTTTGCCTCTTTCAAAACAATCATATGCACATTTGAAGTATGCTTTATGGAGATAACTTTAGCATGGTAAATTTCTTAATTTTATTATTGATTGTTGCAGTTTGGTGTTGGGAAGGATGACACCAGGAGCTCGTCCTCATGGAAAAAAGAAAACTCATGGCAATTGTTCACAATCCATTACATCAAATCTGACTGAACAAGTTAACGAAAATACTGTTCGGAGAGTTCGTGGGAAAAGTCGAGGTGTTGAGCTTGGGAAGATGACCCGAGCTTTAGGTAAACCTAAAATAACTATTTGCAAGAAAACAAAGCGTCCAATTGGTCATTTGCATGAGAAGCTTGCCGGAGAAATTGGGATTCTTGTTCATAAATTGGATCCACAAAACCATGAGAATTGGTACAGTATTAGTGATGAGGATAGAGAACGTATTTATGATCGTCTTTTGGTAAGGCAATTTTTTTTTTCTTTTGATTCATTGAATGCAATATAACAACTAAAAATCCACTCATTTTCAAGGATAAGTTTGACATCGATTTGAGCCAGGAGCATGTCCAAAGATGTGTCGATGAAATAGCATATGGTAGATATAAAGACTTTCGTTGTAGGGTTTTATCTAAGCATTATAGAAAGCTCGGAGGTGGAGAAGTAAGCAATAAAGCTCATCCGGAGGGTTCCATAGCAGAGACGTACATTGTTAGTGAATGTTTGACTTTTTGTTCAATGTACATGGATGGTGTAGAGACTAGTTTTAATAGAGTTGAGCAAAATAATGATGTTGGTCCACAACCTATTGGAAAATTATCAATATTCTCACCAAATGTCCATTTATTCGGTCATACAGATTATGTGATATTAACAGATGAAGATTTTAATTCAATGCATTGGTACATTTTAAACAATTGTGAAGAACTAAGGCCATATCTTGAGTAATTTCTCATATCTAATATGATATAATTTTAGTAAGTGTGATTTTTTTATCAAATCTCATATAAATGCGAAATTATGTTTCAATGTTTGTAGTGAACATGAAGAGATATTTGCATTAGAGAGTGATAACGATATCATGGGTTGGCAAAAAGATCGGTTTCCATCATGGTTTGAATATAATTGATTTTTTTTCCTAGATGAAGCAAATTTATGGTGTAGACTCTACTGAAGTCATAAATGAACTTTACTCTCTAGCTCTAGGTCCTGATGAGCGTGTTAGTTTCTATGGTGGATGCATTATAAATGGAGTCAAATTTGTTATTGCCGAACGTGATAATCGAAGAATGACACAAAATAGTGGTGTATGTGTTGATGGTGAACATAAAGGAAAATCAATTTATTATTAAGGTGTGCTAGAAGCCGTGATAAGTTCACGGTTTCGTCGAAATTTTCAATTTTTGATTAAGTGCAGATGGTTTGATCTTTAACGGAACAAACCGGTTTATATAGACGAGGATTTCACAAGTGTGACTATTAGTAAAACTTGGTATCAAAGTGATCCTTATATTTTAGCAAGTCAAGCCACTCAAGTTTTTTATGTTCCTGATACAAAGTTGGGAGGGCATTGGCGGGTGGTGCAAAAGGCACATCATCGCCATTTTTTTGACCCATGTTTACTTAATTCAATGGATGATAATTCAATTGAAGAAGATCTATTAATTAGTGATGATGCATATCAACAAAATGTATCCACGAATATAGGTTCTCAAGAGGAGCTTTATGATATTGGTCCTTTGCATAGAGAAGACATAGAACCTGAGATTATTCCCGTCACCTCTGGCTCTATAAACGATGGATTTATTTATGAAGAAAATAGTGATGATGATGGACTTATTTGTGATGAAAATAGTGATGACGTTGAAATTATTTGTGTAGAAAATATTGACCACGATTAAATGATATTGATGTGAGTTGAATTTTATTCATCAACTTCTTATTTTATTGTTTTGGTATCTAACTATATATGTGTTTTCATTTGTAGGGTAAATGTAATGCAATGATATTAAATTTGTGAGAACCGGTGCTTTGTAGAATTTATGTAAGTTTTAACATATTATTTGTTGTCACCTTTTCTAACTCATATTGAATGAAATTTTTATATCATTTGATCATTGTGTTGTATGATGAGTATTATTGTTTTGCGATAGTGACTATTTTTGTGATGAATATTAGTATTATTATTGGTTGTTTTCATTTGTGTTTTATAGTTTTCGAAAATGTTGGCTTAATAAGCTTTTTGGGACTAATTATGTATTATAATAATGGATAATACATTTGAATGTTGAATTGACGACAAAGAGTTGGTCACAAAAAGAGTAAAAGCAATTCCTATTTGAGACCATCAGTTCGTAGCTATATGTTGTCCAATTTACTCTGGTGACCATTAATTTGTCTCTATTTCATAAATAACCAACATTTTAATAAATAATTTAATCATTTTATTAGTGACTTAGCGACAAAATTTGGTTGCGATTGATATTTGCGACAACTTTGTGGTCCATGTACTCCATTATCAGCAACGTAGAATTCGTAGCAAATAATACCATTTCGGTACCAACAAAAAAAGTTCTAGCGACCAATATTTAGTTGCAACTATCCACTTTAAGGCGGCAATAAGTTTAGAGTAGCTACGAACGCTTTGGCCATCAACGAATGTTATGTGTGACGAATCCAGTTTTCGTCGCTAATAACAAACTGCGACAGGGATAGCGACGAAATATGATAATCTTATTTCGTCGCAAGAAAAATCCCGTCGCAAAAGATATTGCGACGAAATATGATAATTTAGCGACCAAAGTGCTTCGTAGCAAAAAGCCTTTTTTTCTAGTAGTGTGTGATTGGTGATTGTTGTTTGGGAGAGATCCATGGTGATGGAGGATTTGGCAAATGGAGCTGTTGGTGGAGAAGAAGATGAGTGTTGTGAGCTTCTACTATGGTGAATCGCTGCTTTAAAGCACGCTGGATTGAATCAATCAATTGTTGCTTTGATTTCTTTAGGACAGAATGAGCTGGATTGTTTGTTTTGTTTGAAAGAGCTAGTGGGCTGCGAATAGGGAGATGACTGACGCTGGTAAGTGTACCAGCCGTTTCCAGCGCCATTAGGTGGTGTTTTTGTCATGGTTAGTGGGTTGTCTTCTTCAAACTCGTTAGGAGTCTCTCAAACCCTAGCCGTCTCTTTCCCTCCATTTGGTACTTGTTAAACATAAGAAATTGAATTGTTTTAAGCATTATTGGCGTATAGAACTAACGTCAACTTTTTTTTCTATTGTTGTTTTTCAGGGAGAACTTTTGGAAAGCAAAACTAAAGAAACACCACTTAGATAGGTTTACTATCGGAGAGGTCTAATTTAGAATTGAGTATTATTTTACCCTCTGCAAGTGCCTAAAATGAAATCATGATATGTATCACTCATGTTTAGTTTAACAACATTTTTGTGTACATGTAACTTCTTGACTTAGCATACTCATAATCAACATTATCTTGTATATAAAGTTAACAAAAACTTAGAGTAGAGAATATATACAATATACATATAAAGAGAAAAGGTTGCACAAATTAATAACAAAAGATGGTTAAATAAATAAGTATTCAATATTAGAGAAGTAGTGGGTTGAAATTTTCATTTATTTCAACACTTCAGTAAGTCCCTACATATTTTAGTATAAATTTATGCTACAATAGATTAGGCTTGTCAACGGGCCGGGTCGGGTTCGGGTTTGGCCATACCAAAACCCGATCCGAAAATTTCGGGTTTGACCCGAACCCGAACACGAAAACTTTACGGGTTTTATTTCAAACCCGAACCCGAACCCGCGGATAACCCGAAATCCGTGGGTAAACCCGAAATCCGTTAAGGATACGGTAGCCCATCATTTTTTGGCACAAAATATTTTGAGAAAAATTTAGAAGCGGTTATTTATAAAGAACCGTTACAGAAGCATACTGATGGTAGTGTGTTTTCTTTTTTCTTTTTTCTCCCCCGTTTGCAACCCATTTACAAAAATAAATGAAAAAAAAAAAAAAAAAGCTTCTGTAACTGTTATTTATAAATAACCGATACAAAAGTCTTCTATAACGGTTCTTACTAACCGATACTAAAGGTTTCTGTAACGGTTCTTTATAAATAACCGATACTAAAATCTTCTGTAACGGTTCTTTATAAATAACCGATACTAAAGTCTTCTGTAACGGTTCTTTATAACTAACCGATACTAAAGGTTTTTGTACAGGTTCTTTATAAATAACCGATACTAAAGTCTTCTGTAACGGTTCTTTAGTACTAACCGATACTAAAGGATTTTGTAACCGTTTTTTATAAATAACCGTTGCGGATTTTATATCGGTTATTCGTTAATAACCGATACTAAAGTCTTCTGTAACGGTTCTTTATAAATAACCGCTACTAAATCATCTGTAACGGTTCTCCATAAATAACCGTTGCGGATAGTTTTTTGCAAATTTTAACCTAATTTATACAAAATTAAAACTACAATATAATTCATAAACAAATAACAATTAAAATATTTAAAATATAAAATAGTTCAAATTGCATAAAATTAATAAAACATCAAATTGTCCATACAAAACATCAAATATTTTGATAGTTCAAATATAACAAATAGTTCAAATAGTCCAATAAACGCAAAATAGTAATATCCCAAAATCAACAAGCTACAAAAAAGGGGCAAGGAATTGGTGGATCGGGTAAGAGTGTTGGATGGGTTAGGATTAGGGTTAAAATAGATGGGTATGATTGATTTGGAGAAATATGAATGGTAAAGATTAAAATTAATTATAATTTAAGTTTCGGATTCGGGTTCGGGTTTTTCACGGATCGGATAGTATCAAACCCGAACCCGATCCGAACCCGTTTTTGTTTTCGGGTTTGAACCCGAACCCGATCCGTGGGTTTTTTTTTTGGGTTTGACCTGATCCGTTCGGGTCGGATACCTACTAGATTCGGGTTGAACCCGATCCATTGACAAGCCTACAATAGATCTGAATAGTCACATGGAGACATGGGATGACGGCAAGTATTCAAGTATAATAATTGTCAAAACAAATTATTAAGCATTTGCCTAAGTTCGAACTAAGTTGGACAGGATACGTATCCTACATAGCTACCATTGTAACTAACTGAAATTTGAGATTAGAATGGACCAAGAAGTTAAAAATCTTAGGAGATTTCTATGTATATTAATTGTCAGAATATAAGAAGCAGCCCAGGTTCGAACTAGAGTGGACAGGCTCTGTGCCATAGTTCTCTGCCCATGCACCAAACTTCACATGTATTTTGTACGGAACAATAAGGTATAATATAATCAATGGTTTCTGAGACACGTGTCGAAATGTGAAAACACGTCTAAAATTTTAGTTTAGTAAGAATTATATGGAGTTACACATGGAGAGAAAATCCAAACAACAATTTATATATGAAGATTTACACAAATATATAATTTAAACAATGATTTATACTAAGTATCCAAAACTGGATGATATTACATGTAGAAATATTCAAAAAATTTCTCTTGAACCTACAAAATGTAAACTAAAAATAACAGAAAAATAAAATAATAACGTTAATCTTAAATACTGAATATATTGTAGGGGTATCCATGATATGTCAGTGATTTTGTAGGGTACCGGTGATATTTCAGTTTTTGTAGGGAGATGAGGTTTGTTGTTGGTATGGAAGATTGAGCGTCCTCGCATGATGAGTTGTGAATGAGCGTAATTGTTAGGCGTTGTTAAAGAAAAACTTAAAAAATAAACTCGAGAACTTGATTATGTTTTATGAATACTCCCTCAAATATAGAAAATTTATGAAAAATCTTGTTGGATCAAAATGGCCCAAATAAACATATATTGTATGAACCAACATATATTTGTCTAAAGTGCATTTTTGTTTCTCCATTATGACTATGTTAGTTGCATTGCATATATATTAAGGTTTCAGATTGGAAACAATGTATCTGCACTAAATACATTGCATGCTAAAATCTATATTTTGCACCTCCTGTAATTTGTCTCCTAGACGTGGTTTATAACGCATTTATATGTCACTTATATTTTTGTACATGTGCATTATCACTTTTTATATATTTATTATATCTTTTTGCACATTCAGGCCCGACACTGGGCTCTTAACTGAGTTGACCCCAGTCAAAGGGCTCAAAGTCTTGAGGGCCTAAGTTTTTTTTAACTCCTATATAGACCTATATAATAGAGAAATCATTTAAAATCTAAGCCCACGGAACAACTCATCCGCGGAACAGATCACGTTGATGGCCCCTCCATTCATTCAGTAGAGCTCGTTCAACAACGGAAGAAGCTTGCCGAGTGCCACACAGATCAAGCTACAATGCTAGTCCCGACGTGCAAACTATTGTATAAATAATAAAATATATATTTTGGAAAATAAAATAATAAAACAAGTATAAATTGAAAACGGGTAACCGGATCGTGAAAGATGGTGTCCTAAGACGTATTCCGTCCAAACGTGCGGACCGAGGAATCATCCCAAGATAATCCGGTAGAGCACACTCCTTGGGGGCACGACCTTAGGAGTGTTGATGGAAGATTCCTTAGATATCCGACGTAAAACGTTTTATAAAATTATTTGGAAAATAGAATAGTGAGTATTGGAGGATTGTGTGAAAGATGTTTTGATTGCTTACGATTTCGTATCTTTTCAAAATGATAGCAGGAGTCTCTATTTATAGGTGAATGAGGGACTAAATTAACATAACGGAAAATGATGATTATGGCATTAAAGAATAATGAGTTGGTAGAGTATCAATGCTGCAATGGTCTGCTACATTTCAAATGATAATCAATTCAAATATTCATTTTAATGAGAGAATAGGTTACAAAACCAAGAACCATCTGTAATATCAAATTTGTATTTAGATTGAGTCAAAGGGTAAGAAAATTGGATTCAATTAGGATATGTTACAAATGGATTCAATGACCAAATATTCACCATCTTAATGAGAAGATAAGTTACAAAATTGAGAGATCTGTCAAATACGAAATGGAGAATATTATGATAAGTTGTCCATATTAAATATGAAATGTAAATTTTGAGTTTTTAATTCTCAATATTCTTTTATTTCTCCAACAATCCACCACAAAACTCAAAATTTATTTTTCCAAACATATATATAAAAAATAAAATAAAATAATAATATTAAAATAGTTTTCTTAAAGAAAATAGTAAGTTAAAAAAAACATTCAATGTGAGTATCTTATAAGATTTGAACTTACATCTAGTGTTAATAGCTTTAATTTGGAGGAAACGAAGTGAACTAATTAGTCTTGAACTTGTTCCTTTTACCCAAATACCACTATAACACGTGTGTAGTATGGATACTGCTATCGTGGTTTTGTGCTTTTTATTGGCCATACACATTTATCTTGGATTTTTCATGAGAGTCTTTGGGACTTACCCATGTCCCGCACCGTTGCTATATACGGTTACTCTCATCAGTGCCGGCCCCAGGTTCTCAAGGGCCCTAGTCCCATTCTCAAAAAGGGCCCCAAAAATTTTCAAGTAGAAAAATATTATGTTACTTCTTCTTTTACTATATCAAATAAAAAATTAAGCGCCCTTCTTTACGAATTGATTAATGCTTCTTCTCTTTTCTTTTCTGATATCCAAACAAAACATGATGCACCTAAATAAAATTAATTAAAAAAAAAAACTAATTTCTAACATTTTAAGAGACAAAAGCTTGAATAAGTAAACACTAAATATCATAATCCTAATAACTACAATTTTTAATATACTTGGATGCATAATCAACCATATACTCAATATTTTTTTTTTGTGTGTATATCATCTCCAATATGTAATTTATTATCACATACCTATAAAAATGATATAATAGGTATTTTGCATCGGTTATGCGGGGCTAATTAATAAGTATGCAGTGCCTTTATGAGCCCTAATTCAGTAGATATTTCCTTGTCTCAAGAATCCTAGAGAGAAAAACCTATGTACCAGTCAAGAGTGAAACATCACTTTCTATGACTTACTGTTAAGAAAGATTTTCTATGACTTAATGCTAAGAAAGACAGAATCTAAATGCAATATACAATTCAACACAGTTGAATTTGCATTCATATTTCTCATCAGACCAGTAATTTTGCAAATCAAATCTACATGTAAGTTGCTCAGTAAATTACTAAATTTCAGACGGTCGAAACGCTAATCTTCACTTCAGATATTTGATCAAAGGTACGCAATAGTTTCCAAATCATTAGGAACCAATTTGTCCTCCTCTGTTGATACCATCACATCGCCGGACGAAGCACGGCAGCGAAACGAGAAGGCGCGGCACGGTTTGGCGGAAGAAGGTCAAAGTCTCTCTCACGCGATTTGGGGAAAAGGCGAAGGGTCTTTTCTCTCACACGATTCGGGGAAGAAAGGTGAAGAGGTGGGTCTTTTCTCTCACACGATTCGGGGAAGAAAGGTGAAGAGGTGGGTCTTCTCTCTCTCACGATTTGGAGAAGAAGCCAGGAGGAGGCGAAGGGGTCTTCTCTTCTTTCTCTCTGTAAATTTGGGGACGAAGGATGACGAGTTTGCACGACTTGGGCTGACTGTTGGTGGGCTTTTTTTTTTTTTTCCATTTTTTTTCTTAACACATATATAGGAAATATATTAGATTTCGGGCCCCTTGAAATTTGGATCCTAGACCCAGGTCTCATGGGTCTAGAGGTAGGGCCGGGCCTGACTCTCATATAGGTGAGTTTTCTATCAGGGATGTGTGTAGTGTCACATCTCACAAAAATTACCGCATCGATTTCTCATTGAGAGCTACAATGCTCATCCTATACCACTACATAGGGCACACTCACCATAGGGATGGGGTTGGACTTTGGAGTTAAAGCTCCAAAATAAAGTGTGCGCTCTTTTGGCCAACTTATCGGTTTGTTATTACCCATTGAACCTTATTCAAGTGATCTCCTATCACAAAGGTTGGGTTACCACCGCAAGAAGGCTCATTATGGGCATAAACCCATCCCCCTCGATGATTTAAGGACCTTATTCTGGTCAAGGCCTTTTGTAAGGCTATCAGCTAAATCATTGTCTGATTGTACATATTGAATATTTACAATTACATTTTTAATGTGTTGCTTAACTGATTTTTTTCGTCTTTTAATATGTCTATTCAACTTTGAATTTATAAGTTTCTTTTTACAAAAATCAATTGCCGCTCTAGAATCGCAATTTATTAAAATATATGGTATTGGTTTAGGAACTAACGATATATCTGACAATGATTCTTTTAGCCACTCCGCTTCTGTGCAAGTGGTATCTAGAGCTATTAATTCTGCTTCCATGGTACTTTTGGCAACTATAGTTTGTTTAGTTAATTGCCACGATATAGCACTACCTCCTAAAAGGAAAACATAGTCTGTTGTTGATTTAATATCTAATGAATCTGAGATCTAATTTGAGTCGCTAAACCCTTCTAATACTAATGGATAACCTGTGAAACTACGACCATATGATATGGTGCCCTTAAGGTACTTGAAAACTCTTTCTAATGCCATCCAATGGCTCTCACTAGGATTATTTGTATATCTACTTAATCTAGATATTGCGTATGCTATATCAGGTCTTGTTCTGTTAGTTAAATACATGAGAGATCCTATGATTTGTGCATATTTTTCTTGATCTATAAAATTTTCATTATTTTTGTAAAGATGCAAGGTTGGAATGTATGGTGTAGATACTGGAGTACAATCCGAGAAACTAAGTTTATCAATTATAGATTTAGTATAATGTGATTGAGATAATAAAATTGAGTTAGAAGTTCCAACAATTTTCATGCCTAAGATCACATCTCCCTCTCCTCGAAATTGTTTGATAATATAGATTTTGCTTTATTTATTAATTTTATATTTGGAGCCAGAATTAAAATATCATGTACATAAAGACAAGATAATGCAACCATCATTTTCTTGTTTGTAATATAAGCAATTATCAGATTCATTAGTTTGAAAATTATGAGCTAAAATTACACTATCAAATTTTTTGTGTCATTGTTTAGGTGCTTGTTTTAGACCGTATAAAAATCGTAGTAGTCTACAGACTTTGTCTTCTTGCCCTTTAACTACGTAGCCTTCTGGTTGCTTCATATAAATTTCTTCTTCGAGATCGCCATGTAAAAATGCCGTTTTGACATCCATGTGATGCACTAATAAGTTATGTACTGAAGCTAATGCAAGTAAAACTCTAATTGTAGTTATGCGTGTGACAGGTGCATATGTGTCAAAATAGTCTAGACCCTTCTTTTGTCCAAAACCTTGAACTACTAATCTAGCCATGTATCTTTCTACAGTACCATCTGTTCTAAGTTTCTTTCTAAAAATCCACCTACAAAAACTAAAGATTTTCTACCAGGAGGTAAATCAGTGAGAATCTACGTGTTGTTACCTATTATTGATTCAATTTCACTTTTAATTGCTTCTTTCCAGAAAACAGATTGAGACGAATGCATAGCATTCAGAAAATTCGAAGGAGTATTGTCAACTAAATAAGGTAAGAAATCGTCACCAAAATTCTTTTCTATTCTTGGTCTTTTGCTTCTTCTAGATTCTAATGAATAATCATGAAAAGGAATAGAATCAGAACTAGAAGTACTTGAGGAAACAGGATTTGAGGAAACATGATGTTTGAATGGAAATATATTCTCGAAGAAAGTTGCATCTCTAGACTCTAGAATAGTATCATTTGCAATTTCATTTATTTCAGATTTGACGACTAAAAACCTATAAGTGTTACTATTTAAAGAATATCCTATAAATACTGCATCGACCGTTTTGGGTCCAATTTTCATTCTTTTAGGTTCTGGAATTCCTACTTTTGCCAAGCACCCCCACACTCGGAAATAACTAAGCCTAAGTTGATGTCCCTTCCAAAGCTCATATGGATTTTTATTATTATCTTTGACGGGAATCCTATTTAAGATGTAGCATGCAGATAAAAGTGCTTCCCCCCACAAAAGATCATTGCATTGACCATATCCAGCAAAGTTCGATTTTTACGCTCGGCGACACCGTTGGATTGAGGAGAGTAGGGGTAGTAACTTGATGTATTATTCCATGCTATTCAAAAAATGAAGCCACTTCATTTGACGTGTACTCTCCACCTCGATCAGATCTTAGAATTTTAATTCATTCTTCTTGTTGGTTTTCTACTTCTGCTTTGAATGTTTCTAATATCCTAATCGCTTCATCTTTAGTTTTCATAAGATATGTATAGCAAAATCTAGAGAAATCGTCTATGAATGTTACAAAATATCGACTTCCTCCTCTTGTATAACCTCTATTAGAATCACATACATCACTATGAATAAGTTCTATTTTTTTAGTGTCTCTAAATTCAACTATCTTGAAAGGTTTTCTTGGTTGTTTTGATTGACTACAAATTTCACATTGAGAATTCAAATTTATTTTAAATTTTGGTATTAAATTAAGATAATTTAATTTTGTAAGTTTTTTCAGATTAACGTAAACTAAGCCACCATGCCACATTTCACAAGAATCAGGATTTATAATTATTTGAGATGAAGATGAATTATTGGGAATTGTAGAAACTTCATTAACTGAATGATAAATAATATTCAACTTAAATAATCCATCTGATACATAACATTTCCTTACAAAATTATCCCCTCTAGAAATTACAACTTTATTCAATTCTAAAACAACTCGATAACCTAACTGAACTAGTAAACAAGCACTAATTAAAAAAAATTCTAATGTCTAGAACATGTTGCACATCACGAAGGATTATTATTTTGCCAGAAGTGAATTTTAACTTGATGTCTCCAACACCTAGCACTCTAATTGATGTTCCATTTACAACGCTTACACATCCTCCACTTGTGATCTGATAAGATGAAAACCAAGACCTATCAGCATATACATGTGTATTTCCGCCTCTATCTAACCACCACTTGGCATTTTGATAAGTGAGATTAATGGAAGGAACAAAAGAAACTGACCAAAAGGAGGATCCAGAGGGTTCATTTTCCACCATATTCACTTGACCCTTAGTTTGATTAGAGACATCTTTCTTCTTGTATACGACCTTCTCTTTCTTCCTGTAGTAGCATTCTCAGGTATCATGATTGTCTCGGCCGCACACGAAGCAAAATATATCTTCATCCTTCTTCTTTTCAAGAAAGGACTACAGGATCCTTTAGGTTTATTATTTTGAAATTTATTTTTGATAAAATTTCCTTTCTTCTTAAAGTTGCTTCCATTAGGTTTTAAGTATTTGTTTCGTTTATTTTTAAAGTTATGATTATGATTATTATTTTTATTTTCAGTTAAATTAACTTTTGCGGACATTCGATTTTCTTCATTTTGACGATGCCTAAACTGATTTTCTATTCGGATTTTGATTGAATGACATATTTTAAATTTAACTTAGTTTGTGTTCTTCTAAGACCTTGTGCAAACGCTGACCAAGAGGGTGGTAATTTATCTATTAGACAAGTTACTTGATAGTTTTCATCTAATTTAGTTTCTCCTATTTTATGTATTTCTTAAATCATATTTTGAAACTTGTGTATTTGATCATTAATAGGTAATTATCAACCATCTCATATTTATTAAAATCGGAAATAGTAAATCTAATGACACCTTCATTCTCTTTACTATAACAGTCGTCAAGAGCTACCCATAAGTCCTTAGCTTTGTCATATTTTCTATATGTTTCATAAAGTTTATCTGAAAGACAACTTAATATCCCAAAACCTACAATGATATTCAATTTCCTCAGGACTCTTTTCTTCACCACTTTTTGTTGGTTTCTTAGTGTATGGTTATTTTATTCCTAAAGTTGATATTAATCCTAAAGTTATTAATCAAGCTTGCATTTGTTCTTGTCATCTATTAAATCCAGATCCAGTAAATTTTTCGGGTTTTAAAGTAAGGATATCATCTAGACCCATTTTGAAAGAAGCAGAAATGAAAATAAATAGCTTCAAAAGTACTGGAAATGTAAGTTTGAGATATTCAAATGTTAATATTTTAATTTATAAAATATCAAGGCCAATAAAATCATCACATATCAGACTTACAGTTTGAGATATAGTAATGTTCAGAAAACCGTCAAGGCCAGTCTTATATAGTCCAATTATAAAGTGTGTATGAATATTTTATTCTGTACTTATTTTTTTATTTTAATTTTCTTGTTTTATTATGATATACTATCCCAAACGGAATACGTCTTAGATTGTTGTATAAATAATAAAATATATATTTTGGAAAATAAAATAATGAAACAAGTATAAATTGAAAACGGGTTACCGGATCGCGAAAGATGCTGCCCTCAAACGTATTCCGTCCAAATATGCGGACTGAGAAATCGTCCCAAGATAATCCGGTAGAGCACACTCCTTTGGGGGCACGACCTTGGGAGTGTTGATGGCAGGCTCCTTAGATATCCGGTATAAAACGTTTTATAAAATTATTTGGAAAGTAGAATAGTGAGTATTGGAGGATTGTGTGAAAGATGTTTTGATTGCTTATGATTTCGAATCTTTTCAAATGACAGAAGGAGTATCTATTTATAGGTGAATGAGGGGCTAGATTAACATAACGGAAAATGATGATTATGCCATTAAAGAATAATGAGTTGGTAGAGTATCAATGTTGTAATGGTGTGTTACATTTCAAATGATAATCAATTCAAATATTCATTTTAATGAGAGAATATGTTACAAAACCAAGAACCATCTGGAATATCAAATTTGTATTTAGATTGAGTCAAATGGTAAGAAAATTGGATTCAATTAGGATATGTTATAAATGGATTCAATGACCAAATATTCACTATCTTAATGAGAAGATAAGTTACAAAATTGAGAGATCTGTCAAATACGAAATGGAGAATATTATGATAAGTTGTCCATATTAAATATGAAATGTAAATTTTGAGTTTTTAATTCTCAACATTCTTTATTTCTGCTACACAAACCTCGTTGCGAATTATGGCCACTTTTCAACTTTTTAAATATCTATATTTTTTCTCAATGTTAGCTTGAACTTTAATGGTAAAATTATTGATTTAGTAAATCAATTGATAGAGGGATTGTGTCAATTTTTTAGCTGAAGGTTGTTTGATTAATTTGGGGTTCAATGTGAGGGATAATTCGGTTGGGATGGAAAATTCGAATGAACTTAGGAAAATATACTTTTTTTATTAATTTTTTTTTATAATTATGTATAGAGGATTTGGGCTTTCTCTTCATATTTCTAATTTCATTTTTTTAATAAGCTTGGTTCTTGATTCGTGATGGGAAGGAATCTTATCATGGCTCCACTATCTTCACTAATTTAAGCGGATATTATTTTAACGTTTCGAGTGCACATTACAAATTTCCGAATGGGTATTATATAATTCATTTTGACATGCACTTAAGCGAGAAAAAAATTGGACTCGTGCTAGTATGGAGTTCAAAACAATGAAAAATTAAAATGAATATATGAGTCTTTACTATGAGAATGCAATATTTAATTAAGATTTACTTCTTTTTGAAAAAAAATTAATTTTGCGTTTCATAAATGATCTCTTCATTTTCTACTTATATTAATATATAAATGTAACTCCAAATGATAAGCATTTTTGTGCAATCAGCTCAGCATGACTAACGAAAACAAGTCACATCATTATTACATGTTAATGCGGACTTCTGAAAATATTTAATCATTCTACGACTACATCGATCAATTGGGATTCTGTAAGACAATTAATGAAAATGCATTAAGGAAGGTGAAAAATAAAAGGGCAATATAGTTAACTCTCATTTGCAAATAGGGGCGTTCATTCAGGTTGCTTTATTCGGTTACCGAACCGATCTATTCAGTTGATTCATCTCTCCTGTTGTCGTCCCGTCTAAGGATCTTTTATAGGGGAGAGACCTCTATGGTTTCTAGCGTCTCAAAATGGTAGGTAACATCTCTCAAATATCCTTGCAGATCTTCTCGCTATTAACGTTGATTTCTTCTTTCCCGATCTGCTCCTTCTTGAGCGCGTCTACCTAGCGTTGCCAGATCTTCTCTTGAATTGCCAACCAATTAGTCTGTGATTACAACGTCTATGTTTATTTTCCAGTTTGCACGCCCTTGAGCCGCTTCTCTCAAGTCGTGATTCTATGTGGTCCGTGCTGACAAGTCGAGTGATATCCTACCCGCGGGTGAGATCGCGGTGTGATGACTGCTCCAATCGCTCCCAAGATTTCTTGCGCCTTTTTTGCATCCTTTTTGGCCTTTTTGACCTAATTCCTGCAATCACTTATGATTATGGCAGTAACTCAAATCGTGAGTTAAAACATAAATAAACTACTAAAATACTAACTAAAGTTCAGAAAATAAGATACAAGATAATGTGTAAAAATCTATATGAATTACCCCTACCACAATTCCATAAACTTACTCTTGCTTGTCCCGTGCAAGTGACAACTCTGGACCAAACGTCCGGCTTACCTTGCTTGTGTAATTCCCATTCCTCGCATGGACTTTTGCTCGGACACCCGCATCCTTCTCGCTCTTCAGTCCCTCTCAAAAAATACACATTCGTCCATCGGAGTGAAATGACTTGTTCTTTCAACGAAACCGTAATTCAGGACCTCACCGCGTGCCTTAGAAGTTTGACCAATTTTTCGGTCCGGGTTAACCTGCACCATACCTTACCAGATCATTCCCCCCAAATCTCTATTGAACGCCCTCTTTATGACTTTTATTTTAATGGGTGGATATTATGGATAGTATATATTGTGGAGATCTGAAATCAGTTATTGAGAGTGCTCATTCATTGCAGTATACCTTAACCAATCATATTTTGATTACTATTCCCTCTTGGTATAAAGAAAGCCTCCGTCTTTCTTTCTTCCCCAATTCATTGCTAGTGAGAAGAGAAAAAGAAGCCGTGGCAGTTTTCAAGAGCCTAATTTTCCTCATAAATGAACTCCTGGGACTATAATATCTCACCTTGGCCAGTTTAGTCTTTCCTACTTTTGTTTGGATGTCACTCCGAAGGATTCACCACCAACTAACGGTCTCTGAAAGGGTTTCTCCAAATCGCGAGTGACCGGCTTATTTTTTTTCTTTTTCTTTCTTTCTTCTTAGCCTTATTTAGTCACTCGTACTTTTTAGTCCCTTTTGGACTTGGCGACCTATGAGCCATTTAATTTTTCTTTTTCTCCTTGTCTTTCTTTTAGCAGCTCGCCCTCTGCGTTGGTTGTGTGTAAGTCGCGGTCTTTGTTTCTCTCTTTCTTCCTTGGCCTTTATTTGTGACTTGTATTATTCCTCTTCAGGTGGCGCCAACTCTGATTCTTTACATTTTTTAATCAATTTTTTTCGATCACATATTCTGCTTTGTTTCGTTGAGTATTCGTCTGGTTCGCGCCACCTATCTCATGTTGGGTCACTAGCCTGATTTTCCATTTCTCCTTGTCTAAGTCGAACGACCCAAGCTTCTCCTTCTTGCACGCCTCCTATCACGGGTAGAGTCGCTAGCCTGATATCCACTTTTCTCCATGGTAAGTCGAACAACTCGTACCTTATGGTGTTATGCCCTAGGCCAAAGTATTTGTGACCTGGGTTTACGAATTGAATTAAGAACATTATATTTATTCTAAAAATTTCATATAATATGTGCGTATAGGTTATCTTAATATAATTAAAAGAGACCATGAATATGCAATTTAACTTTATGTCATCAAAGTGCGTGACTCTTGATAGTAAAACTATAAAGTGTTATAAATAATATTCTAAATCTTTCCTTGTCATTTAAAGAATATTTGTGGAGACAAATATATTTGCGGAGACAAATAAATATATATTTGTAGACAAGCTATAAATGTACGTCAATATGTTAGTTGACTGATGATCATATTTTACTGATCACGGATAAAGAGTTATCAAGTCATTAACGTAGGTATATGCTAGAGACCATATGCTGGACTGATCCACCATAAAAATACTACATGTTGATGATCATAAATATCAAACTTTATTAGATACAGTTCGATCATGATGAGTCAAACATATCTTCTATTTCTTTCAGATTACACTCTTAAAATATTTTATTTATACGGAGCATAATTCCATCTAAACTCTAAAGCGGTTATAAAAGAATCCATATGAGATATGGACTGATAGGTGTAGCAAATTGTCTTTTCTAAAGATGTAAGGATATGATACTTATTTGAAGAATCATGCCTTTAATCGGATTAATGATTGTTTGTGGATATCCTAAGAAAGGTAAAGAATATTACTTCTATAATTAATATGAAAACAAAGTGTTTGTTACTCGAAATTTATACCTCTTTGGAAAGAGTGTATCCAAAAGAATTAGTCGATGTAAATTTGAAAAGTTCAAATTCCACATACTGACCGTAATGCTCAGATGAAAATTAATTTAGGTTTCAACTAGTGATTGAGTCAGTAATGAATCAACTAGACTCTGAAGAGTTGAAGAGTCTAAGTACATAACGTAAGTGTATTCATGTAGATTTATTAGAATTTATCGTATGCCCGAAAAATATAGATTTTTCGTGACTAATGATAAAAATTTCGTACTCATAGATGATGAGCCCACATTCTACTAATAGACTATGATGAGTCAAAGCTCTAATAGTTAGAAACATTGAAAGTTGAGATGTAATCCATGTCAGACAATCGAGTTCGGAATTTGTTTGATTCATCAGATGGAAATACGATTTTTAAAATAAAAAAATACACCGACATGGAGGGTAATGTGAAAATATATAATACGTGACTTGTAGTTAAGATAACTCATAGTATAGTCTATGATAACATTTTTTTCCAAGTTGTCATGCTTATGTATTTCAGAATTTTCTTGGACATAAGTTCATAGTATGACTATGAAAGATGTCAAGTGTATGTCAAGACATTATTTCTTAATAGAAGCAGATCAAAGTATGTATATGATACAAATTTAGAGTTTTGTCGATCCTATGAATTTTCAAAAGAATTTGCAAGTTGCATTAATTAATTTATGAATTCGCAAGTTGCATGAAAGCAAACATCTCTAGGTGAAAATTTATTTTTTGATGAAATAACCAAAGAGTTTGGTTTTATAAAAAATTAAAGATGAATCTTATGTTGACAAGAAGTTTAGTGGGTGCATAATTACATGTGATGGAAATTAAGCACAACAAGCATACATAAGTTTAATTTAGTGAAAATCACTAGATAATAATCAAAAGTATGATTACGTACTTGAGAAGGATAAAGTATTATTCTTAGATTATGCAGTACATACAAATATGCAATATATTTATTGATGAAAATGTTTGTTAATCTGTTCAAGAAGCCAAACCAACAAATGATGGTCATCATGTTAGGTCAACCAGTATGGGATACCTCACAGATCAATGAGTATGAGATATTTAGTTGATTTGGCCTAGTGCAAGTGGGAGATTGATGGTGTTATGCCATAGGCAAAAGTGTTGGTGACCTAGGTTAATAATTGAATTAAGAACATTATATTTATTCTAAGAAATTTCATATAATGTGTGCGTATAATTTATTTTAATATAATTAAAATAGACCATGAATATGCAATTCAGCCTTATGTCATCAAAGTGCGTGACTTTGAGAGTAAAACTATAAAGTGTTATGAATGTTATTCTAAATCATCCCTGATTATTTATAGGATATTTGTAGAGACAAATATACTTATGGAGAAAAATAAATATATATTTGTAGACAAGCTATAAATGTAAGTCAGTATGTTAGTTGATTGATGATCATATTTTGTTGATCATGGATAAAGAGTTATCAAGCCATTAATGTAGGTATATGCTAGAGACCATATACTGGACTGACCCGCCATAAGAATGCTACATGTTTTACGTCATTAGTGATTCTTGTAACATAAAGTATTTATAGTCCTTTGACCTAAGGTTGTCTCGGTTCCCAATATGAGGAATTATATACTTTAACAAAATCTAACACGGTCTTTAACCGGGTAGTCATAACAGCTATGATTAGGTATATAATGAATCATATAGAGGGATGAGTGCAATCAAGATAAGATTTATTCCTCTCATAAATGAGAAAGTTATTTTTAGGCCTCTTAATGAATCGAACTGAAGAAATTCATGGTCATGGTCAAATAAATTAATAAGAGGTATTAATTTCATTTGTTTTGTTCAATTTAATTCGGGATCAAGAAATATTAATCGATTAATATAAGGTTGATGTATTACATGACTTATGATCGATATAGATATCGCGTGACAAAGAGACTAAATACGTGATTGTTGATTAGGTAAATTGAATCACTGCTATTCACTTAATTTGGGTTGTCATGATGGCTTGTTAGAGTCTGCTCGTGATTTATAGACTGTCAAGTGTATTGCCAATATTAAGTGAACCTAAAGGGTCACACACAAAGAACAAATTAAAATGGGTGCAGAAAATCCTAACGACTTATATGATGAGTTGCATAGGAATGTCACAATTGTCATCTTATGTGATAAGATGTAATACATATGTATATAAAGACTATGATCACAAAAGATATTGTCATCTTATGTGATAAGATGTGATACATATGTATATAAAGACTATTGACATAGAAGATCAAGTTATCTAGAAGAGTCTAGATGATGAATGTAGATAAGGTTGAAGAATGTCATATACATTTCTTAATGTGTGAGAGGCAACTTTTCACCCCTATATAACGATATAGAGGGGTCCAAAATTCTGTACCACATCATTATCTCTCTCATTATGTCCCATTCTCTTTTGTGATACAAAAGTGAGAAAATATTCTTTCTCATTTGTACGACAAAAATGAAAGAGTACGATTATATGAGAGAAATTATATATTTTTTGTGAGACAAAATAAGAAGAAGAAAATGAGTTTTCTTGTGCAAAAGAAGAACAAGCGTACTAGCATATATTGTTCTTCTTTCCATTTTAAGAAGTTTGTTCATGTTAATACCAGTAGAGGCGTTCCTACTTTCGACGCTTGTGATATGTTCGACCTAAGAAGATGAGAACGGGTTGATGAGAGTTTTGGTGGAGATCGGCGGACAGATAATCGGTTTGAACAGTAAGCAAAATCCGAAAGTTACTTTTAAGTTTTATTTTTTTAACTTAATCGATACGCACAGATCCTCGGATTGGTTTTGGATAAATTATTTTGTTCTTTTTCCATTGCGTTATGCACGTCCGAAACCTAACAATACCTTCTTCTATAGTCCTCCTTTGCGGGGCAAGTCACTAGCATGATTTTTCTCTTTCTGCTTGGCTAAATTGAGTAACTCACCTTAGTCCATCTCACTCACGCCTTGTTTTTCGCCTCATGTGACGTGCGACTTGGTGAGTGCGATAATAGTAACCACGCCTTCTGACTCATTTTATACTTTCTGATTTCGGCCCTTCTAAACTCGTGACTGCACGGATCTCTCCCATTTTGGTGATTTGAAGAGGTGGAGGATGAATGTTAGAATGGAGTGGTTATCACATATTGGTGGATATAAGGAGTGATGAGGGTTGGTTCTCGAGTAGTGGACCAGGGTCATACTCGCAAGGTAGGCTAGTGTTCTCCCGAGACTAGTCCTTCGAAACATCTTTAAGATCACGCGAGAAGTCTTCTGAAACGACCCATCGCTCTCAAGGGCATACTAACCCTCCCCATCTGAAGTCCTGACAGGTGATTTATACGAGAGATCTCGGTGCTTACGATCACGAGTGCGTCTGTTCATGTCCATGTGAGTATATATTCTACACAAATGAAGGGTCCTGGTTTCGTCTACCAACTAAATTTTTTTTCATTTTTTTTTCATGTAGACTAAATATTTGAACTAAACTAAGATGCAAATAAATTTAAAAGAAAAAAAAATAAAAAGATACAAAAAGCAAAAATGTATGTAAGTATAACTCTCCCCCCAAGCTTAAATTGGGCACTGTCCAGGTGCACTTCGCTAGCTAAAGATAATACTTAAAAAGGGAGAATATTGAAATTGATACCGTCAGCTACACATAGCCCACATCATCAGAAGTGTTTCTAGAGATGTCCAACGCTATTATCTCGGGAAGGGGGCTCTCGTCTTCCATCGCGTGTCTCCATAGCCTGAATTTTGTGGCCTTTTATGTTTTGACGCGTCCGTTATCCCGGATTTTGTAGTTTCGCCTTGCAAGGGTGCGAAACCACTTTTTCTGCCAACGTGACTTGCAAGGGTCCAAAATAATGCCATGATGTGCCATCTGTGTTGATTCTTATTTGCCTCGCGTGAAGTGTTACCTTGAAAATCTCGGTCCCCGATTGGGTGAGGAGCACCATCAAGCCATCCTTGAGGATTGTGCTCCATAGGTCTATCGATAAGTCGGGGTCGAAGTCAGTCATCCCCAGGTTCCTCATTGAGTACCTAGATTGCTTTTCCTTGGTGGCCGGTGGCTCCTTTGGCAAGGCGTTGGCGTCTCTTTCTACGTTATCCTCCGTTGGTTGGTTCTTCGCTTGATCTTCTTGGCCGATGTTCCTTCCCATCAGCCAGTTGAAAATCTTGCCGAACAGTATTACTATGGTTTCCTTTTAGTAGAGGGTGTTTGCTAGAGGTTTGATTTTTCTCCGGCAATCTCCTATTATGTTTTTATAGTGCGGGGTTGTAGGTACTTGCCATAAAAGGTTGCCGCTAGGGGTTGCATTCAATGGAGGGTATCTTATCTACTGTCGCGGTGTGGCATTTCTCCGTTCGTCCGGAGTTCGCCTCGTGACTTGCCAAGCCCTCGCATGCAAATTTTTATTTTTTTTTGTTGCCTCCCAGAAAGTGCTTGTTTAGGGTCACAAGACTGACCTCTTGGATTCGCTAGCAGGGGCGATTCCCACGCGGGCATTGATCGTCACCCGGTTGCACGTCGAACGGCATTTCTTCGTACTCATCGTCGTCGAGAGGAATTGCTACCAACTCTTCTCCGACCATCATCCATCCGCGCAGTAGTCCCTCGTGTGATGATGGATCGTTCGCACGGTGGTTTGCTAGTCTTGTTTGCTTATCCTCCGTATGTGTTGCTTCTGGCTTGTTGTACTTCTGCATTAGCATTTGTCATCTCACTTGTAACTCGCTTGGGTTCGTTTTCTTCATCAAGTGTTGAGCGCTCACCTCTTCTGTGAAGAACAAGGTCCTCAACCTAAACTTGTATCAAAACCTATTATTATTTTATATGAAGGACAACATTCAGAAATATCTGTATTTAACATTGGTGGCATTTGTTCTGAATGTTGTTTTTCAAAACCAATGAAAATATTAACAAATGGTGCTCTTCAAATCAATGGCAACATAAAATTACAAATGATGTTCTTGGAATGATTTGGTGAAATACCATATAAATAGTGCGTATACTATTAGATAAAATGGGATTTTCTGCCAAATGCACTAGTTTCAATCAGAAAAGACAATATTTTTACCAATGTTGTAAATTAAATGTCATCGTATCATGATATTGTTGTAGTGACGAGGTAGCTTTCTTCATAGCAATTCAAGCATCACTTTTGCGATGCTTGAAGGATTGGGTTTGGTGGTAATGGAAGGCCACCCGGTGCATGTTTGCGATGTTCAATTGTGGCCATGATGGATTGTTTGGCACTGAGACGTGTTTGATGGTTTGTGCTAGTGGATGCTTTGCCTTTTCTATCTGCTTGCAAAGAGTTACGAGCAAATCTCATGTAGGTGGTGAAGTAGTGGAAATGTTGGTCACCGGAGTAAATCCGGCCTCTGGTTTGGGCCTGTTTGATTTGATTAGCCTGTGGTATGACTTGTGGTTATTGCGATTGGAGGCTTTGAATGATTTGCTCTGTGAGCTTGAGTTATGGGAGGAGGATGTACGAGAGTAGCAATCCATTGTTGATGAGAGGAAGCTTTTTTTTGTTAAGAGGGGAGAGTTGTGATATTTATGTTACTGTGAGATTTATTGGCCTAATTGTAGGTTGAAGGATTGAAAAGGGAGAGGTCTTGAGATGCTCTATTTTTCCTGGCGAGCTGAGAGTCCTTCGCCTGGCGACGCTACAAGTTGGTGTTTGTTTTTTGGGAAAACGTTTAACTAGGAACCATTCATTGCCAATGCAGACAATCCGTCTCATGCTCATCTCTGGAATGTGGATTTACCCTCGCAAACTCACAATTTTAATGGAAGAAGAACAACTTTCTTTTTCTTAATATTTCTTAATATATTTCTTTCTTCTTGTCTCTTACAAAATAAAAATGGGTTCTATTTATAGGCTAAATGGTTCATGCATACATGAATCACATTAAACCCTAACATTATACTCACACAATTATCTAAGTACATGATCCATATTTCTAGATGGTGGATACATGTATTACAATTCTCTAGATGAATTTACATAGAAAAAAAACACAAATATTATTTCTTTTGGCTTGGGCTTATCAACAAATTCCTCCCTTAAGCGCAAGCCTATTCTTCATCCCGATCATCGCCTTACAGTTTTCAAACAACACCGTCGGAAGTGGTTTCGTGAATATGTCAGCCACTTGGTCATGACTTGCCACATGACTCACTCGCACATCACCTTTCTTCACCTGCTCTCGGATGAAATGAAAACGCACATCAATGTGCTTACTCCTCTCATGATGTGTTGGATTCTTTGCTAACTCGATTGCGGATTTATTATCGACTCGTATTTCGGTCGCCTCGTGTTGCGTCAGTTTCAACTCGTGCAACAAGTTCCTTAACCAAGTTGCATGGCATACACACCAAGATGCTGCTACGTATTCCGCCTCGCACGTCGATAATGTCACTATTGGTTGTTTCTTTGAGGACCATGTGAATGCCGTATCTCCCATATAAAACACATACCCCGATGTGCTTTTACGATCATCAACATCTCCGCACCAATCGCTATCGGAATATCCCACTAGCTTGAAATCTTCTGCTTTGGAATAGAATAACCCAAATGATTCAGTTCCCCGAATATACCGCAAAATTCTCTTTATCGCTTTTAAATGCGTATAGACCGGCTCCTCCATGAATCGACTTACAACTCCAACACTATAAGAAATGTCCGGTCTTGTGCATGTGAGATAGCGGAGACTCCCAACTAGACTTCGATATTTGGTCGCATCTACTCGTTCACCACCATCAAACTTAGAAAGTTTCGCCCCGGGTTCCATCGGCGTCAATACCGGGTTGCAATCTGCCATTTTGTTCCTTTTCAGAATTTCTTTTGCATATGTTTCTTGTGACACAAAAATCCCAGTCTTTCCTTGTCTAACCTCCAGACCAAGGAAATACTTCATCAAGCCCAAATCCGTCATCTCGAACTCCCGAGTCATCACGCTTTTGAACTCCTCTATCATCTCACCATTGTTCCCCATAAAGATGAGGTCATCAACATAAAGAGCGATAAGGAGCAAATTGCCTTCATTCTTTTTTACGTATAGTGCATGCTCGTATGGACATTGAGTAAACCCGTTCTCCTTGAAGTAAGTGTCGATGCGGGTATTCCAAGCTCGAGGTGCTTGTTTCAACCCGTAAAGCGCCTTCTTCAATTTCAACACCTTCTTCTCTTCCCCGATTTTCATGTACCCAGGTGGTTGCTCTACGTACACCTCTTCTTCTAGCACGCCATTCAAAAATGCTGACTTGACGTCCATTTGAAAAATTTGCCATTTGAATTGAGCTGCTTGAGCTATGAGAAGGTGAATTGTCTCCATTCTTACAACTGGGGCAAAGACTTCATCATAGTCTATCCCCGCCTTTTGTCGATAGCCCTTTGCAACTAGCCTTGCCTTGTACCGCTCTATCTCGCCTTGAGCGTTCATCTTCTTTTTGTATACCCATTTTACTCCTATGGGCTGACTTCCTTTTGGCAATTCAACCAACTCCCAAGTTTGGTTTCGCTCTATTGCTTTTATTTCTTCATTCATGGCTGCTTGCCACTTCTCATTTCGTACCGCTTCCTCAAATGTAATTGTTTCGGCATCCGCCAAAAGACAAATTAAATGTACCTCACTTGTCGAGTCGTACAAATCTTGCATGCTTCGCATCCTTGGTTGTCTTGGCTCATCTTCAACATCAGATGGTACGGGGTTAGTCGGTACAAAGGTTGATGCCGGTGATTCTCCTTTCTCAGCCTCACCTAACTCGGCCTCATCATGTGTCATCTCATCTTTGTTATTCCAATCCCACGCGCTCTCTTCATTCACATGTACGTCCCGGCTCACCACAACTTTCCTTCCAATTGGGTCGAAGAGCTTGTATACCTTTGTTTTCTCGTCATATCCAATGAGCACGAACTTCTTGCTTTTATCGTCGAGCTTAGTCCTCCTTTGATCCGGTACGTGTGCATAAGCCACACTACCGAATACTTTGAAATGTGATACAGTCGGCTTTTGACCACTCCAAGCCTCTTGGGGTGTTATCTCACCTAACTTCGCATGTGGGCATCGGTTTTGTATATACACGGCACATTGTACCGCCTCTGCCCAAAATTCTTTTGGCATACCTTTGCTTTTCAACATCGACCGAACCATGTCGAGAATGGTTCGGTTCTTCCTCTCGGCCACACCATTTTGTTGAGGAGAGTATGGTGCGATCAAGAATCGCTTAATCCCATACTTCTCGCAATAACTCGTGAAAGCGGTTGACATGTACTCCCCGCCTCTATCCGACCGTAACGCCTTGATGTAAGTCCCGGTCATCTTCTCGACTAAAACCTTGAATCTTTTGAACACTTCGAGAGCCTCAGATTTTTCCTTCAAAAAATAAACCCATGTCCTCCTTGTATTATCGTCTACAAATGTGATGAAATATCTTTTCTCACTGAATGATTTGGGTGTAATTGGGCCACATATGTCGGTATGCACCAACTCGAGAGGTCTTTCTCGCTCGATATTTCGCCTTTTTCGGAAATGAGGTCCTTGCTTGCTTGCCGAATAAACATCCTTCGCAAAACTTGGTGATGTAGTCCATGTCTGGTAGCCCATGGACCATGTTCTTCTTGGCCAACTCCTTTAGGCCACCATAATGAAGGTGACCAAACCTTAGATGCCATAATGCCGATTTGTCCTCCATATCGACTTGTAGACATTTTTCCTGCACATTTCGCAAGTTGAGCTTGTACATGCGATTTTTGGCCATTTCAACTCGTGCTACCAAGCGTCCTTGATTGTCTTTTAATTGTAGTACTCGGTTTTTCATGAATACCGAGTATCCCTTCTCCATGAGTTGTCCCATACTCAAAATATTGCTCTTAAGATCAGGTACGTAATAAACATCCTCGATTGACCCTTCCGTACCACCTTTTTGTAAATAGTGCACCGTACCTTGACCTTTTACTTGGATCTTTGATGCGTCTCCGAATGACACGTGTCCATTTTCAACCACTCGCATCTCCTTGAATAAGTGCTTGTGCCCGCACATGTGGTTGCTTGCACCGGTGTCGAGGTACCAGACTGTATCGCCATCGGTGTTGATATCGTTGTATGCCATCATGAGAAACCCATCTTTCATCTCATCCTCCGTGACAAGGTTGGTGTTCTCCTCCACTTTCTTTTCGGCATAGCAAACTTTTGCGTAATGCCCGACCTTGCCGCAATTGTAACACTTGTCGGAGTTGCGAGTCCTTCGCATAGTGACCGTATTTGCCACACTTATAGCACTCGACATTATAGTGATTTGACCGGCCACCTCTCCCACGACCAGGTCCTCTACCTCGCCAATTTTGTTGGCTTGACTGCCCCTTCTCCTCATAGTATCCACCTCGACCGCGGCCTCCACCACTGCGATCATTGCTGCGACCTCCACGGCCACGCCCTCTTCCACGAAAGTTTTGAGTGTAGAGTGCCTTTTCGTCTTTGATAGGCATCTTGGCTTGCAGCGCTTCGTCAAGCGACTCGTTCTTCTTCTTCTTGCGTTGCTCGTGTGCCTCTAACGACCCAGCGAGATCGTCAATAGTTAGCTCCTCTAGGTCCTTCGATTCTTCGATGGCACACACGACATTCTCGAAATTGTCGGTTAGCGACCGCAGAATTTTTTCCACGACCCTCGAGTCCTTTAGAGTTTCACCATTACACTTGAGCTGATTTACCACGGTTTGCACACGTGTGATGTAGTCGGATACACCTTCTGACTCCTTCATCTTCATACACTCCAACTCGCCGCGTAGAGTTTGGAGTCTTACTTGCTTTACTCGGTCGGTTCCCTTGAAAACTTTTTGCAATGTATCCCATGCTTCCTTGCCCGTTACCGCGCTTGCTATCTTTTCAAAGTCTGACTCGTCAACTGCTTGGAACAGTATGTATAGCGCTGTCTTGTCATTCATTCGCTTTTGTTTCAACGCCTTGATTTCACTTACTTGTCATATCGTCGGTATTCTCTGGGTCCGGTGTAGCCGTTCTCGACTACGTCCCATGCATCTTGGGCCCCGAGTAATGCTCGCATCTGGATGCTCCAGTTGTTGTAGTTAACTCTCGTCAATCGTGGCAGTGACATACCCCCAAACGACATTCTCCCGGGATTCGCCATCGGCTCTGATGCCAATTTGTGGATTTACCCTCGCAAACTCACAATTTTAATGGAAGAAGAACAACTTTCTTTTTCTTAATATTTCTTAATATATTTCTTTCTTCTTGTCTCTTACAAAATAAAAATGGGTTCTATTTATAGGCTAAATGGTTCATGCATACATGAATCACATTAAACCCTAACATTATACTCACACAATTATCTAAGTACATGATCCATATTTCTAGATGGTGGATACATGTATTATAATTCTCTAGATGAATTTACATAGAAAAAAACACAAATATTATTTCTTTTGGCTTGGGCTTATCAACATGGAAGAGACGCAGGGTTGGGAGGGAGAGGGAAGAATCTCCGTTTTTTTTTGTGGATTTTGAAATCACCATTTCTTTTCTCTCTTTCACATTATTGAACATTACATGAAAGCTTCATGCTAAGGCAAAATTGTGTGAATATTTGTTCCGAAATTTGCTACCAATGAGGAATTACAAACTTCTATTACAAATGTAACCAATCTAGTGCCACGAAAAGTGAAAAAATACACATGGTACAAAAATAAAAATACAAATATCATTTCTCTTAAAAAAAACATCATTCTTAGAATGCAACAGCCTAGCGAAAGTACTTTAAGGGTCACTTGTAAAATCTCCATTTGTCATGCATTTCACTAGATATATATATATAGGTTGATAGCAGGTGGAAATGCAGTCAAATCATCAGTAGTTAAAAGAATATTGCATTTTATGTTCATCAGCAGTTAAAAGAATATTGCATTTTATGTAATACTAGAGAGTGTTCATCAGCAGTTAAAAGAATATTGTATTTTATGTAATACCAGAGAGAACCTCGCTCCGCTTCAGTTTTACTGAAATTCTTTTATTTGATTCATTTTGGATGGTGACTGAATTTTTTTGGTTTATAGATGAAAATTTAATAATAAATAAATATAAAAAATAATGTGAATCAACATACAAAAATTGGTATGCAGTTGACAAGTTTTTGTATTTACATAAGTGATCAAAAATCTATTTCGCTCTCATTTATGACCCCAAACAAGTAATTCTATTTTTTATTTTTTAGTTGCTGTTATTTTGAAATTTTTAGTTTCGAAAGTGATCCAATATATTTAAACTACCAAATATTCAAATTATCATATATTTTAAATTCCCTAATTATCAAATATTCAAATATAAAAAAATAATAAACACTTTAGGACAAAATTTTGTATTTTTGTTGCAGTCTTTAAAGATGGAGACATTATAATAGAACAATGATATTAGAATACGAAAAAATTCTAACTTAAAATCCATTTTCTCTAGTTGTTAGTTTCAGTTTGAAGTAATTTGTTGATTTATTTGCTTTAATGGCACTGCTTCCTTATCTTAGTGTAATACTCGAAAATTGACTTAAATGAAGATTGAAGGAAATATCATCTATGCCTTTCGAAATATGAAAAAAGATGTATTATATGAGTGTATTTTCTCTATGGTGAGTTTCATATTTAGTCTTCTTCTCAACATTTCAATATGTGGATCTGTGTATCTTGTGAAGAGATGGGATGAAGACTGCACGTGCAGCTGGCCACAGAGGAAACCCATTCGTATTATAAAACCTTAGAAATAAGTAAAATATTATTATTCCTTTCAAAAATTACTAATTTTGCTATTGTATAACTATAATCCATCAATTCAAGGAAAAACTAAAATGCTTCATTTTACTTTCTATCATGTATATTAATGTCATTTATTTAATATCCAAAAATTAAATGATTAGAAATAAATAACCTCTGAATTATTTTCTTATAATTATGCTATTATTATAATATAATTTTAGCCTAACTAAGAATAATAATATATTATAATGCTAGTATCAAATTATAATCGAACAATCATGGCACTTTTCTTTCAAGCTCTATAAATTTGACAATGAAATGGGTAAGCCAAATTTGAGTTAATTTTCAAATTTACACTTAACATACAAAATTTAGTCATAAAATACTAGTACTTTAGAAAAGAAATACATGATATGATTTATTTTGGTTGTATAAAGTACAGTACTATTATGTGAAATATATAATTTTTTTTACTGAGGGTATAAAAGATACTTTTATATGAAAATAAGCTAAATTATATTATGTGCTTGTTAGGCCTTCTTGTTTGTCCATTATGCGCTTCATCCCAACGAGTATCAATGGAGATGCTATGCCTGCATATTAAGTTGTACAAAATATTTAAATAAAATCCTTAAAATATGCAGGTGTCAAAAGAGCCCCAACTTACATTTTTTTTTTTCTATTTTGATAGTGGGGCATAATAAAATATATAAAATAATAATTTATCGCACATTAAGAAGTATCATTTTTGTCTTCGTTTTCATAATTTATTATTTTAATGAATGAAAATGATATTATTTTTTGTCTTAGCTTTTTTATTATTTATTATTCTAATGAATGGAACCGATTAAAGATAAAAGAAAGAACGAATATGAGATATTAAGATGACGAATGTAACATATCATATTCACAATATCAAATTGTAAAATTAAAATTATGTGAGGACAAATAAATTAGAAAACGAAAAATTATTATTCTTTTCTATTTTGATAGAGTGACAAATAATAAGAAAAATATAAAAATACTAATTTATCTCGTATCAAATAAATATTATTTTTTGTCTTAGTCTTTCATTATTTATTATTTTAATGAATGAAAATGATATTATTTGGTATCTTAGTTTTTCATTTTTTTTGTTATTTTAATAAATAAAAATGACTCGCTACGTGACTTTTTCTATTTTAATATAATGAGACATAATAAAAATTATGAAAATAATAATTTATCTCATATTAAGAAAATTATTTTTGTCTTTATTTTTCATTATTTATTATTTTATTGAATAATTATATTATTTTTGCCTTAATTTTGATTATTATTTATTATTTTAATGAATAAAAATGACTCGTTACATGATTGTCCATAAATAAAATGCCACAAAGATCCAAAAATTGGGTACATGTCAACATATGCCCAATTTATAAGCTTTATATATAAAAATATTATTTTTGTCTTTATTTTTCATTATTTATTATTTTATTGAATAATGATATTATTTTTGCCTTAATTTTAGTTATTATTTATTATTTTAATGAATAAAAATGACTCGTTACATGATTGTCCATAAATAAAATGCCACAAAGATCCAAAAATTGGGTACATGTCAACATATGCCCAATTTATAAGCTTTATATATATATACTAGAGAATGCCTCGCGCGTTGCGCGAAATTTATTCTACATTGTTAAAAAAAAATTCACATAATATTTGCGAGATTTATTCAATTTTGTACAAAAAAAAATTAAGATTTAAGTTACCGCAATAATTACATTAATACATGATGAAAAAATTGAACTTCAAAACAAATATTATTTTTTAATTTATTATCCAATCAAAATTGGAAACTATTCATTACTATCAACTTCTTCAATTGACAATTTAGAATCTTTCCTAATTCCTTATAGAATCTTTCGAGAAGATTAGGGCTGCATTGGAAACAGTTAATAGCACATTGAAAAACAAACGAACTATATAAATTAGTACAAAATACAAATGCTATGAATTGCATTATAACATGTATAACAAACTTCAACAAAAAATTATATGATAAGTAACTCAAGAACCAAACAAAAGAAATAATGAAAAAGAGATTAAAATAAAAAAATTATAACAATTTATTTACCTGGTATAAGTTGATAGACCTAAGCTACCTCAAAGTGGCTCTCCTGTCTGGATTGCCACACCAAGGGCGTTCGAGTAAAATCATTCAGTTTATTCAATTTAATTATGCCTCTTTCATTGTCCAAAGTTCACCTATGAGTATCTGCAAGTAAAATAAAAGGAGAATATCACCAAAAGATTAATATTATTAATTTTATTATTATTAGAGGTGGCAAAATCTGACCCGACCCGAAAAACCCGCCCGACCGACCCGAACCCGAACCTGACCCGATCCGAAGATGTTGACAAGTCAACGGCCCGAAACCCGACCTGACCCGAAACCCCAATGACCCGAAACCCGAAGAACCGAAACCCGAACGGCCCGAAACCCGAACGACCCGTAACCCGAACGACCCGAACCCGAACCCGAATGACCCGCCCAATTTTCGAAACCTGAATAACATGTAATGCAAGATGAGTAACATGAAGCTGAATATTTGTGTGCTGATTTTGCCATAATTATTGGATTTTCTGTAATTTTACATTGAAAAAGTTGTATATCTACATGTGTTATGTGTATAATGATGATTTTTTAATTCTCACATCTTATGATATTAAATTATTAATACATTTTTACCGTCATGTCAGTCATTTTTAGTCAAATTGGGTCCATTACCTGTTATAAAACTAGAAATTGTTTTATTATTAAATTTCCTTGTTAATAGTAGATAATATTGAAACCTGAAATCGCCTTTATACCTATTTTGTTCTGTGAGATATTAATATTTGAAATTTACTGTTTCTATACTTTCATGTTTTCTGTTTCAACAAAATTGTTCTATCTTGCATAAATACTAAAAAAATACAAATAATTAAAATAAAAATTCAAAACAAGACTTATCTCGTTGTTTTTGAAGTCTAGTTTCTTAATCGAATCTCAATTTTCCGTGTTGATTAATGGTTTGTGAGTTATTGGGAAATTACTGAACAATGGTCGGAAATCCGAATTTTATAATAAGATTAATGTTAAGACTTAAGATATTTTGAGCTTATTATAAAAAACTATATTATGTCTATATATTTAATTTGAATCCGAACTATTCATCGATGATTTTTTTTTTCTGACTTTTTATTTTTTTCGATTTTTTTCATTGCCCCTCTTAAATAAAAAATATAGTCAAAAATATCATATATAATAAATATATCCAAATGTATATAATTATATTTTATTTGAATCTTTCCATATTTTTATAACTTAAAATTTTTTTTTTCATTTTATTCCATTTTTTAATTTAAAGATAATACTTAAAAAAAAACAGATTCTCCGATTTGACTCGGCCGATTCCAATCAGAGTCGGATGATTCTCACTACACAGACAGTGAACGAGTTCGATCCTGATTCCAATTTTAGGAACTATGAAAATTAAGTCAAACTTTCGATATTTCGTCTATCTATATACAAACTTGAATTGCTCAAAACACAGACCAAACTTTTTCGAAACACAGACCCGAATTACCCGAAATACAAACCCGAATGACCCATAACCCGATTGACCTGTAACCCGAACCCGCCTGACCCATAACCCGAACGACCCGAGACCCGATCGACCCGAGACCCGAACCCGAACCCGAACGACCTGTGACCCGAACAGCCCGGAACCCGAAATGACCTGAGCCGAACCCGGCCCAACCCGCCCATTTGCCACCTCTAATTATTATTATCATCATCATCATCATCATCATCATCATTATAATAACCGGCTACATAATGATATCCTCCAGCCGCTCCAGCTATAACCCTTTTTTTTCAAAATCATATAAATACATCTACAAATTATAAAATTAATTTCAAATTCTAGGGATTAATTAAGAGAATTTAATATCCAGAATTTCCTAACCCAAATTGGGAATTTGCCACATAACCTGGTACAGCCATTTCCAAAGCCGGTATGCCTGAATGCTACCCACTAAATTGCTTCACTACACAGAAAAATAAAATAAAAATTAATTATTATTGCCAAGAAGACCCTATATTATTATGCCAAAATTGCATAAAAACCCTTACATTATTATAAATTAAAAAAGAACCTTAAAAAAACAAAGGGAAATTAATGGTAGATTTTTATTTTTTGAAGAATATAGTTTTTATTTTTTTTTTGCAATTTCAAATACTGCAGAGCTCTTTTGCAAATTTCCCATATATTTTAGCAAAACACAACATAACTCGCAAGAGAGGGGGAGTTCCGGCAATCCCTGTTCTAATTGTGTGTGTTTCCTTTTCAATAAATCCAATCTTTCACGCCTATTTGCAGATGCCTTATCCATTTCCAAGGAAAAAAAAACTAAATATCCATTATACATAAGCTATATTAATTGATTTGTACAAAAATTACAGAGTTGCAAATATTAATCAATGTATGGAATCTAACCAAAATTGTCATGACAAATGAATGAATGGCATACATATGTTGTGACTATATACCCTTACAAAAAAGAATATGCACTGATACCCCCGAAAAGTTTATAATTGATACACAAATATGTTACGTTTTCTAAGTTCCAAATTAAATGAGGTTGTAGTTACAATTCCATCTTAAATGTCACATTGGTCACCTACGGCGAAATAAAGAAATTAAATTTTCGTTTGTGTTGGTAGATTTCCTAATGAAACTTTTGCTTATAAAACCCTTCTTTTTGGCAATTTAATTGTTATTTTATTTTTTGAAATAGTAAAACATCAAGATACAAAAAATGAAATATTCGGTTTTATAAGATTATTTGAGATTTATGAAGGAGACTTTCCTTTATTTGAAGAAAAAAATATATAGCAGAATAGAAATTACCACCACCAAACTATCCAAACACATGGAGCGCTATATTTCTCTTTGCATCATAAACAATTATTTTACACTGCCAATCCGAAAGCCTCTAGCGGGGGCAATATACCTGGCAACTATTTAGATAAAATAAAAAATAAAAATAAAAGAAACAAAAAATGCATTCATTGTTTGGAAAATATGTGGAAAATAAATCTTATTTATAGTAAGTAAAATATGTCAAAAGTCACAATGGAAGCTAATAATTCTTAAATTAATAGTACGATCTGAAATTCCATCTAAGTCGAAAAATAATACACCTGATACCTGCACATACTGACTAATAATTACATGTGTAAAAAAGAAAAAGTTAAAAAATAAAAAAAAAGATGTCTGCCTAATAAAGCAAAAATTAAAAAAAAAATAAAATAGAAGTTTGGAAAACTTGATATTCTTGAAAGGTGTTGCTGTATTCAGATGGAATGTGCCATGAAGCAATCTTATGACAAATTATAATATTTATGATATTATTATGCAAATCAATCTTATGACAAAATAAAATGAGAAACCCTATACTTTTCTTCTTAATACAAATATCATTACATACTTAATATGATATTTAAATTTAGCTACAGTATTTTTAATCATAAATTCTTACCATTACTACTATGATTCTTTTCTTTCTTCTTGGCTTCATCCTATATGATATTCGTGACTTCATCACTACAGCCAGACTTGATATATCAAGGCCTTAGTATCCAGCTCCTCAAGCATGTATGTACATTGAATCTAAGCATCTCTATAATTTAAAAAAAATAACGGACTATTCAAAATTAGTAGATATTTAAACTATCTTTCGAAAATTCCAAATTAATTGAAATTTCATACGTGATGAATTTTTAGAAATTGTCTTTTTATCTTCCTTCAGACATTAGACCAGAGAAGGCAAGAATTAAGCAAAAAAAATGTGACTTCGTCACTACAGCCAGACTTGATATATCAAGGCCTTAGTATCCAGCTCCTCAAGCATGTATGTACATTGAATCTAAGCATCTCTATAATTTAAAAAAAATAACAGACTATTCAAAATTAGTAGATATTTAAACTATCTTTCGAAAATTCCAAATTAATTGAAATTTCATACGTGATGAATTTTTAGAAATTGTCTTTTTATCTTCCTTCAGCTATTAGACCAGAGAAGGGAAGAATTAAGCAAAAAAAATTGTATTATAATTTAATTAACACCATTAATCATGACCCAACTGGAGGGCCTAAGTTTTGAATTTTTTTAAAATACAGGTGTTTATTTACTTCAATAAGACCCCTCTTTTGCATTTTAGGGACAATGCAGGGGCTTTTTTGCGAAGTTCTCATTATTGAAGATATTAACAGAAGAGGCTTATGGAAGCACCGTCGGATTCAGATCTTGGCGGATTAGCAACTCGTGTTTCTTCAGCCTTCAGTTTTTTTCTCCGCCACTAAAAATATAAAATGGAAAAAATAGTCAGAAAAATAATTTCAATTATATAAAAAATACTAATTAAAAAGATTGAATCTTTGTCTTTTTTACTTGATTTTTCTACTTCTCTCTAGGAGCAAAAGTTCCATCAGCTTTTCCCCACACAGTCCGATTTTGTCTTTTCATATTGAATTCTTGAAATTCAAAATAATTGCTATTCTCTCAAATTTGAATCAAAATTAAAAAATAATAAATATTATGAGATTAAAGTAAGATTGATTTGTCGTAAGAAGGGAATTTACATCTTGCGAAAAGCATTGGGGGACGAAGTATTTTCAGCAAAAAAGATCCATACTTGACCCCTTAATTTGGGGGGATTTTAAGACATCCAAAACTCAACCAAATTGAGTTTATAATGTGTAAAGAGACCATTTTAATTCCATGAAGAATGGAGATAAAAAGGTCGATCAGAGGCTTAAAAGTTCGTTTTACGATTTTATTTGTCTTTAGCAAAGTTTGTGGCAAACCTTAAAAACCCTAGAGAATGAGAAGAGGTGAATTGTGAGAACTAAACCCAAAAAAAACTCAACTCGCCGGCACTGTAGAGAGCGGAGGTGGCAGCCGACTCTGGCTGTGAGAGAGAAGGCGGAGAGGAAGGGGAAGCCAAGAAACAGAGAGTTCTTTTTGGGTTAACGCTTTTTGTATCACAATTAGAGAGAGAGATTAAGCAAGTGAGAGGGTGAGGAGAGTGAACGTGTGAGGGAGAGATGAGTGAGTCAGAGGAGAGAAAGACAGAGAGAGAGTGTGTGAGGCGGACAAACCAAAGAAAGAGATGGAAGGCTGGGTTGAAGAATCGCTCATCTCTCCTGAAGACTCCTGTCGTAATAATCCTTCACGACACGCCTCCAGACGAAATCCTTCACGCCGCCAGATCGCCGAGTTCCGCACCTCTGTCGACTCTCCGTTAACGGCGGCAGGTCCATCCTCGAGAGAGAGCCGGGAATGAGAGATTAGAGCGAGAGAGTGAAAGGAAGAATCGGGAGGGGTAGAAAATTTAGACGGGCGGATATTCCAAAGGAAAAAGAAAGAGATAAATCTGTCCGTCCGATTTTGATTGTAGGGTCAGGATTTAAAAGGAGACGTGGAGAATTCTGATGAGGGGGAACCGCCAGGATTAAGTTGTATAATAATAATAATAATAATAATAATAATAATAATATAATAAAATAATAATATGAACAAATTACATCAAAAAAAGTATTGATTTATATATGTAAACAAAATAAAATTAAGTCCAATTTAGGACTACTGAAACACTTTGTTCAACCTCTTAGTCTTTTTTGTTTTATTATTTTTAAGCCCATGGTTCAAAAAGCCCAATGATCACTTAATTTTCTTCATTTAGTGTCGTGTACAAACATGCTCATTTGGTTGGTATACAAGGACGACGGATCTAGTCTGTTTGCGTAATTGAAGATTAGCTCATCTCTCTAAGTCTCTCTCCAAGCTTATTAGAAAAGAATTAGCCATATTAATCGGAAAATTGGATATCATGGATCTGGGGATGATTCGTGAATGACCCGTCGTGCTGCGCGCCTTTAGCCACCGGCGCCTCCTTTTTCTTCCCGTCGTTTTCTTCTTCTCCAATGCGACGGGTCTCTTATATACTATTTTATCGACTTAAGAAATTATTATTATTATATATATATATATATATATATATATATATATTATATTGTTATATATATTGTTTCTTTAAATTATATAATGTTATATCACTATCTATATACTGTTTGCGCCTCGGTTTTCATATCTAAGTAATCATCGCCATCCGTCGTGCTCCCGTCGTTGTATGCTCAGCTGAAAGATGCTTATTGGAGTTCCGTCGCGGCGCAGTCGTGTTTTGGCTGATGTAGTGTCTGCCATATCAGCCGTTGTGCACGAGTCGTCCATAAATCCGTCGCGCAATATCAATCTCAATATTAATATATCCTCACAATTGAAATGTGATTGAGCACTAAAATGAACTTGGCCATCTAACCAGTGATTCCAGTTGTATTGATTCCCTTTAGCCAATGAAATATTATTTGAAATAGTTATAGCCTTGAAATTGATTTAGTTTGGAGGCTGAACTAATAGAATTATGATGCGAGTAAGCTGAATATTTTTTGTATTATACCAATTTTTTTACATAAATCATGAAGTTGGAGTCGGACTTAATTTTTTGTATTTAACATATAATAGTTATTACTAACTTGAGGACTTACGATAAATCATAGCATATTTTTCAGTAGCACTCATATATTATTATTACGTAGTGATAATTTCTTGAGGTAGAAATGAATCCTTTCTTTATTTAAATAAAGAAAAGGTTAAGATTTGACAAAATATTTGATCGAACGGTCGGGATAAAAATGATAATGTTGCATTTTGAGAATGATAAAAAATAGATGAAAAATAAGGAGCTGGATCTCTTATCTTGATTTAAATGTATTGGTTTGGTTCTTTTATTTTTTTTTTCTTTTTTGTAACTTTCTGCCTTCCCCTTTGGCAGAAATATATAATTTTACATTCAAAACTTTCATTGTTTGAATAACAATGCCAAGAACCAGCACCCGGGCTCATCGATTCAAAAAAGAAAATTACGTTCGTTTTTAACTTTGTTTTTATTCTTTGTAAATATGAAGATAGATGAAGAATATTTGCATGGATCAGAAGACAAGTTATGTGGGCTTGGACCTACCAAAACCAGCTCATTATTTTTTTTCTTGTATTATTTACTAGATAGTAGGCCTGAAGAATCAAGAATAAGGCTCAAATTGACATAATAATTTTAAAAAAAAGGCCCAAGTTGACATGGTATATTTCCAGTTCGCAAAATTCTCTCAATCGATTTTCCCCAAATTGCGATTGGCTAATCTCTGTAATCAGTGAACTTTTGATTCCCTTTCTGTTATGGAAAATTTAGAGTGGATTGAGAAATGGACAGAAATGAAAATAAGGGAGAAAGACGATTTAAGTTGTGGTCCTTCGGTTATAAGGGAAAATGTAAATACTGTTCTTGTTTACTTGTTATTTCAGATATTTGATCAGTGTCGTTAATGCGATTTTCCTTTTTTAAATTTGCAGCGCTGACATTGACAATGTTTCAGACGATTCAGCTACTGTGGTTAAGGTATTCACTAATTTCTCTGTTTTTGTGAATCATTTTATGATGAAATAATTATTCATTTATTCAGTAACTGACTTTTGATTTGAATCATTCTGTAATTTATGAGGAAGATCCATGTGACGGGAAAAGTCTGGTGCATATTCTGAATATTTTCCAGGATTTGAATCTGAAAGTACAGAAGGCTTACTTGATGAACGATGGGCCGTACTACCTTTATGGTATTTTATATTTCACACTCTTTTGGTTAAAAGGTAATATTTTGTTTTATTTGTGCATGTGCTTTGGTTTGGTCATAGATTTGTTATGTTTGTGCAAATGAAACCATTAATTAGACCTTTTGCTGATCTGTTTTGTTTTCTGATTAGTTAGGTCTTTCTGATATGTTTAATTTATGATTAGTTAGGCCATTCATGGTTCATGATCCGTTTCATTTCTGACTAGTTAGGTAATTTATGATCTGTTCCATTTTCTGATTAGTTTGTTCTAATAAAACCCAATTCATTCTAAGCCTTATCAATGAATGTCCAGTCTAAGCCTTATGTTCAGTCTAATTAGATTCTGCTTTACATCACTATTGTTTAATTTGTGTCTCATTAGTCCTATATTGCCATAAATTTTTTATCTTTTTAATGAAATTAAATACTAATTCTTTCTCTTTTAATCATGTGTAGCATTCCACATCACGGACTGTTTTGGCCAGAAAGTACTCAACCCATAGATCTTCTACCAAATCGAGGCCCGTCTCACACTCTCTCTCACTTCCACTTACCATCCTATCTCCTCATCAGCTGACATCAAACTCACTTCCGCTTACCACCCTGACATAATCCCGTTCGCCAGCTCTCTCCTCCTCAACCTTGGCCGCTCCATCGAGTCTCTCCACTCTCGCAAATACGGGTTTCGCCCCGCCGCCATCATCAGAATCAAGTCAGATAATATCTCTTATCAGAAGATCGAGAAGAGTTTGAACGATTTGTTGAAGGGTTTTGAGACCGAGAGAGAGAGAAACAAGGATTGATGGTTTATGACTTTGTTGGTGTGATGGCGAGTTGCCAGCTGGCGTCCATGCAGCGAAGGCTGTTTTGGCTGGCCATGGTGTTAGAATTGTTAGAATAGGTGTATATAGAGTAGAGTTCATGTACCTATTGTATAATCATTGTAGCAGTTGAATTGTAGAGTACAGATTGTATTGTAAGTAGATTAGATTGCAATTCTATAAATAAAGTAGCTTACTTGTAATCATCAATTCAATCAATACTAATCAATCATAATTAGCAAACACTTCTCTCTTCTCGCTCTATACTTCCACATTTGACATGGTATCAGAGTAAATTATTGCTTCCGCTTTTAAAACTCTCCTAATTTCTCTCTTTCTTTCTTCTAAGTCTCTTCATCAAGAGTGTAGCAATTAGCGCCTCTCAATTCAAGAACAGTTCAAGAACTGTTTTCTTGAAAAATCTCATCAAATCTTGACTGAATTCTTTCAAGAATTCGTCAAGAAGAGGGTTATCAGAGGTGTTCGTATTAATCAAAGAACTAGTGAGAAAGTGTGAAGTGTTGTGAGTCGGATATTGACTGAATTCTTCACAATCAGTCAAGATTCGATCAAGAATCGATCAAGACTCGATCAAGTATCAATCAAGACTCGAACAAGAATCGGTTAAGAACTTCAAGAAATCAACGAGTGTCAGGTTGTTCCTTCTCTTTACCTCTTTCCTCCATCCCTTTTTTTTTCCAACAAAAATGGCTTCCGATTTTGAACGTTTTCATTTCAGGCAATTGGTCAATCCTCAATTGGATTCGGTTTTACGCTCTGGTCCTAGTCTAGATAATTTTTTGAAGTTATTTTTTGAGGCTTTTGTGGCATAATTTGAAAAGTTGAATACTTTTAATGGGCACCGAAAAAGAGAAAAAGACGGTCAAGAAATTAATGCGAAAACTACAAATTATGGAGGTGTCAACTGCCAAATCTGCAAGAAGCGTAACAATTTTGCGCTCCATTGCCGGAAACGGTTAGACCAAAACCCGTCAACCGCTCTTCTTGCGGAACCGCCTAGTGGTTCATCGGACGAGTGGTTTCTTAATTCAGGCGCGTCCAACCATATGACTGCCAACCTAACCGACCTCTCCACTCATGTAACGTATTCGGGAAAAGACCTCATTCAAGTCAGTAACGGAGCAGGCATACCGATACAAAACATTGGTGAGACGGTTATCAAATTGCCAAACGGTTCATTGGTGCTCAAAAACGTTCTTCACGTACCCCAAATCACGAAAAAGCTCATTAGCATCTCTCAACTAACACGAGACAACAATATTGTGCTCGAATTCCAACCATTTACTTGCTTGATCAAAGATCGTGCTTCTAACATGATTTTACTTCGTGCGGTTCTTGAGAACGGTCTTTATCGTCTCTTCAAAAGACCGGCACCAAGAATCCAACCCTCCGCGTTTCTTCCCGAGCGGGTCTCAACGGATATATGTCATGGGAGGTTGTGTCATGCTTCTTTTTCCATCATACAAAATCTAATGAAGACAAATAAGTTGTTGTATTCAAATAAAAACTTGGTATTTTGTGATGCGTGTTGTGTTGGCAAGGCGCATAAGTTACCATTTAATCAAGCTATGGCGCGCTCCTCAAAACCTCTTGAAGTGATTCACTCGAATGTATGGGGACCGGCTCCGGTTCTCCCCCATTCAGGAATCTGCTATTTCGTGCATTTCATGGACGACTACTCGCGCTACACATGGATCTACTTTCTTAACTCCAAAGACCAAGTGTCTCAAGCATTTAGCCTTTTTAAATCTAAAGTCGAAAACTTTCTCTCGTGCTCCATAAAAATACTTCAAACCGATAGCGGCACCGAGTTTAAGCCTATTGTGCGTCTTTATCCCTCTATATCTCACATCACCACATGTGCCCACACCCGAACAAAACAGGCTAGCCGAAAGGAAACATCAGCACTGTTGGGTTTCAGACGTGCATAACGCAGCGGAAAAACAAAAATTTCATCCAAAACCAATCCGAGGATCCGTGCGTATCGGTTAAATCAAAGAAATAAATCTTAATAATACCTTTCGGATTACGCTTAATCCGTGACGCTCAAACCATGCGTCTCTAAACCGGTTACCGTCCTAACCGATTTTACGTCCGTCTAGGCCGTCTAGGTCGAATCGTGCGGAAGACATCTACCGCACACACGACCACTTAGCACAAACCTAGAGCGACATCTCAGGGACCTTTTGGCAGCAATATGGGAGACTATGCTCTGTACTAAAGAAGATAATATCATATGGAAACCAATCAGAAACAAAGAATTCTTGGTTAAATCAGCATATAACTTTCTTGCAGACCGCACAACCGGTGCTTTGGCAAGTTCCTATGGAAACTCAAAATAATCCTAGGCTCAATTTTTTGCCTAGCTAATGACGAAAAATTCAACACAAGAGATAGATTTCTGAGAAAAGTCTGCATACGCATAGCAGAATACACGTTATGTGTACCATGGGAATAAGAAACTCACATGCATTTGTCTGCACAATGCACCTACACACATGCAATCTAGACCCGTGTTTGCAACCTCTTTGGCAATCCCCCCCCCCTCGCGCGACCAAAAGGGTTTGCTGAACAAAAATAAGAGCGGGGAAAGTGATTACCTAAAATACCTTGAGAGGTTGTCGACTCTCAAGACAAGTGATTGTGCTTTTGTAAAAATTTTATCGTTTAATGCAAGTCTAAGTAGGTAAATTGTCTACAATTAAAAAAAAAAAAGATAATTATAGTCAAATTGGAGGCTGGTTTTTTTTTCTATTTCAGGTTTCTTTTCTTTATATGATTTTTTTCACATTTGCTGTTGTTGGATCTTTGATTTTCTTCGATTTAGGGTCTGGGTATGAAATATTGGGGATGAGCTTATGAAGGATTAATTTAGTTTTTGAATCAATGAATAATTTTTTTAGAGGTTCGTTTCTGTTCATACAAGATGATTTTCTTCGATTTAGGGCCTGGGTATGAAATATTGGGATGAGCTTATGAAGGATTATTTTTGTGTTTTGAATCAGTGAATATTTTTTGACAGGTTCATTTATGTTCATACGAGATGATTTGATTGATAATTTGTGTTAATTGATTAATTCTCCTATTGAGCAATTGGCTAATTATGCTAATTTGTGTGCATTTGCTTATTAGTGATTACTTTTGCTTAATTTGTTTTTTATATTCAATTCATTGGATTGAGAGAACTTACTAGTAATTACATTTGTCAGGAATTGAATCCATAACCTCTTGTTGAACCTGTGAATACTTTAAGTTTTAACTAACTAGTCTAGTGTCATTTCTAATTTTGCTTAACTGGGCATATTCTATGGACTGTACAGTGCAATGTGCATATATCAAAAAGCAAATAATAATTAATTGGAGTGGACCTAATATATGGAGTGCATAATTAGAATGAAAGTTACTTTTCTAAAGCACAAAAAGTTATACATTAAAATACTAAAATTTTACATTAAAATACTAAAATTTCGTCGTTCTGTTCTATTCTATTCTATTCTATTCAGGATCCTGCGGTTCCTAATCACAAACCTATAAAATTTCATTCATCACCGAACAGCAGTTTCTGCATAGATGTGGGAATCTCAGGATCCTACCCTACCCAAAACTGTCCTTTAAAGTCCTCTCCTACTAGGGTTTTAGCAAATAGCCAAACACCTATATTACCTTACCTTTGATTAAGCCTCCTCAAAACCCATCTCTCTCCTCTCCTCTCCTCTCTGCGCGAGACAATATCATCAGATCCGCAATTAATCTCCCTAAACGTTGATTAAATCTTCATTATGGGAGATTCGACCAAGAAGCTTCCAATCGCCGGCCGCCGTAACGTGCTTATCACCAGCGCGTTGCCGTACGTCAACAACGTGCCCCATTTGGGCAATATAATTGGCTGTAAGTGCAGTCTTAGATCTAATTTGTAGGTCAATTTGAAAATCGTGTTTTTCCCGGGGCAAAAAGAATCCAATTTTGGTATTGTTCCTGGATTTATTGGATTTATTGACGATTTCTATCCCTTTTTGCGTTTTATTGGGATTTAGAGTATTTTATCGAATGTAATATCCTGTAATCTGGTATTTAGTTTGAATTTATATCTGGATTTTAGTACAATTTCACTTCTCTGTTTGTCAGTTATTTAATCCATTTTTTTTTCTTTTCGTAAGAAAATGCTAAAGTGGCACACAGAATGTTCTTTTTGGCTTTCAAGGCCTCAAATTGTGCAATTTCGTCCTATAGAATCTGGTCCTATAGAATCTTTCTTCTATAAGCTTCAAAATTGACAGTTATTCCTTTGAAACTTCAAAATTTATCTTTTTCCCTTTTTTGAAATCCAAAAAAGAGTCTTTAAATATTAATTAATTTATTAATTAATTTAATTTAATTAACAGGTGTTTTGAGTGCGGATGTATTTGCACGGTACTGCAGATTAAGAAACTACAACACAATTTACATTTGCGGTACAGATGAATATGGTACAGCTACTGAAACAAAGGCCTTAGAAGAAAACTGCTCTCCAAAAGAAATTTGCGATAAGTCAGTAAAACCCTCTTAAAACCCTTTGTTAATCAAATTAGTTTATACATTTATTAACTTTTTGTAATTTTTTGACAGGTATCATGCGATTCATAGAGACGTGTATAAATGGTTTGATATAAGTTTTGACCATTTTGGAAGGACTTCAATGCCTGAACAGACGGAAGTTTGTCAAGCGATTTTTCACAAATTAATGGAGAATAATTGGCTTTCTGAAAATACAATGCAACAAGTAAGCTTTAAAATATCCAATTTAAAACCCTCTCGTTTTATTAGTAGTAATTTTTGTTTGTTATTTAAAATAATGGATGCATTTTTTTGAAAATTGAGAAGTTAAAATAGGGGATTTTTGGAATATTTTAAAAGTTAGGTTTTCTGGAAATATGAGAAAAGGTAAGGTTTTTTTATGAGAACACCATGCAACAAATAAGATTACAATTTAAAAGTTCTCATTTTGTTATTTATGTTAAATTAAAGGGTTAATGTTTCTTTTTTTATAGAAAATTAAAAAGTTAAAATAAGGGATTTTTTTTCCTGAAAATGAGGAAAGATGTTTTTTGTTTGTTTTCAGAAATTTCCCATGTTATGCATCTGAGTTGGAGGATTGTATACTATTTTATTTATTTTTTTATATAACATTTTTGTTTGTTTTGCAGCTTTATTGCGACACATGTGAGAAATTCTTGGCGGACAGGCTGGTTGAGGGCACATGCCCCACTCCGGGCTGTAATTACGAGTCGGCCAGAGGCGATCAGTGCGAAAAATGTGGAAAATTATTGAACCCTACTGAGCTCAATGACCCAAAATGCAAGGTAATGTGATTAGTATTATTTAATGGTATAAAGAATGCAAGGAAATTAAAAACATTTAATCATTTAGGTTCTTAAAAACACGCCTCGGACACACATCCCACTTATTCTTTACATAAATAAATAAATACCATACTATTCCTTTTTATCAAATAACATAAAATATATATATATATATATATATATATATATATATATATATATATATATATATATATATGGGAGATGCTAAAAAACATACGTATGTTGCAACATACGTTTTTTTAAAATAGCCGTAAAGTGGTTATAAAAAGTAAAAATTCAAATTCAACCATATGGATGTAATATATATGTTATGAATATTTTGTGGATTAATTTTCACAGGAATAAGAATAATATATCATAGCCATCATGTATCATCAAACTATTATTCCGATATATGTTTTGAATAGTGCTACATATTTTTGATGATATATGATGGCAATGATATAATATTCTGATTTTTGTGAAAATTAATCTAAAACATATTCATAACATATATATTACATCCGTACGGTTGAAATTTTTATTTTTATTTTTTTAATACGTATTTTGGTTGTGGCAAAAAAACGTATGTTGTGCATACGTATGTTTTTTAGCCACACCCTATATATATATATATATATATATATATATATATATGTAGGATGACTAAACAACTTGTACAAGCAAAGTCCAGATTTTGCTTGTGACCAAAATTCGTCAACAATTCAAATTTCAACTGTATGGATGGAAAATATATGTTTTGAATATGATGTAGATTAATTTTCACAAGAATCAGAATATTGTATCATTGTCATCATGTATTATCAAAATTCATCAAAATATATATAATACATATTTTGATGAATTTTGATGATACATGATGAGGGATGACTAAATAACTTGTACAAGCAAAATTCGGATTTTGCTTGTTACCGAAATACTACATATATCATCAAAAATTCAAATTTCAACCGTACGGATGGAATATATATGTTTTGAATATGATGTAGATTAATTTTCACAAGAATCGGAATATTATATCATTGCCATCATGTATCATCAAAATTCATCAAAATATGTATTATTATATTTTGCTGATACATGATGGCAATGATATAATATTCCGATTCTTGTGAAAATTAATCTATATCATATTCAAAACATATATTTTCCATTCGTACGGTTGAAATTTGAATTTTTGACGAATTTTGGTTACAAGCAAAATCATAAGCAAAATCCGGACTTTTCTTGTACAAGTTGTTTAGTCATCCTCTCTCTCTCTCTCTCTATATATATATATATATATATATATATATATATATATATATATATCAATGTTTTAAATTGCGATATAGCGCTGCGTAGCGGATTATCTTTTTTTGTAGCGGATTGCGGTAGCGGGCGCTATTGCGGCGCTATGGCCTCATAGCGGATGTGCAGTATAATTTATAATTTACATAAAATTTCATAAATATTAATGATAAAAATATGATCATAATAAAATTTTAATACAAAAAACAAAAAAATCCAAATACCATAAATATTAAATAAAGCGAAATTATTCGGAGTGCCCAGAAGCTCTCACCATATAACTTTAACTGTACACATATTGCACTTCGATATACCTTTTATGTTTACAAATATATATATATTTTTTAAATATACCTTTTTGTAATTTTGCTATACCTTTTGTTTTTACAAAAATACTTTTTTGTAATTTCATCATATCTTTTGTAATCGGGCACTGTTGGGTGCTCCAAATACTAGCACTCCATATCTGAACCCTTAAATAAAATAGTATAATTATTTGTCATAAAATACCATACAAAGTTCATTATCCATAATTAAACATTCAAAATAAACACATGAATATTTATTATACGAAATAAGCAAAAAAAAAAAAATACAAAACTAACACTTTTAACGCTATAGCGGCCGCTATAGCCGCTATTTGAACGCTATTTGAACGCTATAGCGCTCGTAGCGCTCAAAACGCTATTTTAGCTATATTTTCGTTGTGTATTGCGTTTTATGGTCGAAATCCGCAATTGCGCGCAATTGCGGCGCTATAGCGCCGCTATTTAAAACACTGATATATATATATAATTAACATACAAAGTAAACGGAACATAAACGAAACATCCGTGCCTAAATGACATAAATAAATAAAAATGCTATTTGACATGCAAACACCAACCATAAAAACTTGATTATTTCTCATAATTTTTCTTTCCTCCACCCAGGTGTGCAAGAACACGCCGCGAATCAGAGACACAGACCACCTGTTTCTGGAGCTGCCTTTGCTGAGGGAGAGGCTGGAGGAGTACATAAACGAGATGTCGGTGGCGGGCGGCTGGAGCCAGAACGCGATCCAGGCGACCAACGCGTGGCTCAAGGAAGGGCTGAGGCAACGGTGTATTACCAGGGATCTTAAGTGGGGAGTCCCGGTTCCTCATGAGAAGTATAAAGACAAGGTGAGTTTGAGTGGAGATTTGGGAATTTTGAGTGACATTTGGAAATTTTGATTTATTCAATTTTCAATTTTTTGAATTTTGAATTAAATTTTGATTTATGTTTTGAGTGTGGAATGATGGTTTTGGTTTTGGGCTCGGTTAGGTTTTTTCAATTATGAGAGGGGAAAGAAGTCTAGTTTTTCGCTAATTTGGTTTGGATAATGTGAATGAAGCACCCTAATTCAGTTTCACATGAAAATATAAAGTGAGGTCCTGATTTGATAATGGTTAAGGTATGGTTGCTGTTAATTATCGCGACATGTTTTTAGGTTGCGTAAATTATTTGTATTGAGAGTTACCATTTGGGGTTTAGGGTTTAGAAACCTCTTTATTGTCCTTGTTATTATAATAATAAATATTCTTTATATACATTGAAACTTCATTTTTGAGTAATTTTGGGTATGATTTTTTTTATTTGTTTTTTCAGGTGTTTTATGTGTGGTTCGATGCGCCGATAGGATATATTTCCATAACGGCTTGTTACACGCCCGAATGGGAGAAATGGTGGAAAGATCCGGAAAATGTGGAATTATATCAATTCATGGGCAAAGATAATGTTCCGTTTCACACGGTAAGATCATTTAATTCATTAATTGTTTTACTAAAGTTTCGATTTCTAAGCTTCATTAATTTTTTTAGGTTATGTTTCCATCTACTCTGCTTGGAACCGGTGAGAAATGGACCATGATGAAAACAATAAGCGTCACTGAATATTTGAATTATGAAGCAGGTCTGTAAATATTTTTATTTTTAGGCTTAGATTAGATGAAACCCTGTATTTTATGGTATTTGTGAACAAACTCTTAGCTTTTGGAATATTAAAAAAACCTACTTTAAATTTTCCATTTTTCGAATGCTTCCTTAGTTTTAATGTACTAAAAATCCCTAATTTTAATGTTCTGTTTAAAAAGAAAAGAAAAAAAAACTTACACATTTTGGAATAATAGAGAAATAATATGTAAAAAATTTAGTTTTTTGAAATAATAGATCGATTATTTGTAAAATGTGTTTATATATGTTAGGGTTTTAGAGTTTAGGTTTTATTGTTAATTTTTTGTTAGGAATGTAGTAATAATAATAATAATAATAATTTATTTTAAATTATGTTATTATACAGGAAAATTTTCTAAAAGCAAAGGAATAGGAGTCTTTGGAAATGACGCAAAAGACACAAATATTCCTCCAGAAGTTTGGCGGTATTATTTGCTTACTAATCGGCCGGAAGTAATTATTATTTATTTATTTATCTATCTATCTATCTATCTATCTATAGAAATATAATTTCCTTTACATATTTTTTTCATAATTTTTTTGTAATGTAGGTTTCAGATACATTATTCACATGGGCGGATTTACAAGCAAAACTGAACAGTGAATTGCTAGCTAATGTAGGAAATTTTATAAATCGCGTGTTGACCTTCATTGCAAAACCACAAGGTTTAATAATTTTTAATTTTATAATTATTTCTCAATAATTAGAAATTAATTAAAGGTTTATAAATTTAATAATTATTTTTTTTATTATTGATAGGAGCTGGATATGATTCAGTAATTCCTGATGCGTCAAATATTGAATCACATGATTTGACAGTCCAATTAGCTGAAAATGTTGGGAACTTAGTGGAGCAATATATTGATGCAATGGAAAAGGTAGAAAAATATATTATTTTTAAGAAATATTTCATGCGTACCTGTTTAAAAAATCAAAATGTGAAAATATTACATATATACCCCTGTAAAATTGCGAAACATCATGTATCGCCTCACAAAACATTTCAAAAGTATCAGTATGGTATTTAGGTTTTGAATTAAAAAATAAGAGTATGGAGCATTTATGATATTTTACATGTTTGTAAGGTTATAAATGATATTTTATGTTTTGCAGGGTTATACATGTTATTTTTTTTATCTATCTTTTTGTTTTTTTTTCTAATATATGTGCTAATTTTATATTATAGGTCAAATTAAAGCAGGGTCTTAAAATTGCTATGACCATTTCAAGCGAGGGCAATGGATATCTTCAGGTTGGTATTTAACTTATTAATTTATTATATTATGCTTCCAATAAATAAATAAATAAACTGTGCCTTATATTATTTTAGTAAAAAAATGTATGGTGTGGGAATTTAATAGTCTTGTTTACGGGTGTGGCTAAACAACATACGTATGCACAACATACGTTTTTTTGCAAACACCCAAAATATGTATTAAAAAAATAAAAATAAAAATTTCAACCGTACAGATGTAATATATATGTTATAAATATGTTGGAGATTAATTTTCACCAAAATCAGAATATTATAACATTGCCATCATATATCATCAAAAATATGCAGCACTATTCAAAACATATATCGGAATAATAGTTTGATGATACATGATGGCGATGATATATTATTCTGATTCCCGTGAAAATTAATCCACAACATATTCATAACATATATATTACATCCATACGGTTGAAATTTGAATTTTTACTTTTTATAACCACTTTACGGGTATTTTAAAAAAACGTATGTTCGAACATACGTATGTTGTTTAGCATCTCCCCTTATTTACTTAGTTTCTTCCGTATTGATATTCTTTTATAATTTAATTTATGCAAAATTTAAAAAGGTGCTTAATTTTTTTTTTTTTGGGGGTGGGGTGGTGGGTGCCTATTTAATTTAAGAAAAATCTTATAATACTGAACTATAATCTTCTTGCTTGAAACGTCTTAACTAATTTGTGAAAAACAAAAGAAAACGCCTTAACTAATTTAGGAAAATGCATATTTTACGTTTTTTTTAGCTGCCATATTTTATGCTTTAATAAATATATTTTTATACAGGCGAGCCAGTTTTGGAGGCTTTTCAAAGAAGATAAAGATTCATGTGCTATTGTTGTAAAAACTTCAGTTGGACTTGTTTATCTTTTAGCCTGTTTACTCGAGCCTTTTATGCCTTCTTTTACTGACGAGGTATTTTTATTTATTTATTTATTTTCAATCTTATCTCATTTTTATTGGCAATTTTCCTTATCTAACCCCCTGAATTTTCCAAATAGTAATAATAGTAACTTTGTTTTGAACTTACAAAAGGTTAATTACACAAATAAGTCGAAAATCAAGTTGCTTTGAGTATTTAGAAAATTACGAGCGTTATATATACAAACACGTCCCTTTTATTTCCAATAATAAATTCATTGAGATATACCAGTTTAACTATACTTACAATATTTTTGAATGGTCAAATTGGTTTTTAGGTTTTGAAGCAGCTTAATCTAAGCAGGGAAAAAGACCTTTCGCTTTCTGACGAAAAAGGACACGTGGAAAAGGCGAAAAAACCGTGGGAACTCATGCCAGCAGGACATAAAATTGGAAAACCTGAACCCTTATTCAAAGAACTTGTATGAATTTTTTTCTTTTTTGATTTTTACATTTTATATTTTCTTAATTATCATATTTCCTCTCTGAAAATCTGAAATCTGAAATATCCCCTTTCAAAAGTTAAAAACTTTTAAATTTGCCCTTCTGGAATTTTATGAGTTTTACATTAGGAGGAATTTGATATATTTTGATATTTACAAGTACTATGCTTCTCTTTTTAATTTTTAATTTACACTTAATTATTATCACATTTTCTTCTCTCAAAAAATCGTCCAAAAGTTCGAAGATATTGTTTTTACCCTTTCTAAACATTTGTGGTCTTCTTAAGGACAAATTTGATATTTTTGCACTTAACATGTGTAAATTCGACTAATTGATTTGATCAGTAGACCGATGAATATTCGATTATTAAGACCCCGCAACCCTAATAAAATCACATCAAAATCATGTCTCAATGCATATTTACATTGAAACCCTGGTTTTTTTCTTTCTACTTTTGCAACAGAAAGATGACGAGGTAGATCCTCATCTTCTGGTCAATTAATGAATATTTGATTATTAAGATCCCACAACCCTAATAAACCCGCATCAAAATCATCTCTTACTGTATTTTACATTTAAACCCTTGTTTTTTTATTTCTGTTTTTGCAACAGAAAGATGAAGATGTAGAGTTATTCAGGCAGAGATTCTCAGGCTCTCAGGCCGATAGAAAAGAAAAACAAGAAGCCGATGCAAAAAAGCTCGCTGAGCAACTCAAATCCGCAAAAATCTCTGGTCAGTTTCTCTCTCTAAATCTTTATGTCCATTTTATTTTAAGCAAAATTTGCAAGAGAGAGAAATGAAAGTAATTTTATTTAAATAATGTTAATCTAAATGAGCTTGTTCAGCAACTTAAAACCACAAAAATCAGCGGTCGTTTCTCTCTTAATTTTTATTATCCGTTGCAAGAGAGAAATAAAACTAATTTTACTTATGAGCTCACCGAGCAACTCAAAACCGCAAAAATCTCCCACCAGTTCCTCTCTTATTTTTATTTTTCCTTTTGTTTTAAGAGAAATTTGAGAGAGAGAGATGAAAGTGATTTTACTTAAATAATGCTCAATCTAAATGCAGAAGAGAAAAATGACTAATTTCTCTCTCTTGACTTTTATTTTCCCTTTTTTTCCTTTGGTTTCAAGAGAAATTTGCAGAAGAGAAAAATGACTAATTTTACTTTAAAATTTTTAATAGATCTTAAAAAATGGTAGGGGCCTTTTTGCAACTATCTTAAGAATGGAAGCCTTTTTTTGCAATTAGCAATAATGTTGGTATTTTTTTTTCTACAACTTACGCATAATGCAGGGTTTTCTCTGCAAATTTCCCTTGTTTTTATTGATTTTATACATAATTTCATCAACAAATTCAACATGATTCCATCCCATTTCCAGTTTCTTTTCAAAACCCACATTATTCATCCATTCATTCAGCAACTGCTAATATCTCATTTCCTTCCCTACAACAGATGGAACCAAACCGACCACAAGCAAGAAAGACAAAACCAAACCAACCAAAGCCACCACCTCAAAACCAAAATCTGCAGAATCAGCGGAGCCGAACATCGCCAAGCTGGACATAAGAGTGGGGCTTATAAAGGAGGCAAAGAAGCACCCCGATGCGGACTCTCTCTACGTGGAGGAAATTGACGTCGGCGAGGGGGAACTGAGGACGGTGGTCAGCGGGCTCGTCAAGTTCATCCCTCTCGAAGAAATGCAGGTTCATTGAGTAGAATTATGGGATTTGAAGATTAAATTTTACTTATCAGAAATTTAGATTTTAAGTTCTAACTTCAAATTTTTTAGAATTTAATTTTAAATTTCCAGTTTTTTGGATTTTCAATTTCAAATAACAAGTTTAGGTTTTAATTTTCAATTTGAAGTTGTTGCAATTTCAAGTTTTGAATTTTGTGATTTAAAATGTTGGAAGAAATTTATTGGGGTGAGGGGTCCACTTGCACTGTTGTTAGGGGACTTGTTAAGTTCATCCTCTTGGAGAAATGCAGGTCTAATTTTGGGTTTAGGGTTTTTCGGATTTTTCAATTTCAAATATCAAATTTTGGTTTTAATTTTCAATTTGGAGTTGTTGCAATTTTGAAGTTTTGAATTTTAAATTTTGTGATCTAAAATGTTGGACGAAATTTATTGGGGTGAGGGGTCCACTTGCACTGTTCTTAGTGAAGAGAAATGCAGGTCGGTTAAGTAAATATATTTAGATTTTGTACATGTCATAATTTAGATTCCAACTTTCAGTTTTGTTTAGGTTTTAAACTCTAAGCACCGAATTTTGAATTTTAAATGGTTTAGGGTTTTGGGGATTTTCCAATTTCGAATATCAAATTTTGGTTTTAATTTTAAATTTGGAGTTGTGATTTTGAAGTTTTGAATTCAAATTTTATGATTTAAAATGTTGGAAGAAATTTATGGGGATGAGGGGTCCCACTTGCAATGTTGTTAGTGGACTTGTTAAGTTCACCCCTCTTGAAAAAAAGCACGTTGGTTCTCTCTTATAAAATTTAAATTTTTTTGAGTTTTTTTTTCAAGAGGACTCTCGTTTTTGTTTCATTTTGTATATAAACAGCATTGATTATTTTTCCTTAATTTGCAGAAATAACATTTTCACAACCTAAACAGGTTCTAAGTAGAAATTTGTGCCTCTCAAGTGGGCGCTAATAAGATAAACTACTGTTTCAGAATTTTTTACAGACCTTTTCGCAATTAGTGCCCGCTAAAAGGGTCTAAAACAGTATATCCGTAAATAAAAAGACATTAGAGTTATTTTTGCAAATTAAATAAAAAGGAGGGCCATTCTGAAAAGAATACTCGAAAATTTCCTTATTTGTTATACATGTGTTAATAATATCATGTTTACCCCTGCAAAATCTCAAATTAATACCTAATACATCCCTGCAGAATTTCCTAACTTCTATTTCCTTTTTTTTAATTATTTTTTGGACAGAATCGGAAAGTCTGTGTTTTGTGCAATTTGAAACCGGTAGCTATGAGGGGCATAAAATCGCATGCAATGGTTTTGGCTGCATCAAATGAAGATCATACCAAGGTAAACTAGCAAAATATCTCCCATATATGTATCTTACTTCAGTTAGAAACCCCAAATAAGTCACAAAATAACACAATTCATACACAAAAAAATAACACACAACAACAATATAAATATCATTCACAGCGTATCACAATGGCCGTGCAAATAGAAAAGAAATGCCGGATCTTATGCATAAATTTAAAAAATTTATTTGTTCTATGTCGGCCCAAATCACCTAAAAATCAATCTTTATTTTTGAATCGTTTTTACAACATTCTTGAAATATTCAGGTTGAGCTAGTTGAGCCGCCAGAATCAGCACAAATAGGCGAGAGGATTTCATTTCCTGGTTTTTCAGGGGATCCCGATGTCCTGTTGAACGCGAAATCCAAGATTTGGGAGAAATTGCAGGCTGATTTGCACTCTGACGCGCAGCTCACAGCGTGTTATAAGGATGCGCCTTTCACTACGACAACTGGCGTGTGTAGGGTGAAGTCGATTGCCAATGGGGAAATAAGGTGAAATTGGATTTGACAAGTTAATAATTCTTGGTGTTGTTTATTTGAATTTTTATTGTGATTTGATGAAGTGATGTGTTATTGGAAGTTTTGTTTGTGCTTGTTTTGTTTTTTTATTGATGTTTAACTTGTACTAAATGAGTGTTTGTTTATTGAAAGAGTGAAAGTTTGTGGATTGAACTAGGGTTTTGTTTGAATTTAGGATTTTTTTGTTGGGATTAATGTTGATTATTGTTTGTTTGCATTTGGAGTTAAGAACAAGTGAATTCTTGAGTTTGATTCATCATAATTTTTTTAGTTATCATATTGAAGTTTAGACATCTCTGAAACTGAATGGGTCGTAGTTCTACCTTCCTATTATTGTTACTCATCTATTTCCAACCCCTTTCTCTAGTAAATGGGTTAAACAAAATAGTTTGCTTTTTATATAAAGCCAACAATTTAAAAGAGTAATTAAAAGAATATCAAGTCTGATTAAGTTCATCAAATTATGTGTGATTCTTTATTTTCTCAACTGAGAGGATGACTAAAATACTTAGCCAAGTATTTTAGGTCTTTACAAATCATGTTTATGCTTTCACTTTACTATTTCAAAGTTTGAGAACGAAATAGGCATTTCCATGTAACATGAAAGAGAAAAATGATAATTCAAAATAGAAAAGAATAATATTGAATTTTGGTGGTTCATAAATGCCATTTGTACAAACTTAAACATATTTTGCCTTTTTTTTTGTTTTAAGGTCTGTTAAAAAATAAACGATTTTGTTGTCTATTTGAATTTTGGAACTGATTTTGCAGCTTGAATTCTCTTTATTTGAAGAATCGAATTGGGTTTCAATTAATGATCTATTTTGCTCGACTGGGTTCAAATCAATTGTGCCCTAATGCTAATGCATTTATTATTTAATCTCCAGGTTATGTATCTTACATCTCCAGTTGCTCGAATATCAGACATGTGATGTGGCCTTTTTTTTTTTTTAAATATGAAGGGCTTAGTAAGTGTAGCAATTCAGATAGGTGCAGTTAAATAATTTCTGTATGTACTTTTATACTTCTGATATTTTTGTATCTCATAATCATTTGTAAATAAATCTCAATCTCATATCTTTGTTTCCGTTTCACCAAGATCTAATGCCTACTTCACTTTCTTGGCGGCCTAGTAAGAGACAAATAAAATAAGGAAAAAGATTTGGTAGTCCCATCATATCTAGCTCACATTGTATCCCAGACTATGGAGCCCAATTTAGAAAGTACGGGTATATTTGAAACTATTTTTTAAGTACTTCCTAATGGCTCCAATTCAAATCAGCTAAAATATCTAACAAACCCAAATTATTGACTCCCACCCGGCTCCCATCCATATCATCTCGCAATTTTTTGATTTCGTACGATATGTTTAGATTGGTATGTGTTTTGTTTAGACATGTATGGATTTATACCATACTGGTATGTGTTTTGTTTAGACTGGTATGAGTTTGTCAACATTTGATATGGACTGGTATGAGTTTTGTTTAGACTGGTATGTATTTTGTTCAAATCTGGTATGAACTTCTATTCATCTGATATGTATTTTGTTTAGGCTTGTATGAGTTTATGCCTTATTTGTATATTTTTTTGCCTTAATTGGTATGTGTTTGTCGAAATTTGATATATAATGACTAATATGTATTTGTTGAAATCTGGTATGGACTTATTTTCATCTGATATGTGTTTTCCTTAGACTTTGTGTGTGTAATAAATTACTTGTATGTATTTTGCTTTCACTTGTATGGACGTCTGTTCATCTGTTTGTATGTGTTTGTGTTAGACTTTGTACGTGTTTATACCTTACTGGTATGTGTTTTGCCTATATTGGTATGGACTTATATTCATCTGAAATGTGCTTATTTAGATTTTGTATGTATTTATACCTTACTGGTATGTCTTTTGCTTCAACTGATATGCGTTTGTCACAATTTTTAAAATATAAAGACTAGTATGTGTTTGTTGAAATCTGGTATGGATTTCTATTCATCTGATATGTGTTTGTTTAGGTAAAAACCCAGAAAAAACAAAAACCAGAAAAAATCCGAAAAATTATACTAAAAATATTTCGAAATAGTCAAAAAAATATACTAAAAACGAGCAGAAAAATAAAAAAATACTAAAAACACGCCAAATAAACACGGGCGACCCTTCGCGAATGATATTTGTCAAGCTGAGAGTATGTAACGTCAAAAAAACACGAGAAATTGAAAATATCGCGAGAATTTAAAATCTTGAGAAATTAAATGGGAACTATTGGGAGGTAGGAGAAAAAAGTTTATGCTTAATTTTTATGGGTGGTAATTTGGGAGCTTCTAATAATGACACAAATATGGGAGTTGATAGAGATAGTAAAATGAGAGTCCGAAATGATTTTCTAAATACCTCCCATTAAGTGCCACGTGGCGCGCTATAGTTGATCGGGAGGTAGGGAGCCACTAATTATGGGAGGTAAATAGCCGTTCCCATAAAATAAATGAAAATAACAAAATCAGAGTATATTCATGGACATATTGACAATAGAAGGTGTGAGACGGTATTGGTTAATTATGATTGACTAGGAGCAATCTCGCGCTATGCCGCGAATTTTAAAATTTGTTGTTAATTAAAAATTTATTCATTGACTTACAAGTATCTACTTAAGTGCCACTACTACAAAAATTGCATTTAGCCACCAAATTTTCTGTGACGAAGCCAATTTTGTAGCTATTTATAATATTTAGCGACTAAAAAACCTTTGTCCGAAAAAAATAACCTTTAGCGACAAAAATAGACACAAATTTCGTCCCAAAAAATATTTTGTTTATTTCTTGGATGTAGGCGAAGCATTTTGCTACCACTCTTTGTCCCTAAATAGCTTATTTTATCTGTGACAAAAAGTTGTCCCTATATCTTAAATATTTGGGACCAAATTTAGTCTTTGAAACAGTTACTACTTTTGGGACCTTGTTTTGTTGCAATATATGATAAAACAGGGACCATTTTTTGTCACTGTTTTGTAGGGAAGATTTTTCATTATATTTGTTCTCTTTTCTTGTTGTACTTTCTTTGGTGACCATTTGTAGTCACTAATCTAGTAAAATAAAAATTAATTTGCGACTAATTTTAGTCCCTGATTTTGCGAAAAACTTTCCCAGAAAAAACAAATACCCAAAACAAAGGTGGGAAAATTTTCATATATATATATATATATATATATCTTTTACTTTCCTTGGGAACTATTTTGACAACTAATTTTAGTTACTAATCTTGTAAAATGATATATAATTTGTGACTAAGTTTGGTCCCTGATTTGGTGGGAAGCTATGTTGCACGGATGCAGATACATATATCATATCCGGTACGAAATTACGGCGATACAACAATTTTAGAAAAATTCAGGATATAATACGGCAATTTTATATATTATTCTATTATTTTATTAATTATATTATATATTATAATTATTTTTTATATATTTCAATATAATATTTTGTTTGGGAGATAGTAAAACTTTGTTATATATAGAAATATCATGATGCAAAGTATTTGTTTATTACTTATATTTATTTATGTAGCCATTGAAGATAGTTAATAGACATAAATGTGTTTACATTTAAAATGTATACATATATTTGATTCACGCCAAAACATATAAGTAGATGAATATTTACATTTAAAAAATGTCTTGTTTAGTGTTCAGAGTACATTGACACTCGAATAATATAATCATAACTCAAAAATTATATATAACCTCGAATATTTATGTTGACATTAAAAGATATTAATATGCAAATATATATATTCACAATTAAAATATTATATTAAGGCTTAATTAATATAAAAAATATAAGACAAAAATTTATTTAGAACAGAAATGAATATAGTAGAAATTCAAATTGTTTATTACTAGTAAATTAAGATCTCGACTCAAAAATTCAAAATAGACTCCAATATTTATTTTTTCACTTGGAAATGAATATATTTACTGTCAAATTATTTTGGCAGGAGTGGACCAAATTTTTGCAAGGGCTCCGCTCCAGTTCTAGGCGCCAGACAAATTTTTCCCTTCACTATCTTTTTTTATTTTTCGGCAAGCTAAAACTTTGGATGTCCCCTCTCTCTCTCTGTCCCCGCAACCCTCCCCCCTCCCCCCATCAACCCTAACCCTAACCTTGTTTCTCTCCCATGGCAGCCCTAAAATCGCCCTCCCCTCTGCCGTAACATCGTGTCTTCCCCAATTTCCCAAATATCACTTTCCTCCTCTCCTAGTTCCTCTCGATATTGCCTTCCACCACAGACTAAGGATCCTTCAGGTCTCCGCCCTTCACAGATCCGTGATGAGGTGAAATTTTTAGAAAGGAAATAGCTCGTCGGATAAAAAGTTCTTGCCTCTCTTCTCTTCATCCACTCCCAATCTTCCCTCTTATAACCCGTTTTACATTTCTCGCTCTAAATAATACCGTTAATTTCTTTTCTACATGTTGGCAGTGACCTCCAAAAGGTATGATTTTTTATTATTTGGTTTGGGTATAGAATTGCAATTTGTTCAGTTGAAATTTGATTTGGTTTATTCAATTGATTTGGTTTGATTAGGTTATTTTGTTTGACTAAGTTATGTCAGTGATTAGGTATTTCACATATTTTGTGAAAGGGTTAAAACTCCGACTCATTGTGTGATTAATATTTTGTTTTTATTAGAACTCCTAGTAGTATGGTTAGATGTTTTTTATTTACTGAATTATTAGTATCTAAATGTTCACTATATATATATATATATATATATATATATAACTTGAAATGAAATTATTTCAATTCTAAAATTTTTATATATAAATAAATAAATTATCATAATTCATTTCTTTCCTTGGCAGATATTGAAGGAAGCGGGAGAGAATCAAGCAGTTGCATGAAAGGAGATTACCAAGTAATGCAAAATAAAGTAAGTTTGAATACAATTTAGACAAATAGTTGGATATATATGCAATTACATACAATCTTTTTTGAATTATGTTTAGTGATTAAGCCTTAATGATCAAAGGAATCAAAATCATATGAGCTAACACTGGTATTCTAACTAAATCAGTGTCTATTCCATATGAAATTGTTTATTCTTCAATTATAATGATATTGCTATCTAGACTTTACTAAATTATATATGTTTATTATTCTACTTGATAGATTTCATTAAGATTGGTTGTTATATTTTGTTTTCAGTTGAGTTATGAATTTTTAATTTATATTTCGTGACATTCTGTTAGGCGAAAAATATATCTAAGCGGCTAGTGCCACACAATAAGCAGAGCTAGTAGGAATATCTTCAACTTTTCTTCTATCATGTTTTTGTTTTTATTGTGTGCTTGTTTAATACTCTTAAGATCTATTAGAAAATTGTTTTGATGCATATGAATTACTTTTGAGTTTTGGTTTGCAAGTCTTGATTATATATATAGTAATCAGTACAACATATTTGATTCTTATTTTATTTGAATTGTTAATAAAGATTTACCTTTTAAAATTATAGTGAGCATAAACATTCACTTGCAAAGAGGAGTGGGAATATCACTGTGAGAAGACAAGGAATTTCTTTCATGGTTTGGGAAGACAGAAGGATCAGCTTTGGAAAACTCTTAACAATATATATTTTTAATTTTTGTAGGTCTCATGCAATTCTTGTGAAGGTATGCAAAAATTCAATTTCTGTGAAGCTTCGCAAAAATATCAAAGTCAATTTATCCTAACTTTTATTATTGTTTCAACTTTTTTCTCTTATAGTTGTTGCGAGGCACGAAATTTTCAAGTATGCCGAAATGATCAAGGAAATATTTTTTTGTTTTGTAGATTTTTTGGGAGATACTTTATTTCTTTTAAAACAATGTAAATGTTAGGATTTGATTGATACTGTTGTAACGTTATTTATTATTTAATTTAGTATGCATTTTGGTATGAACATTTGAATTGAATGTAATCATCGTTACTATTCATAATACATTAAAAAGTGCTCTGGTAATAGAGGCTATATTTAGTCCCTATATGTCAATGTAAACTGTTAAATTATGACATTGGTGACCAAAGTTTGTCACACTTACAGATCATATAGGGACCAAATTTTGTTGCATTTAAAATATTTAGGGACAAATATTAGTCATTATTATGTCATTTAGGGACAAAATTTTGTCGCTAAATAAGTTGGAAATGACCAAATGGAGATATTTAGCCTAAAAACAAGAACGAAGTTTCGTCCCTATTAAATGTCATTTAGGGACAAATTTATAAAAAAATTGGTCGCTAAATACATTTTGCTACGGGAATGTGGTGACAAAGCTAATGGGACTAAAGTTGGTCCCTAAAAAGTTACTGCGACCAAATTGTGATGTTTTAGGGACCAATTTTGTTGGTCCCTAAAACCAATTTTTGTAGTAGTGTGCAAAAATATTAAGTGCAAAAATAATAAGTTAAAAATTTGTAATTGTATCAAAATTAAAATGTGACAAATAGTCTCAACATTAAAAAATAGTAATTGCAACATACTAATTTTTATTCCATGAAGATGTCTGTTGATAAAAAAAAACATTAATTACAACATATTATATTTCATTTACGATACATTTACAAAAACTGATTATTCATTTACAATATGTTTCAACAATCTAATTATGTCAACTAACATTCTCTTATCTAATATTTCGTTTTGTATACATATTCAACATAATTCTTCATATATTCAATTGAAAGAAAAATTAAATAGAGATATAAACCGATATGGAGCTCAATATGAATAAAAAATTTATAAAATATATATATATATAGGTTCTAATTAGAAAAAATTATTCAAATGATGATTATTAAAAAATTCTTGAGAAAGAGAAGAAAGAAAATCTATTAAGATATACATTTATTTAAAAAAAATTGTGATTTATTTAATCTTTAATAAATTCTTGGAATAAAAAAAGTCGACAAGTATTAAGTATTTTATGTAATTTACAATATTTATTGAATAAATAAATCTCTCTAATACAAAATATTTTAGGAGAGCCCCGCTATATGGTGTTGTTTTTCTAATTTATTATTAATTAAAAAAAAATTTATTACATTAAATTTTTATAGCTTATTTATTTAGCATTAATATTATAAGTACATATATTCTCCCGCATAATTGTTTCGCATATTTTTCTACATTTTCAATATATACATACTTCAATAAAAGAAAAATTAATCTGGAATAAAAAAAATTGTGATTTATTTAATCTTTGATAAATTCTCGATATAAAAAAAGTCCGACAAGCATTAAGTATTTTATGTAATTTACGATATTTATTGAATAAATAAATCTCTTTGATAAAAAAAATATTCTAGGAGAAGCACGCTATATGGTGCTATTTTTAAAATTTATTATTAATTAAAAGTAAAAAATAATTTATTACTTTAAATTTTGATAGATTATTTATTTAACATTAATATTATAAGTACATATATTCTACTACAAAATTGTTTCACATATTTTTCTATATTTTCAATATATACATACTTCATTAAGAGGAGGATCAATATGTAACCATATCAATATGTAATTAAAAATATAGAGAATATGCAAATGAATGTATATAAAATATTTTTAATATGAAAAATTTGATATTTGATTGAGAATTATTCTATTTATAGTTAATTCCGAATGACATGTATTAAATTTGGTGAAACCGGTTCATATATCCAACGAATAGAATTAGATATATAATACACATGGTTAGTCATCAATATAAAGTTATGTGGTCTACAAATAAACAAAATAGATGTAAAATATTAACACACAAAAGCATATAAATATATTTGATCTTATGTGTTATATAATAAGGTGTAATTGCTTTATCACGAATCTAACGAATGATAAATATATTTTTCATCAATACAACATGATGTGGCTTTCTAAAAATAAATAAAAGTAGATGTAAAATAACAAAACATAAAAGTATACAGATAAATAACTATATAGAAACTCAATGATTAATTAATGACTAAGATTTGTTCATATTTTATTATCTGACGGTTTGAAACAAATTTAAATTGGGACCCTAACAATATGGAGCTCAAAATAAAGTAAAATTCAAACAAATTCAGATTTAAACATTCTAACATGAGAAATACAATGTTTCATTATGAATTATTATTTTTTCAAGAAGAAAAGAAATAGTATTTATGTTTTAATAAATGTGTTTTTCATATTCTCTTTGTATTAATATTAGAACATAATTATGTTCCATGATTCGTGGGAAACTTGTGATTCAAATCTGATGATAAAAATGACTTTAACCGTTCTCACCTAATCGGAATATAGAATGCAACACTAAAAATACCAATTATTATTACACATGTTCGCATGTTACGTAAAAAATCCACAAAAAATCTGAATGAGTGAAAAAAATATTCTAGATGCAACTCTACTATTTAATCTAATGGTTGATATAATTGGGATGATATGGCCTCGGGAGAGGTCTCAAAAGGCTTTGAAAAATAAAGGGTTGGAAAATTAGAGTTAATTGAATGATTAGGATATACAAGTGGTACTCTATTTATAAACTTCCACCTAACCAATCTACTCTACAATCCAATCCTATAATACCATACAATGTACATGAACATACACAAGTCTACTATACCCCCCCTCTCAAGACTAGCAGGTCTAAACACGGTGAGCTTGTCATGTAGTGTAGTGAAGCGAGGTGTTGTTAGTCCCTTCGTAAGGATGTCTTCAATCTAGTCTTTGGTGCTAATGAAGCAAACTTAAAGAGTTTGAAGCTCAATCAACTCGCGTAGGAAATGATAATCAATCTCGATGTGTTTTGTGCTAGCATGGAGCATGGGATTGATAGCGAGATATGTTGCATCAATGCTATCACTGTAAGATTAGTGCTAGAAAATAAATTATGTATTAAGACATTATTATTTATTCAATAAAGGTTTTTTCTTATATATATGTGTGTATGTGTTGTCAACGTATATTTACATTTCTTATGTCAACCATGAATGACACTTTAGGTTCACGTCATCAGAATACGTGATTCTGATAGTAGAATTGTGAACCAACAAATGGCATTCTAAACTGTTCCTAGTTATATCTAGGATGTTTATAGGGATAAACATACTTAAGGGAAGAAGCTACATATATACACTAGTATATTCGCAGACTCGATGCTCATGTTCTGCTGGTCATGGACATAGGGATATCAAGTCAGGAATATAGATATGTTTTAGAGAACACGTACTAAACTAACAACACTATAAGAATATGCATGGTATATGTCATTAGTGATTCTCATATGAATAGTGTGTTTGTTCCTATGACCTGTGATCACTATGGATTAATGTATGTGGAACTGCATACTTTACTATGATCCTACGTCATACGTAATGGGATGATCATTAGGGTCATCATTAGGTATGAACTGAATCATGATGAAGAATGTGAGTGACCAAGATGAGATTTGTTCCTCTCGTCAAGATGGGGATATCTCTGGGCCATCTGATGAACTAGGACTGAAGAAAATACATGGCCATGCTTAAAATGGATTAACATATGTTGTTAATATTATTGTGTATCTGTTCAGTCTAATTCTCGATCAGGAAAAAGACTTTGATCAAACTCAAGGATGACATATTACCGTGTCTTGTGATCAAGACATATATCATAGAGCAAAAGGAATAATTCAGATAGGTGTACGATCGCTGATCATTTCATTTAACATGGGTAGACATGACATCAGTCTAGAGGTTACTCATGACTTACGATCTTTAGAAGATCGTTGCCAGCGTTAAATGGAACCTACACGGTCACACAATGAACTCCGTTCATACGGAATGAAAATGCCTCAAAATAGTTATACATGTGATGTATAAATTAGTGAACGAAATGATCAATTATTGGATAATTGATTGTGCAAAACAACATTATTTTGAACTGAATATATATGGTAATTGTGCTTCATTGGCTGCCAAGGTTTTATACATGAAAACCCATATTTCATTCGGAACGGAATAGGTCCATTTGGAACGGAATTGGCGCATAATTAGGGTTCTAGTTATGGTAACAGAGCAATTGTTCGCCTTCCTCTCTAGTATAAATAGAGAGATAGTCCCTCTCTATTTGGCACATAATTCTAAAGCCTTAGATGCCGCCGTGATACAGAAATAGAGAGAGATTTTTGTGAGGTAATTTCGGAAAGTATTTCCGGACTCATCTACCCGAGTCTGGTAATTCCGTGTGTTTGCAGTTCGCGTGGATATGAGTAGAGATCTCCTACTTTGGAGATAAGCGAGCGATCAAGTTCTTCATCTCTAGAAAGTTCAAGGAGATTCACGGAGTTAAGATTCAGGAAGGAGAAGGTCGCTAGTCAGAATCGTTCAGATCTACATCTGTTCTCCGTCTCGCGGATAAGGAAGATCCGAGGTATAAATTTTAATAGTTAAACTCATACTTTTATTCCCTTAATGATGATCCTAGGGCGGGTTGAATCCATAGGTTCCGTTGCGCATGTCACGTACATGGCTATGGATTCTCCAATAGGATGCTCCCGAGTCGAGAAACCAACCATCGGATGGTCCAGTATATGGATCATCGAGAAGAGACGTTGGAGGGTTGCGAGTGAAATGTTCGGGACAATTAAGAGCATAAAGATAGGGGTTTTAACATATTTGGTACCTTCCACCTTTGTTGTTGTTGTTGTTGTTGTTGTTGTTGTTGTTGTTGTTGTTATTATTATTATTATTATTATTATTATTATTATTATTATTATTATTATTATTATTATTATTATTATTATTATTATTATTATATCATCATCATCATCATCATCATCATCATCATCATCATCATCATCATTATTATTATTATTATTATTATTATTATTATTATTATTATTATTATTATTATTATTATTATTATTATTATTATTACGACCACCTCGACCTTGTTTTTCGCGTCTATGAAAACCGCTCGACTTGATAAATTAAGCCACAAAAGCATCTCATATTGGTTTTAAGAAAATTTTATGGGCCGGAACCAGGCCCATGACTGAGCCCAATTGAGAGTTTAGGGAAGTGATGAATTTAGAGTTTATGCCAACTTGAGGTTCAGTGTTTGGTGAGGTGTTGGAATCGTAATTTCGAGAGGTGTGATATGAATTGAGGATCAATACGAGATGCTAAACCATATCCTAGAAGGATTGGTTCAACTTGTAATTTCCTGAAAAGAAAATATGTACCATCAATTTTGGTTGAGATTTGGTTGGTAAAAGTAATGATTTTGTGTGTGTAGGCGCGCGCCGCCGGGGGAGGTGAGGTGGGGGTGGTATGGCCATTGGAGAAGAATTGAGAAAGAAAAGACCTGATAGTGATGAAAGGTTTCTGAATCTGGTAAGGGATTGCTTTCTCTATCTTGTTTTGTTACTTTGATTCGCCTGTGATGAGAGATAGTCACGGATGACTGGGAATTTGAGGAACCATTTCAGCTTGAATGGGCTCCCTCAGATTATAATTTGAAGTGTCATGACTGATCTGAGGTAAGATTTGGAAAGACTGGTTCTTGAATAAGTTGGAATCGAAAGAATCACCCTCAATTTTATCTGACATGATCTGATTTTCTCTAAGTTGCCTAAATTTGACTTCAGCCCCTCTTGAATGGATCATAATTTGGTCAAATTTGATCAATCTTGTGCAGATTCAATCAATTCTGAGCAAATGAAGACTGAAAAATTGCTAGAAGCCACAAAAGAACCCCCAAGTACTCTTCTAATCTTCTCTGATTGCCCCTAACACATCTTGTACACCTCAATTTATGGATTTATTCTGGTTTTTTGACCGATTCTTGATAGAATTCAGTTAAGTAATTTCCTTCAAGATCCACTGAATTTCTCTGAAATTGAATAGGTGAAGATGATCAAGAAGCGCAAGAATGTTTTTTTCTTGATTTTGTAGATTGAATAGAGAAAGATAAAAAGAGGAAAGATTGAAGAGATTTATAAGCGGAAGCAATCAGATTTCTTTGATACCATGTTGAGAATAGAAGGAGAGAGAAGGTGTTGGTTAATTATAAATGATTAGAATTAATTGAATGATTAAGCTATATAAGAGGTACTCTATTTATTGGGTTAAATTTCTACCTAATCTAATCTACTCTACAATCTATTCTACACTCTACAACCCAATCCCTATAAGCACCATACAATGTACATGAACTCCTATACACAAGTCTACTCTAACACCTTTCCTCATTCTTCTTCTTCCCTATTTCCATTTCCATCTCCTTCTCAATTTCCTTCTTCTTCTCGATTTCGAACATTGGTCATTGGACAAATAGCACTTTGTTATGACTAGGCCCAAGCTCTTCAAAATATTAAGTATAGGCACAAGATAATGTCTGTGCCGCCTCCTTATCAAGGCATACAAAATATTCCTATAATTCTTACTAATATATAAAGCTTATGTTTTGGCGCAAAACTGACATGTGTCCAGCTCAGTATTTATAACAATACCCAATTTGCACCAAATGATTCTCCATATGTATTCTTATTCGATATGCATCCCCAGTTTGAACCCAATAAATAATTCTATATTTTATAGAATTTATTAAGGATCCCCAATTTTGTTTATTTATGACTCTCTGTGGCATTTTCAGTATTTGTTGGATGTATTGAATTATCATTAAATTATAATAATCCATATAGCTAATTATACATGTTATTAATCAAAAAGATAAATATCGAATTTTTCCTAAGAAGTAAAAATATCACTTATATGTATATATGTTTGAGATATGATTTCATTTACAACCAAAAAAATATCTCGATTCTAATTATATAGTTTAAAATCATTATGCATTTATCAATTAACTATTACATGGTTATTCATATTCACAAATAATTATGGTCTTAAAATTATGAAAATTATAAACAATACAAATTAAATTATAATTGATGTATCCTAATTGTATAATTTATATTCACAACAATGACCCAACTTATAATTGAAAGGAGGCTAAAAATATCATGTATACCCTATAAAATGAGAAATATAAATATATTTTTTTTTTCATGCATTCTCGACAAATATTGAGTATTGCTCTAAAAAAAGTGCTGGAATATTGATAACATTTTATGATAAAGATGTGTATAATCTAAAAATATCATATATACAACTTAAATTTTAACGTATAGTACATAACAAAAGAGACCTAGTAAAATACATATGTAAAAGATTGCAAAATATCAAATTATCAGTTGGCCAAAAAATTTCGTGTTTATCACCCCGTTGTTATTGTATGATTTTCTAGGATTTAAATAATGGGTGATAATTTTGTTTTCACATATAATGCAAAAAATATTATAAAATATCATAATTGTGAAAGAAAAGAAAAATATCATGAATATAATAAATATTCCTATTTAAATCCATACAAAAATCAAAATATACATTAACCAAGATGGTTATAATATAGAATATCATGTAAATTTGTCATGTTTAATTTAAAAAAAATATAGCTATAATATTGAAAATTATGCTACTAAATTATGAAATATATGACCATTATGTTTACCATTTCCGATAAATGTATTAGGTGCGAAGCGGAACGAGACACCCTCTGCATACAAACATTAATCATATAAGATCATTTTAGACATTTTTAACAAAATAGTTAAGAAAAAAAACAAACCTTAAAATCTGGAGTAGCCACCCTGTATATCGTAACTATATTGCAGTACCAAGGGGATCAGACAATTGGATATCTTGATTTACTTCCAACATCTTAAAATATTATTTGTGTTTAGCATGACACCCGTTAATGCAAAGAAAAACATTACCTTTAAAAATGAATTCTCTAAATATGTGCGCTTATCAATATGCATGGAAATGAAAGGTCGAGATTCATCCTAAACATAGTGTTCTTGTCAGTGTCGGTCTCCACATTTTGGTTGCTCTAGACCAGAATATGTATAGTGCCGAATTATATTATGAGATATCGCATCCACAATAAAAATACAAAAAAAGACTAAATTTTTTTATCATCTTTTAGAGCAAATGTTTTTTTTGTCGTTTTTCTATTTTGATAACCTGAGAAATATAATGACTAAATTTTTTATTTCTTTTCTGTGAAGATTGTTTGCTCTTTCTGTTTATAAAGATATAATATTTGGTCATATGAATTACATTTATCCAGCCATTTATAATTTTACTTAAACTTCTTATCAGATTAACTTAAAAAGTTCATAACTTTATCATGAAAAGAAAACAAAAATGTAATTATGTTTGTTTCAAATTTTATGAAAATACCAAGCGATTGTCTATTTTGTACCTCTTCTAACTTCATAACTAAAAATATTGTTCTAGAAGATGAAGATTTCAATCAAATAATTCACATGCTTCTTTTGCTATTGTACTAGCTATTAAAAATTACATCACAAAAATCAAATTATAATGAGTTTTAGATTTTTTATCATATATATGTAAGTAAATTAATTTTACTTACATTATTTCAATTTTTACTTGCTATTATATAGTATATTTTACGTTTCTTTACAATATTTTACAGATTAATTAATAACCAATTGTTTATAAACATCTCAACATTAGTAGAAATTAAGTAGAAAACTGAAGAGTAGTAAAAACTAGCCAGCCATATTTGTTGTCCAATATAATACGGATTTATTGTGTCCAACTCGGAGTGGACATATTGTTATTATATTATTATACGGCCACATCAAACCCCTTCCAATACTTCCAGCAAAAGAAGATCAAAAGAAGACAAAAGTATGTCAGAAACCAGGATTCATCTGTAATAGTTACGTGCATTTCCCTCTACCGTTTCTTTGATATTTGATAAACTATATATAAATAACTAAAAAATTATTGCCCTTGGGCTAGTGGGAGCCCCAACCCAAGGACTTGCTGGGATTGCTTCTGGGCCGGGCCTGATTCTTGTCACGCGAAAAATACGTTCTACCTAAACTCCCATTCCATGCAATGTCTTGTGATGATATAATAACTCATGCCATGTCTTGTGATGATGTAATAGTTGCGTGCATTTCCCTCTACCGTTTCTTTGATATTTGATACACTATATATAAATAACTACTAAATTGTTGTTTCTCACCACACTTAAACAAAGCTTGTCCTCAAGCGTAATTTCAATCAAGGTTTAGGATTTTTGGAATCAGTTTAAATTCATTTGAAAAGAAAATAAATTATTGCCATGTTATTAGTTGATTATTATAATAATACACGAATGTCGGTGAATGTCCATTAATAATTTTAAAACTTCAAAGTCGTTTCAACTCGCCAATCTTTTATCCCAATTATCCATTTTCCATAAACTAGTGCCCTAAGAAAAAGTTTCTACTTTTGCCCCCTAAATCTCGCACAAAAGTTTCAGCTAAATTTTATTTCGCCCTTTTAAACAGATTGAAAGTTCACACACCAATTTCAAGCACCAAATTTGTGTGTAGTGACACTAAAAATAATTTATTTCTTTTAAAAACTATATATATATATATATATATATATATATATATATATATATATATATATATATATATTTAGTTATTTATTTATGTTATTTGCTTTTATTATTATTTATTTATTATTATTATTATTATTTTTTTTATATATTTTTTATATTTATATATATATGTTTTTTTATATTTTATATTTTATACTTTAATAACCTGCTACCCTGGTCTTTGCCTCTCCGCGGCGGATCATCTCCCTCTGGTCAATTCTAGCATACGCGGATTCCAGGCCATGTAGCGCCTTCCACATGAATACAAGTGATTCACCATCATCGATACCCAGCTACTTGGTACCATGCAAGTTGGATTGCCTATAACTGAGCGTTAAGAACTATCTCTCGCGCCGTACACCTTTGAGGGTCACCATAAGACTAGGTGTAGCAGATTATTTAAAAATCATAAATAAAAATAATATATTTTTGTACTAGAAAATGAGTGGTAGGTCTTCAATAAGTTTCAAAGGGCTGATAAAACTTAGACATTTCACGAGACCACATTTTGAAAAGTAGGGATAATTTCGAAAAATTTAAATACATCGCTAAAGGATGGAAACATTATATTTTGTCGTAAAATATTGAGGAGATGAACACGTTATAAAATTTTTAAACCATTAATGGACTTTACATGGATAGTATAGATGGAATGAGATGGAATAGGGAATATTATGGCAAATAACTTAATATCGTTTAAAGGTTTTAAAAAAATTATTCATCATTTTCCAAAACCCTGTACTTTTCAAAAACTTGTTGCTTGAAGGGGCTTAGTTTCAATACTTTCCTTTTCAAAAAAAAAAAAAAAATCCTTTTCCACTTTCCTTTTAAAATTATTTTATTTATTTATTCACAAAGCCAAGCAAGATAGTAAATTTACAAATAATAAACAAGTTTATTTACAAAAATACGAAAAAATGAAAGGAAAACAATTTTTTTTATGGTTTTTATGAGTTTTTTTATATTTTTGTATTTTCCAATTTTTCATTTTTTCATTTTTTCATTTTTCATTTTTATTTTTACTTTTTGGACACAAAAAATATTACAAAACTTGGTTTTGCACAAAATAAATCTCACCACACTTAAACTTTTATATATACATGAGAAAAGTTCAGGAATTTGTCTAAATTGAAAGTATTCTAGGATTTTGTGCAAAACCACCCTCACCACACTTAAACTTTTGCAAAAAGTTTAAGTGTAAATGAATAAGTTTTGTCAAAAGAAAAATTAAAAATAATAAATAAAAAGAAAAATACGACCTTACATGATGAGTTGCCTCTCGTCAAGCGCTCTCATTTTACGTCTCGAGCTCGACGCACTTGCGCTCAGTGATCTTTGCCTGGGGATACTCCCCAAACTCCTGCTCATCCATCCACTTGGCGTCATGGTTCTCATAGAAAGCTTTCAGCCTGTTCCCATTCACCTTGAATGCTGCATTCGCATCACTGAAAATTTCGTAAACTCCAAAAGGCAAAACACTGGTTATTATAAATGGGCCGGTCCACCTGCTCTTCAACTTCCCGGGATGCAACTTCAAACGGGAGTTGAATAAGAAAACCTTATCACCCACTTCAAATGCTTTCTTGGTGATTATTTTGTCATGAGAAGTGGTTAGTTTTTCCTTGTAAATTTGGGAGTTGTTATAGGCATCAAGCCTAAGTTCTTCCAACTCTTGAATTTGCAATTTCCTCATTTCCGTATCCTTTGAGTAATCGAAATTGACCTTTTTAATGGCCCAAAAGGCTTTGTGTTCTATTTCTACCGGTAGATGACAACTTTTTCCATACACAAGTTTGAAAGGAGTCATCCCTATCGGTGTTTTGTATGCGGTCCGATAAGCCCACAACGCATCTCCAAGCCTTTGACTCCAATCCTTGCAAGAGGGATTTACCACTTTCTCAAGGATTGACTTAATTTCTTTATTAGTTATTTCGGTTTGACCATTAGTTTGGGGATGGTATGAGGTTGACATTCGGTGTTAGACATGGTAACTTTTCAACAGGTTGGCCATGTATTTATTGTTGAAATGCGATTCTCTATCGCTAATGATGGCTTTAGGAACTCCAAAACGCTGAAAGACATTCTTTTTGAGAAATTCAATCATCGTTTTGGAGTTGGCATCCCTTGTTGGAATAGCTTCAACCCATTTAGAGACATAATCCACACACACACAAAAATATATAAATACCCATTGGATTGAGGTAAAGGACACATGAAATCAATCCTCCAAACGTCGAAAAGTTCGCAAAATATTAAAGTTTTGAGAGGCATTTCGTGTTTGCGGGATAGCTTGCCTGTCTTTTGGCAATTTACGCAACTCTTCACAAAGGAATGAGCGTCTTTGTAAAGAGTTGGCCAATAAAGTCCACTTTGGACGCCTTATGGCTTGTGCGTTGAGCTCCAAAGTGGCCCCCACATTCTAAAGAGTGACAGAAAGATAATACCGAGTTAAAGTCGTAATCAGGTACGCATTTGGGCACCATTTGATCAGAGCAGATCTTGTAAAGGAGCGGGTCTTCCCAAAAGTAGTAGCCCAAATCGTTCTTGAGTTTATCCTTCTGAGCACGAGATAGTGTGTCAGGCATTTGTCCCGTCTCCAAAAGGTTGATAATGTCCGCATACCAAGGTGTACTCGCCTGGATTGCATAGAGGTGCTCGTCAGGAAATAACTCGTTGATCGGAAGAATGTCGTCTTCATTCGTTGGGAGTCGACTGAGATGGTCGG
>JAJHPC010000016.1:9680949-9720949 GCA_024447665.1 Juncus inflexus
ATTAGGTATATAATGAATTGTGCGGAGGAAAGAGTTCAACTAAGATATGATTTGTTCCTCTCATAAATTGAGAGAGATATCTTTAGGCCTCTTGATGATTTGATTGAAGAAACGCACGGCCGTGCTCAAGTGAATTAATAAGGAGTTATTAATGTCATTTCATGTTCAATCAAATTCGGTATCAAGAAATATTTATCGACCAACATAAGGTTGACACATACCATGCCTTATGGACGATATAGATATCGTGTAACAAAAGGATACAATGCATGACATAAATTAGGTTTGATCGAATCATCTATACTTGCTTAATTTGGGTAATCATGATGTCTTGCTAGAGGCCGCTCATGATTTATAATCTATTGTGATTATTGCCAACATTAAGTAAACCTACAGGATCACACACAAAGAACAACTAATGAGACGTACACAGAAAAATCATAACTTATGTGATAAGTTGTATGGAGAGCTGCATAGTCAAGTGACACATCCAATCCTACATCTTATATGATAAGGTGTGTTGCATATATGGTTACATAGTTACCATGCACATAGGATATGAAACTTATGGACTATATAGGCACAAGAGACACCCCAAAATCAGTAAAAGGGTATAATATTTTCGTCCATCTTTTTGTGAGAAAAAGAGGAGAGAAAAATCCGAAAATTATTCTTTTGTTATTTTCTGTGAGAGAAATGAAGAACGAATACTAGCATATATCGTTCTTTATCCGTTTAAAGGGGTTGTTCGTGTGGATACCGGTAGAGGACGAAGCGAAGTGCGGCGTCTTTGTGATTTGGGTTGAAACCGTGATTTTTATTTGGAGAATCGGTTTGTTAAGAGAATTGGTTTGCTTGGAGAATCGGTTCATTTGGAGATTGCTTGGAGATCGGTTTGTGAGACCGATTAGGCGAATCATTCAAAGGATCGGTTTAGAAACCGGTTTGGATCGGGCAAAGAAAACCGTCAACCAAATTCGTTTTTGATCATCACGGATTAAGCGTAATCCGAAGGTACAAAGTTATGAACTTTTCTTTCATTTAATTGTAATTCACGGATCCTTCTTTTGGGTTTCGAATTCGATTTTGTTTCGTTTTTGTTTTTCCGCTGCGTTATGAATGGTAGAAACCCAAATTTCATATTCGCGACGCCTTATACATATTTCGTAAAATGGTTTAAAGTACAACATAATGCATATAACATGGCCTATTAGATATGTGATGAATGATTGTGATTTGTGTGTGATGATGTGATGTGTGTAATATATATATGTATGTAAAAACGGGCATGGTTCCGTTCTTGGTTGATGTGATGTAATTTATTTTGATGGTTAATTGTGACAGGCATGATTCCGTTCATTTTATATATAATATAACTACCACGATCATACACATCATGGAGATGAAGGAGTTCACCATCCACTTCATATGCATCATGGAGATGATAGAGTTCACCATCCACCTCATACACATCATGGAGATGAAGGAGTTCACCGTCCACCTCATACACATCATGGAGATGAAGGAGTTCATCGATGCCTTGTGGTTGAATGTATCTTAGGAAATGATCTTAATGATTGGCTCATTTAGATCATCAAGGCCATGTTATATCATATCATATTTATTTTATCTGTGCATGTAATGTTCTGTGATGAAATACATGATAAAATAAAATAACAAAACAAAAGATTAAACATAACAATCCCTCATATAATATTGAATCATAGAAATGCATCCCATGTATCTATACTTATTATCCCTTCGATCATGCAAAATTTGGGTATGCCAAAGCATAGTGAATTAGCATAATCTTAGGGTGATAAGAAGCGAGAAATGGTGATTCTCGATATTTAGACATGGTTAGATTCAACTGAACTATCAAGTCAGACTTGGGTTCGGGGCATATGATAGGATGCATACGCCGAGCATATGATGATCATCCTATAGATTAAACGAGAGTTGTATGAGATACAATTGGAAACGTTCCTACCTAAATAATTAGGTTCTAGGCGATGAGCCAAAGCTCACTTGGAACTTGATGAAATATGGATCTTGGCCCACTATGAAATTTAAAGTTAAAATTTCCGAATCAATACATTTGAGGGTTATTGATTTGAATAAAATAGTGGGAGTTAAAATTATATTAAAATATCTCAAATCACATATTAATATAAACCTGCATTTAATTCTGTGTAGAAAATGACAACAAACAACACATCAACTTTAACATTGCAATCCGTCCATGAGAAGGACAAGCTTAATGGGAAAAACTTCCTTGACTGACATCGGAATTTGAGAATTGTTCTCAAACAAGAAAGGAAGAACTATGTCCTTGAAAGGCCCATTCCTAACCAGCCCGCTGATGATGCTGATCAAGAAGTGATAAACACTTATGCCAAGCATACAAGCGACTCTAATGATGTGACATGTCTCATGTTGGCCACCATGGATGCCGATCTTCAAAAGCAGTTTGAAAATTTAGAGGCATTTCCAATGTTGGCACAGCTCAAGGAAATGTTCCAAGAGCAAGCTAGAAATGAGAGATATAATGCACATTGTGCATTAGCAAGTTGTAAGATGGTTCCCAACTCCTCGGTGAGTGCTCATATTCTGAAAATGAAAGGGTACCTTGATCAACTTGAGAAACTAGGGGCAAAGGTTGGCAATGAGATGGCTACCGATTTGATCCTTAGGTCTCTTCCTCCGAATTTCAAGCCATTTATAATGAACTATAATATGCATAACATGGACAAGAGTATCACGGAGTTGCACGGCATGCTAAAGAACTTCGAGGGGACTATGAAGACAAATGTTGTCAACGATGTTCTCTTGATTCAGAAAGGCAAGGGTCAAAAGAGAAAATTCAAGGGCAAAGTCAAAGTAAAATGTAAGGGCAAGGTGTTAACCGAACCAAAGAACAAGAAACCCAAGGAGGGTGTTTGTTTCTTCTGCAACAAACCAGACCATTGGAAAAGAAATTGCCAGGCATACTTGGAGGATCTAAAGAAGAAGAAGAAGAGTAGTGAGACTACTACTTCAGGTATTAATGTTATTGAAATTAATTTATCTACTTCTTCATCTTGGGTATTAGATACCGGATGCGGTACTCACATTTGTAATAATGTGCAGGGGCTGCAAAGGAGTAGAAGATTAGCGAAAGGTGAAGTGGACCTGCGGGTGGGAAATGGAGCAAGAGTTGCTCCATTAGCCGTGGGCATTTATTTATTATCTTTACCTTCTGGACTTGTAATAAATTTAAATAATTGCTACTATGTACCTGCTGTGAACAGGAATATTGTATCTGTGTCGATATTGGTTTTGGATGGTTTTAAGTTTGTTATTGAGAATAATAACTTGACCATAAGTAAAAAAAATATTTTCTATGCGAATAGTCAATTAGAAAATGGTCTTTATGTTTTAAATCTTGATCATGAACATTACAAGTCTATCTATAGCATTAATACAAAGAGATTTAAATCTAATGATTTGAATCCGACATATTTCTGGCATTGTCGTTTAGGACACATAAATGAGAAACACGCATTTCTAAACTCCACCAATATGGACTTTTAGACTCATTTGATTTAGAATCATTTGAGACGTGCGAATCTTGTTTACTAGGTAAGATGACAAAGACTCCTTTCACAAAGAGAGGTGAGAGGGCAAGTGAGTTATTTGATCTCATACATACCAATGAGCACACCAGCTAGAGGTGGTTTTCGATACTTCATTACTTTTACTGATGACTTAAGTAGATATGGATATGTTTACTTAATAAAACATAAATCTGAATCTTTTGAATTGTTCAAAATTTTCAAAAGTGAAGTAGAAAACCAGCTAGGTAAGAAAATAAAAGCACTTCGATCAGATCTAGGTGGCGAATATTTAAGCCTAGAGTTTGACAATCATCTTAAAGATTGTGGAATAGTTTCACAACTTACTCCTCCTGGAACACCTCAATGGAATGGTGTCTCGGAAAGGAGAAACCGAACTTTACTAGATATGGTTCGGTCTATGATGAGTCAAACAGATCTTCCGATATCCTTTTGGGGTTATGCCATTGAGACTGCCGCGTTCATACTAAACAGAATTCCATCAAAAGCTATTCAAAAGACTCCATATGAGATATGGACTGGGAGGAGTCCCACATTGTCTTTTCTAAAGATTCGGGGTTGTGAACCTTATGTGAAACGTCAAATTTCTGACAAGTTAACACCGAAATCTGATAAATGCTTATTTGTGGGATATCCTAAAGAAACTAAAGGATATTACTTTTATAACCCATCCGAGAACAAAGTGTTTGTTGCTTGAAATGGTATCTTTTTGGAAAGAGAATTTATTTCTAAAGGAACTAGTGGGAATAAAGTACACCTTGAAGTAATTCAAGATCCACTAATTAGCAATGAACAGCCATTGGAAGATCCATAAGTCTCTTCAAGAGTTGACGAGTCCGGTCTTGAAACACAAGATACTCCTCGTAGATCTGGTAGAGTTCGTCATGAGCCCGAGAGATATGGATTTCTCGTGACTGATGATAGAAATGTGACGCTCATAGATGATGAACCCACATCTTACCAAGAAGCGATAAAGGATCCTGATTCTCATAAATGGTTAGAAGCCATGAAAACTGAGATGCAGTCCATGTACGATAATCAAGTTTGGAACCTAATTGATTCACCTGAAGGTTTTAAGACCATTGGGTGTAAATGGGTTTTCAAAAAGAAAACTGACATGGACGGAAATGTGCATACCTATAAAGCGAGACTTGTTGCGAAAGGTTTCCGACAAACTCATGGTATAGACTATGACGAAACTTTCTCACCAGTTGTCATGCTTAAATCGATTAGAATTCTGCTTGCCATAGCTGCATATTATGACTATGAGATATGGCAAATGGATGTCAAAACAGCTTTTCTTAATGGAAATTTACTCGAGGATGTGTATATGACACAACCCGAGGGTTTTGTTGATCCTAAGAATTTTGATAAGGTCTGCAAATTGCAGCGATCCATTTATGGATTAAAGCAAGCATCTCGAAGTTGGAATCTTCGTTTTGATGAAGTAATCAAAGGTTTTGGTTTTATAAAAAATGAAGATGAACCTTGTATTTACAAGAGGGTTAGTGGGAGCGTAATAGTTTTTCTAGTACTTTATGTAGATGATATATTACTCATTGGAAATGACATTCCGACTTTAACAAATGTTAAGACATTTTTAGGAAAGTCTTTTGCAATGAAGGACCTAGGAGATGCCGCTTATATACTCGGCATTAAGATCTATAGAGATAGATCTAAAAGGCTCATAGGTCTAAGCCAAAGTACTTATATTGACAAAGTGTTGACACGATTTCGAATGGATGATTCGAAAAGAGGTTTCATACCAATGTCACATGGCGTAAAATTGAGTAAGACTCAACGTCCTGCTAATCAGGAAGAACGAAATCGCATGAATAAAATCCCGTATGCTTCGGCTATTGGATCTATCATGTATGCCATGCTTTGTACTAGACCAGATGTATCATATGCATTAAGTGCAACTAGCAGATATCAATCTAATCCCGGTGAAAGTCACTGGACAGCAGTCAAGAATATTCCGAAGTACTTGAGAAGAACTAAGGATTCATTCTTGGTTTATGGAGGATTTGAAAGTGAGCTAGTTGTAACAGGTTACACGGACTCAAGCTTTCAAACCGACAATGATGATTTTAGATCGCAATCTGGTTATGCGTTTTGTTTGAATGGAGGTGCAATAAGTTGGAAAAGTTCCAAACAGGACACTGTAGCGGATTCTACGACAGAAGCGGAGTACATAGCAGCTTCAGAAGCAGCTAAGGAAGCAGTTTGGATGAAGAAGTTCATTGAAGAACTCGGTGTGGTTCCTAGTATAGCAAATCCTGTGGATCTTTATTGTGACAACAATGGGGCAATCGCGCATGCAAAGGAACCAAGATCGCTTCAGAGAACCAAACACATACTTCGACGTTTCCATTTGATCAGGGAGATCATTGCGAGAGGAGATATTAAAATATGCAGAGTTGATGGTGATGATAATGTTGCTGATCCGTTGACTAAACAACTTTCTCAAGCAAAGCATGAGGGTCATGCTAGGTTGATGGGTATTAGATACTTGTTAGATTCGGCCTAGTGCAAGTGGGAGATTGTTAGTAGTATGCCCTAGGCCAATATATTTGAGACCTAGATGTATGGATTATGTTAAACAAACATTGTGTTTATTTAGAGATATTTTATATAATAAATGCGTATTGGTTATTTTATTCTTATTACTAAAATGAACCTTGAATATGATATTCAGCTTTATATCATCAAAGTATGTGACTTTGATAGTAAAACTATAAAGTATTATGAATGATATTCTAAACCGTCCCTAATCATTCATAGGATGTTTGTGAGACAAACATACTTTATGATAAGCTATAAATGGACATCAGTATGTTAGTTGACTGATGGTCACATTTTACTGATCATGAATAAGAGTTATTAAGTCATTAACGTAAGTATATGTTAAAGACCATATACTGGATTGACCCACCTTGAGAATACTACATGGTTCGTTTCATTAGTTATTCTCAGTAAAGAATGTATCTGTAATCCTTAGACTTGAGATTATCTCAGTTTCCTACATGATAAATTTTATACTTTAATATAGTCTAACATCGTCTTTAACCGGGCGATCATACAGATTATAATTAGGTATATAATGAATTGTGCGGAGGAAAGAGTTTAATTAAGATATGATTTGTTCCTCTCATAAATTGAGAGAGATATCTTTAGGCCTCTTGATGATTTGATTGAAGAAACGCACGGCCGTGCTCAAGTGAATTAATAAGGAGTTATTAATGTCATTTCATGTTCAATCAAATTCGGTATCAAGAAATATTTATCGACCAACATAAGGTTGACACATACCATGCCTTATGGATGATATAGATATCGTGTAACAAAAGGATACAATGCATGACATAAATTAGGTTTGATCGAATCATCTATACTTGCTTAATTTGGGTAATCATGATGTCTTGCTAGAGGCCGCTCATGATTTATAATCTATTGTGATTATTGCCAACATTAAGTAAACCTACAGGGTCACACACAAAGAACAACTAATGAGACGTACACAGAAAAATCATAACTTATGTGATAAGTTGTATGGAGAGCTGCATAGTCAAGTGACACATCCAATCCTACATCTTATATGATAAGGTGTGTTGCATATATGGTTACATAGTTACCATGCACATAGGATATGAAACTTATGGACTATATAGGCACAAGAGACACCCCAAAATCAGTAAAAGGGTATAATATTTTCGTCCATCTTTTTGTGAGAAAAAGAGGAGAGAAAAATCCGAAAATTATTCTTTTGTTATTTTCTGTGAGAGAAATGAAGAACGAATACTAGCATATATCGTTCTTTATCCGTTTAAAGGGGTTGTTCGTGTGGATACTGGTAGAGGACGAAGCGAAGTGCGGCGTCTTTGTGATTTGGGTTGAAACCGTGATTTTTATTTGGAGAATCGGTTTGTTAGGAGAATTGGTTTGCTTGGAGAATCGGTTCATTTGGAGATTGCTTGGAGATCGGTTTGTGAGACCGATTAGGCGAATCATTCAAAGGATCGGTTTGGAAATCGGTTTGGATCGGGCAAAGAAAACCGTCAACCAAATTCGTTTTTGATCATCACGGATTAAGCGTAATCCGAAGGTACAAATTTATGAACTTTTCTTTGATTTAATTGTAATTCACGGATCCTTCTTTTGGGTTTCGAATTCGATTTTGTTTCGTTTTTGTTTTTCCGCTGCGTTATGAATGGTAGAAACCCAATAATTACATGCATGCTACTAACAATATAATTTTATTGCATGATACCAAAATATTTCTATTTAGTAATTCAAACTAAATATATTGGTGATGCTTCTTTTGTGTCAAGTATAAAATGCTTTGAGATCATTCTCATGGTATTCTCAGTTTACCGCAAAAGAATTATACCGAAAAGATTTTCAAAAGAAATAGCATGAAGGATTATAAACTAGCTTATACCCTTGTGATTAAGGGAGAAATATTTAGTCTCAAATAGTGCCCTAACGTGTTAGCAATATATTAAATATAGAATATTTCTTATACTTTCAGTGTAAGAAATTTTAGGGTTAAAATTAGGTATGTATGCGGTTCGGTTATTGCGTACATTATGGTGATGCTAGAATGATATTTAAGTAATTTTGAAATAAATCATTTGGAAAGCAGCCAAGAAGGTTTTGCGATATTTAGAGAGAACAAAAAGACTTAATGCTCACGAATCTGAGTTCAAATCAGTCTTTAAGATAATATGGTGTACTGACTCTGATGCTAGTAGATGTCAAGATAATATAAAATATGTAAAGAACTGCATTAATATGCGAGCTGTAATTGTTGTTTCATTTATCGAAAGAATGCTAACTTGTTAATTATATATCATCTTTCATAATAACAACAAAATTATATTATATTAGAGGACATCTAATTATGGGATATTATTGTAGAATTTTGTCACGGGCTACATATAGTGGATACAATATCATAAGACCACGCATGAAATTATGACAATAAATTAGCGGATAAATATTCCAATAATAGAAACTTAGAAATCAAGTTTCTAGTTGTAAAATAAGGTTTCAGAGTAAATAGTTTTCTATTTAACATATTGGTACGAACTCCAAAATTATGGACCTATTCATTAAAGTCGTCACCCAAAAGGTCATATGAGCTAGCTACTCGTATGGATGCAATTTTAATTAAGAATATTCAATTCTAGTGAAAATTCATATTTGTATGTATATAACATAGACAAATGATACGGTTATTAGGTTTTCTGGTATATTTAGATTTAAGGTTATTTTTGCAGAAATAAAATTTAGGTTATCATATACTCTGATTTTGATAAAATTCGCCTCATAAGGGAGATTGGTTTATCTCATTAAGATTATAAGGGAGATTGTTTGTCTCATTAAGGTTTTAAGGGTTATACTCTGATTATAAGGGAGATTGGTTTATCTCATTAAGGCTTTGTCTCATTAGAAAATGAGGTTTGATCTCACTAAGGAGGATCAGTTGGAAATATACATGTTAAGATCACATTGCATGAAATTTCCATGCTACACATTCACATCATGATTCATGTCATTCAGTATATCGATAAATGTGACAATCGAAGGTTTAGTTACGCAAAATGTAACAAAAGCCGCTTTGATCCTATATTAATATTCTGATGGACGAAATTGTTAAGAGACACATAAAAGTTAATGACAGAAAAGATGCTCGCATACTTTAGTTATTTGAATACACAATTATAAGATTATACATATAGTCCAAGTGAGAGATTGTTGGATTATTAATCCAACGTTGGACTTATATATAAAATATTTGTGTATCATAATACTGTCAAATATGTTTATCATAAAGTGATCAAATTTAGTTAATTATATTAAGTATTAATATGTCAAATTAGGGTGTGGTCTTTGATATTTAGAATTGTGGGTATTTTGTTTCTATTTATGTAATGAGGTGAAATAGAAAAGTCCACATTAGAAGCCAAAATATGTCTCTTCATGAAAGGGTACATATTTGGCTATATAAATAATTTGGTCCCAATACACATGAACTAAGTCATTGTCTCATCTGCCCCATTAAAAAGAAAGAGGGAGAGACCAAAAAAGAAAAGAAAATAAAGGAATCTCAATTGACGTTGATGAAATATTTTGAAAACCTTATTTGCATATTTCGGTTTTCTTCATTCGGAATAAAATCATAAGGTTTCATCTTCTTATCTGGTACTTAAGTATGGATTGGAGGTACGTTTCCACTATTATGTTACAATATGATTCACGCAGTTTCGATCCAGTTTTTGGCGGTATTGAACGGTATCACCCCAACATGTTGTTATATCAATAAGGGTTTTGGAGGAGATAAGGATTTGAAATGTAGAAAGCTGATAGGTTGGAATTTTTAACCTTGTTGTGATGTTTAGGACGAGGAGCTTTGCTTTTTTCTATCTTGCGACCCCGCTTCTCTCAAAGGCGTATCATGTACCAACTGTTTCAAATAGCTACAACTTTCTTTTTTGAGTTTTTGTCATCGCTGCTGAGTTGGGATGAGATGAAGAAATCGCAGTTTTTTCGCTCTCAGTCTTCTTTGTGAAATAGACTTGCCTCTATCATTTCTAATATTTTTCCAGAAAATTTAACGGGATAAAATTTATTTTCCAAAAATAGGCATTTAAGATCACCTATGTTGCGCGGACACTTTAAAAATCGGTCGTGTCCGTGTCGGACACGACGCTCCTCGGACACTCCTCGGACACTTATCGGACACACCACGTGGTGTGTCAAATATTTTATTATTAAAAATTGTCAGGACACTTCCTAAATACGTGCGTTGAGCTTATTTGCGTAATTATTGCACTATTTCATCATTCTCGTATTTTAGAGACTAGTTCATCTTACTTTTCTATTCCAATAATTATGGGACTACACATTTAAAGTGAATTTTGATTATTTAGTGTCAAGTTTTCATACACAAACATGTAAAACGTTAAATATCTTGTATGCACGTATAAAAGTGCAACTTCAAATGTTATATATATTGTATCAATTATAAAATATTACGTATAACTTTATAATTATAAGGTAAAAATATTATATATAATCATTTGAAAATAAATTAAAATTGACATAAATAATATATACAATAATTAAATTATATATTTTATTCATAAAAATAATATAATAATATATATATCAAACGTGTCGTGTCCTAATGAATTTTGAGATTCGCCGTGTCCGTGTCGTGTCGGACACGACATCCGTGTCCGTGCAACATAGAAGATCACTGAGTAATATTTCCTGATTAGGACAATTCAATAAAAATCTTTCTTTTATGAATTATGAATAGCTCTTGCAACATTGTTTTTTTTGTTTTTTTTTTTTTTTTTTTTTTTTTTTTTTTTTTTTGAGAAAATTTCTTACAACATTGTTTGTTTTATGATCTATTAAATCCCAAACTCCCAACAAATATAACACTTTTTAAAAAAAATATATTTTTTCCGAAAGTTCATTCTCTTGAAATAAATACAATAGCACTACAAAAAAAATAATACAATAACAGGCTCTGGTACTCGTTATACAGTCCAGTCAGCAGCAGTCCAATAAAACCACAGGATACATTTCTTGATTATCCTTTGGAGAAAGAAACCGCCACTGATTGGTAAAATAGATGAATCCCAAGGGCCATACCGAAAAGAGTACAAGAATAAGTAAGTTAGGGTTGCTTTGCTTTGAATCGCCACACCACCCCGCGAGCCATTACACATTACCCCCATCTTTCTCAGATACGGATACCATTACCCCCATCTCCTTCATTCGTTTCTTTCTCTTTTTCTCCCTTTCCCAATCACTTTCCAATTCAGTCCGATCTTTCCAGGCGATCTTAATCCTCATTTAAACGTCCGCTCGGTACATTCGGCCACAGTTTTGCTTCTCTTTTCTTATCCTAGGGTTTCGTGCAATCCGATTATCCATCGGATTGGCTTCTTGTTTGTATTTAGTTTGAATTGCAAGATTATCCATCTAAGATCCGATTCAATTCAGAAGTCAGATTCCGCAACATTTGTAAACTAAAACCCCTCGATTCGATGTGTTTAGAGTAAACAATTACTTTATCTATCTGTATTGCTGTTAATCTAAGTTGGATTCGTGAAGAAATCGCAGTGATTTTGTACTGAAATGGGTGAACAGAAGGGCTGGCCTATGAACGGGCTGCTGACGGACGAGTCGGACAGTGTAAATGTGGCACGAGTGCTTGACCAAGAAAGATGGACGCTGGCTGAGCGGAGAACTGCTCAGCTGATTGAGTGTATACAGCCCAACCAGCCTTCAAACGAGAAGAGGAATGCTGTTACCAACTATGTCACGCGCCTTATCATGAACTGCTTCCCTTGTAGGGTAATGATTTTTCTTTTCTTTACATTGTAGATATTTTTTCGAATTTAGTTTTCTTAAAATTGTTGAGTTTTGTAGAAAGTTAATTCTTTAAAGAACACTGCTTTTTTGTCTTTTTTATTAGAATGGATATGAATTTGCCATCTGTTTGCTCACTCTAAGATGATTTTTCATTCCTGTAATTTCTGCTCTTTCTTGGACAAACTCCATTTCATAAATTCTCTGAATTTGTTTCAGGTGTGCACTTTTGGCTCAGTTCCTTTGAAGACGTATTTACCTGATGGAGATATTGATTTGACTGCTCTGACGGGTGATAATGATGCAAAGGAAATATGGGCCAATAAAGTGAGACATGCACTAGAATGTGAAGAGAGGAATGGAAATGCTGAGTTTTGCGTAAAGGAGGTTCAGTTTATCCAAGCAGAGGTACTTGGCGTACTTACCATATTCAGTAAAAAGTCTAAAAAAAAAGTAAAAAAAAAAGGAAATTCTTTGGAAGTGCATTTACAGTCATGTTTAGACAAGACGAGAAATTTTAAAAGAGAATAATAATAAGAGTTGCCATATCTGATCTTGATCGAGAGAGCTTTCATAACCACAAAGACTTATCATATAGCATCTCATTGAGTTCTTGTATATTGGAATTGATTTTCTGTCTTATAGAAATTCAAAATGAACCTAGACCTAGAAATGCAAAATGAATCTAGACCTATCTCTTGAATATACTGATAGTTGTATTGTGTACCAATAACGTTTTACAAAACAATATTGAATCATTATATAGATATTACCTATTTTTTAAGCTGATTTCACTCCCTCCCTTTGCTTTATTTCACAGGTCAAGATAATTAAATGCCTTGTAGAAAATATTGTTGTAGATATCTCATTTAATCAAGTTGGTGGCTTGTGTACTCTTTGCTTCCTTGAAGAGGTGAATCTCCCCCATTCATAGCACTTCGCAGTATTTTAGAAATAATTGAGTTTATTTTATTTCCTTTTCGATCAATTCTCAGCTAATGAATGTTTCATATTCTATAGGTTGGTCGTTTCATAAGTCACAGTCATTTATTCAAGCGTAGTATCATACTAATAAAAGCATGGTGCTACTATGAGAGTCGCATCCTTGGCGCTCATCATGGGCTTATCTCTACTTATGCTTTGGAAACTTTGGTTCTGTACATATTTCACATTTATAACAATAAGTTTGCTGGACCGCTTGAGGTACTACCTTTAAATCTTATATATGTTTATTGAGTGTGCTGTTTGATAATGGTTTTTGATGAATGTGGTTCTTTCTATTTCATTACAGGTTCTCTATCGTTTTTTGGAATTCTTCAGTAACTTTGACTGGGAAAACTACTGCATCAGTCTGTGGGGCCCAGTTCCTATCAACTCTCTCCCTAATATGATAGGTAAACTTACACTTCAAGTATAAATATAGTTCTAAAAGGGCACCTTCATGTCTTAATAGAAAGCTTTAAGAAAATAAGAGTGAGTTTTAACTTGAGTTAACATTTGTGTAGCGGAACCGCCAAGGAGAGATGACGAGGAATTGCTTCTTAACAAACCTTTCCTTGAGTGGTGCACTCAAAATTATGCTGTTTCTCCTGGTGGTCAGGACGGCCAGATTTTCTCTTCAAAGTTTTTCAATGTCATTGATCCGTTGCGAACCAGCAACAATCTGGGACGGAGTGTCGGTAAAGGTATGATTTTCCCTTCAAAAACCATTTGGTTTATTATTGCCTTTAAGTTTTGAACATTTTCCTTGTTTTTTTGTTGTTCGATGAAATTTCACTATATCAGCTTTTTAAAAGGCCACGCAACTGTCAGATATAACTTTTCTAGTCTGTGCATGCTAATTTTCATCTATATTTTGATGTTTGTTTCTCAAAATCTGAATTGGAATTACTGGATTTTAATGTACCATTTTATTGTATTTCAGGCAATTTCTTCAGAATACGAAGTGCTTTTACATTCGGAGCGAAAAGATTGGCGTCCTTACTCGAATGCCGAAAAGATGAGATTATCCTGGAACTAAACCAATTCTTTAAAAACACTTGGGAAAGACACGGCACTGGCGTCCGTCCCGATTGCCCTCTTCCCTCTCTCCAAAGGAAATTTCCCAATCAGAAAATACCCAACATGCAATATGGCGTCGGAGATCTGTTTATTAAAGGAAATAATAATAATAATAACAGAAACAGGGATCAGAAATCCTTGAAAACCAATTACTCGCTTAATACCAACAACGGGATGACTAAACTGCAGTTCGCACGGACCCGGTCCAGCCCGGAATTAACAAATGCCTCGACGGATTCTTTTCCAAGAGGCAGGCGGGGCCAAGCGGTTGACCACGGTCAACATACAGAATCAGAAAACGGAACGGGAAGAAGAATCAATAATCAATTCGGTTCTGATGTTAGTAGTAATCACAGCAGCAAGTCTTTATTGGATGAAATTCCTCGGTCCTTTAATAACAACTCCGATACAAACAGTGTTGTTTCTAGCAGTTACGATAATGGGTTTGCTGCTTCTACAAGTGGAGAGATTCCGTCAATGGAAATGAGCCAGGAGGAACAGGACATGATTAATCGGATGGCAATGCACGGATTCAATGGACAGTTCCAGTTGCCAGCTGGCCCTCAGAATCTACCTTTGGCATTTCACTCTCTCTTTTCTTCTGATTTAAATAACCTGGCTAATCTTTCTTTAATCGGCCGGCCCTGGTCTCCCAGTCTACAGTTTCCTCCAGGTTTTGTTTCCCCACCTGTAACCCCAAACCCTTATTCTCGATCCTCTGTTGTAGATCATATGGTTGGTAAAGAGAAAAATAACATAGTGGTACCTAATAACCCTGATGAGAGAATCCGGCTGGTTCATGATAATTATGTGGTGGAACCGGGCGAGGAGAGATATAATACTTGGCAAGATAATGATTCTTCTGCTTCTGCTGCCTTTAGACAATCTAACAGAAACAGAGAGAATTCTTCCAGCGGGCCCAACTTTGTTCCTGTGTCTGTTATTCCCAGTTCTCTCCTGCCGATTCAAACAAGGTTTGGGAGAGAAGACTTGCTGCCTGTTGTTAGAGAAGATATTATTTCTCATGAACAGCGCAGGAATCAAAATATTACTGGATGGACCGATACTAGTAGCTCTGACGCGAGAAGCTCTAGTTCGAGACATTCAAGGGGAAGTACCAGACCTGCCTATGAGAATTCAAGGAATAATAATAGAATGGCTGACAAGTTTCCTAGATCGCCAAGGGAAACATGGGCGAGAAAACCCACCTTTCCTGTTCCTGTTTCTCACAACGAAAAACATAAGCCGCCTGTTTGGCAGAGCGAAAGTGCGGCAGAAGATTCCTTTTCGGAATTCGACAATGACTCTGCTGACTGGGCCTCCACGTCAGCAGGGGATGAGAGTGTGGCACTTGAGAGGCTACCTCATATGGTTTACGACCCAGCATTAAATGCTACTGGCTCCAATCAGAATCCAGTGTTTCCAATTGGCGGGACCGTTTTAATCAGTCCACAAGGGCAGAGAGTAATGGACAATTCCGGCCGGGTGTTTATTCCGACCGGACCACCCATTCCTTTCTACTTTATTCCACCCACACGTGAAATGGCCAATATTAATGCACGGCCCGTTAGCCAGTCCGGCATAGACGAAACATTAAGCAGCCAAATCAGTAACCGAGATTTTGATTCCGTTTTTACCCCTGATTTGGTCCATATTACTCCAAGTCCATCCACTGCTTCTGTGATCGATTGTGACGAGCGGAACAAATCGGACATTTTCAACAGCAATCTTGATTCCCACTTAGACAATCTCATGTATGGGCGGCTCTGCCTGAACTCTCCTTACAACAACAACGCTCCATTCATTGCTCAACAGCCCATTATGCTTCCTCCTCAGATGTTCTTGCAAGGTCATTTTCCTTCAGAGGGTCAGAGCAGGCCTGTTTTGGGGAACTTGAATTTAACGCAGTTTAGTGGGTACGGTGGGCCAAGGCTGGTTCCTTTGATGCCATTCCAGCCTGGATCTGAACGGTTTCAGAGCGTAAGTGTCACACCGTGCTTTACAGAAGAACCGCCTAGATCTCGTGTCGGTACTGGCACTTATCTCCCTAATCCGGTAAGCTTGTTTCTTTATTATATATTTATAAATTTTTTATTACAAAATTTAGCAAACAGTCGGTCTATACTGTGTATGACTCTTTGTGTGACTATTTTTTGTCTTTAACCAGAAGGTTCCGTACAGAGAGCGGCAATCAAACGCGAGAAACCAAAGATGGAATAACCACAACAACGACAATACTGAGAGAGAAGGAAGCTGGATAAATGCAAAACAAAGAGCCGCGTTAAACCGAAGGGGAAACTCTAGATCTGAAAGGAACCGTAATCATCACCACCACCATCCAACGGCTGAGAATCAATCTGAGGGCCAGTGGCAAACTTACAGGAACGAGTCATACCGGCACGAAGATAACATTAACAAAAACAACAACAACAACAACAGCAACAGCAACAACAATAATAATAATAATAATAATAATAATAATAATAATAATAATAATCATGTTGGGCCTAAATTGAGCGCTGTGGCGCGTGGGCAAGGAAACATGGGGCATAACATGTATCATCTCGGTCCTCCTTCTGTACCGAACAGAGTGGTTCATGTGGGGTCCGCAAGCAAGTCTCCTGTTGTGATGGTTTATTCATATGACCAGCAACACAATGCTGGACATGGGTGTAATAATCTGTCAGAGATTGGTTCTGTGAGGCAGACTGTTGTACCGGTTCTCGATGAAGTGATTTTACCACACGAGCTCAGGCGAGGTGAGTTGTCTACATCTTCACCTGAGCCTCCTTCACCACCTCATTTAGGTAGGAGCGAGTTCTAAGCTAATTTACTCTTTTTTGTTTTCTATTTTTGGTTTGTTGTATATGTAGCTCTAGGTGTTATTTCTTCCAAGACGATGTAAAGGATCTCTTTTAGTTCTTACCAGTGCAGAATAAAGACACATTTCGGTCGCAGTAGATGCTTGCTTACTATTCCCATTATTGTTTCTTAGTTGCTGTTGATTCAGTTCTTTCCAGGTGAAGAATTTCAATGCTTTCCTGGATAAGTTCGATGTTTGGCTATTGAGCATTTCCTTTTGCTCATTTTTTAAATCTTCAAAATCGACTTTGTTCAATGAGAGCAAAGTTTTGTGTTTTTTTTAGTCATTTTAGTATATTTCTTTTAGTAGAAAAAAAACAGCATGTCTTTTTGTTTTTTGTTTTAATATTTTTCTATAACCAAACAAAAGTAGCTTTTTTCTGTTTTTAACAAACAAAATTCCCTGTTTGTTAGGCTTATCAAATTCTTTGTTTCATGGAAAACGTTGGGTTAAAATTGTGTATGAATATTGAGAATATGGATTGTATAGAGATACGGATTCTATTAGGATATTATGCGGATATGAACATGGTACATATATTAATTACATGATTGAAATGAATGCACAAATGTAGATATACCGAGTATTCCAAACATTTTAATTAATGATTTTTTTATACAAAATCGTGAAAGCATTAAAAAAATCTGGATGTGAACAGATAATATTTGTACCTGTATTTCTATCCAAATCTGGCAAAAAAGGAAATATCCACATCCATAATGTATGATGTATCAAATAGAAGGTGTAATATCCATAAACGGACAGTATATGAATAAAAAACGATGTGTATAGATGCGTATATTATTCGTTTTTCTATTGGTATCTTGAAATCAAACTATCATACTCGTGCCAGTATCTTACAGAAGATAGATATTTATATTTGGATACTGATATTGCAGATACAAATGTTACAAATGATCTTTTTATAGTCTACTTGTAGTCATGTTACGAATTGTTTATTACTGAAAACGATTCTCAAAAACTCTGGATTCCACCTCATAAAGCACACAAATATTTAACCTGAGAATTAAGTATTAGGTATTATTTACAAACATGCATTAGCTATTATTTAATCTGAGAATTCAAATCTATAATCCTCATTGAACATCACATTTGAAAGACGATATTATTTTGAATGTTATGTTTACTATGTTTAGATATTTTTTATTTTTTATTTTAAAATGCTTCTTTAAAGTTTAATATTCAATTAATGATTCTTTTAATTGCAAGTAGATTTAAAATCTGTGAATATCTTAAAAAGTAAAGTCTGGAGAAAAGAATTATAAAAGTTAAAAAGTATAACATGTTGTTTCATGCTATTTTTGTGAAAATTTCTTTGGTTTTATTATGAAAAATCCGGATTTCATTGGTTATATAATATTTTTTTAAGTTCAGTCGTTAGATAATATTTAATAGTGAAAATTATTATTTAATGGAATTATAACTAAAAATGATTATGAAATTTGTTTTATTGTAATCTAACGTTTTTTGTTAGTGCATTGAACTTAAAAAAATATTATAAGCGAAAGAGAAGAAGTGAAAGCGAGATTATAGGACCATAAAAGCTAGAGGACCCCGGATAAACTATCTGAGGGGACAATAACCAAGTTCTTAAGAGAAAGAGAAGAAATGAGTTTTTCGAGTGGGGCACGGTACACCGAGTGTCAGTGCGAGAGATTGACACAGGTGCATTGGAGGTACGTTCAGGGGAATTGATAGTGCTGGCCACAACCATTCGAAGATGAGATATTCATTGTGACCCAGGTGGGACCGCGCCGGTCTCCGCCCTTGGTCATTTGTTGCTTCGCTCTTCTGACTCAACGTCAAAGTAAGAAAAATCTGGGTTATTGTCATAAGAGGTATGGTAACATAAGATTGTTTTGTGAAATGTTAAGGCAAATCCAGGTTACTCGATGCCTACCAGCTTTTGAGAAAAAAGAATAAAAACTTTTTTACAAATTAATTCAGTAACTCTCTCACTTGCTGTTGAATGTCACCATCAGTATAAAACCCGAAGAACAAATGAGAGAGTTAATGATTAAGTTTGTGAACTAGTTAGTGAATCTAACATTGCTGAGTCTCGTGAATCTAACATTGCTGAGTCTCTATTTATCTTGAAACGTATCTTGGATTTCTATATAAGCCGATCCATATCTTAGATTCTCGCGAAAGAACTCCAGAACAGAAATCTGCAGATCCTGGAAAAAACCCTTTTATTTGAGACCATGGAACCCCGAACCTAAAATCTCGAATAACCTAGAAACAGATTCCGGATTACTATGTGAACCAAGAAGGCAAATCTCACCATGAACTGCAATCCTATCTAACCATCATCTCTCTCTGAGACACCCACCAGTCTCCTCCCCTCGTTTCAAATGAGATATTTGTACTTCAATAATGAGTCACGAGTAGTGCATCTACAGGATGGTGTAATCGTACTGTGATAGAAATTTTGAATTATATCTGTAATTTTGAGGCCATAAATGCTTAAAATAAGTACAAAAACACAAATAAGAAACAAATGCACAAACACAAAATATTACAAGGACATACAATTTCAAACATAATATCCCAAACAATAACTCGAGCAATAGACAGACAAAGTAAACAGGAAAAATTATCAGGTCACACACAAACCATGATAAAAAAAGGCCCATCAAGAAGCTTGAGCAACATCGACACAAACATAGTTTGGACCCTAAAGAAACTATCTAGAAAATAGGTGAGCTCAGTTCTTCATGCACCACACAAAAACTCTATATTTCCACTTTTTTGTTAGGATAGAACCCGAGTGAAGCCATTGTCTTCTCGTGATTTTTGCGACGATACCAAGTAACCTTCACTTTAATCATACCACACTCGCTGGCAACAATCCCCGCATAATCCCCAAAGTATTTAGGTGCAAAAGATAAAGGCCGCACGACACATGGTTTATTTGGGATAGAGGCGGAGTGCAGCCATTGTCTTCTCGTGATTTTTGAGACGATACCAAGTAACCTTCACTGAATCGTACCCCACTCGCTGGCAACAATCCCCACATAATCCCCAAAGTATTTAGGTGCAAAAGACAAAGGACGTGCGACACAAGGTTTATTTGGGATAGAGGAAGAGTCATGAAGATTTGCCTCTATTATAAGAGATGATGAACAGGGGGCAGACAATAATGGCCTTGAGAGGGGGATGAGACCTCCAGGGTTGATAGTGAGGCACTCATCAACATTCTTGTTGAATATCATGCTCGTCATATCTGCAAGGCTGTCAATGGAAGCAGTGATGGTGCTCCATATCTTGGTGGGGGTTTTATTCTCAAGAAGTTTGACTTCCACTTCCGCAAGTATAGCATCGTAAAATATCCTATAGGTTAATGTTACACAGCCACAACTCCAAGGGAACGCTTCAATCTGCTGCGGGTCCTGGACTTTTGTATAATCAGACAGGACTCGAGCCATCCATCACACAAATCATTGTCTCCTTCCTTGAGGAGAATATCAACGGCAAAACCTTCAAAAGGGAAAGTGGCTACAATCAGGCCAGTTAGCGGGATGATATCCTGCACTCAATTTTCAATGTATGCGTGTCAGAGAGAGAGAGAGAGAGAGAGAGAGAGAGAGAGGTTAATCATGGATCTTGCAATGGGACTTTCCGCCTAAATCAACAACACACACTGGAAAAATTTCCCCATACTCATCTCCAAACCCTCTTCTCCCTTCCTTGAGTATTATTCTCAACACGAATCGGTTCCAACATATTGTTGTCTTTTGAAGGAGCTGAATCAAGGAGGTCATTATTGCTTAATCCCATGATTGCAGCCATATATCTTGTGGGACCCGATAATCGAGATTCGGGGTTGTCATCACACACTTGAATCCTTCCGAGTGTTGTTGTTGCGTCCAGAACCTCGAAAGAAAGAATTAAATAGAAAATCTTAGTTACAGCATACATTTCATGCTTATACATGTAATAGCTACACAGCAAATTGAAGACAAAAAAAATGGGAACCAATATGGGCCATAATAGGTGCAATTGGAGGAAGAGACATTTGCATTTCCAAATGCAATCCAAAACCGCACCAACGAGTAGTCATCGAAATTAGACGACCAGCAGAACAATGGAGACAACATTCTTACCAATTCCATCATTACAGCTCTTCTTCTCTGCTTAATTACCAGGATTTTATTTCTTGTGTCTAATATTTTCTCTCATTTCTGTATTATTCACAAAGCTTGTATCAAACTCTTATTTCTTAATTAATTGAACGAACCAGGCATTTCACTTGCCGCTCCTTTCAAAATGAGGCAAATAAAAAACTAAATGAGCTTACTTCAGATAAAATGGAGGGTGAGAAGTCATGGGCATCGTTTAATTCATCGTTACCGTCCCCTTCAGGCAACTTCGTCTTCCTCTAAAGGATACTAGCCATTGTGGTTCGGGTTGGGGTTCAAGGTTATGGAGATTGATTGACAGAGATGTGTGAGCGGCGAAGGGGGTGATTATTCTGGTAGACAAAGAGGTGGGATTCGTTTAATTGTTGGTGTTAGAGAAAGAGCGTTGGTTTTAAGGTTAAGAGTTGGAGATGGATTGAGAGATCGATTCGGTTTACGATTAGGTTTACAGATAGAGGGGGCGTTAGTCGGGTCAGGGGTTAGAGATGGATTGAGTGTGGCGGTGTTAGGCAGTTCGATCGAGACAGCAGAGAAGGGCACACATAGGAGATGGGTTTTTTCTAATGGGCTTCATCATATTTCTCGCTAGAACCGCAAATTTACGAATCGCTTCAAAGATGGTATAATAGTAGATATACAGTGAATTTACAAATAACCCCTAACTTTTCTAAATATTACAAAAAAATTCCTGAATTTTCAGATTTTCAAAAAAAAAAAAAAAAAAAAAACCAATAACGAAAATTTTATTTCCAAATAATTCTCTCCATCTACTTTTCCATACAAAACTTAATTAATTTTTTGAAATTCCCATTTTATCAGTATCCATGAATTGTGTTGTTCATGAGAGAGTATCTCATTCCGCTTTAGATAAATTAATTCATATTTCACAATATTCGAAATTATCTTAACACTGAAAATTTCAGTGATTAATATGTGATATTTTAAGTTCTAAGTTCATATTTTATTTCCAATTTTTCGAAGTTAATATATAATTTTGAATAACTTGTCATTTTCGAAGATTAATTTTCTATATAACACTAATTTACAATTTGATCTCCAACTCACTAACTTAACTTTTTTAATATTGGAGTATCACGTATCTATATTTTTGTTGAGATATTCCCAATTCAATAAAAAGAGCTTTTCAACCTAAAATGGTGTCATCGTTTTCAATTTACTAAAACAAAAGATTATTTTCACAACCCTTTCTATGCTGGAATTTTTTTTTAAGTACAAAAATAAATATTTGTGCATCTAAAATTATACTATATGTAGTAATTTTACTATTATTTTAGTTTTGATCAATTTATTCCACCATGAGAAAATATTATAACCAAATTTACCTTAAAACCACCATAGCAACAATAAAAGAGATTACATTGAAATTATATTAAAATTTAATTAACTATACATATAATAGTATTTAAATAAAATAAAATACACATTGATCATACTTTCATAAATTTAAGTCACCTAATATATTATAGTTATGCATAATGTATTTTTATAGTTTTAAAGTACTTGTTACTATGAAACTAAAATAGTTAATATATTTTTAAAATACTTGGTTCTATGTATGGTATTTGTTCATAGATATTATAAGAAATATATTCTTTCAAAATAAAAAAAATACTTTAAATATATTTACAAAACTAATAATTATATAAAAATTAACTATGAAAGCTAATAAAATATTTGAAAAGGACTTGGTGACTCATTTCCTATAATCACTACCAAGTTTATGGTCTAAGTGATCAGCCACCTCTAATATGATCATTTATATATATATATTTTTAGGCCAAATTTCAATATGTTCCCCTATAAAATCTCATAATTTTGCGTTTAGCCCTACAAAAAGCGAAATATCATCAATAATCCTACAAAATCACTCAAATATCATGGATACCCCTACAAAACCACACATATATCATGAATACCCCTACAAAATTATTAAAATATCACAAATACCATTGTCATTAATATTCCCTCATGATATTCAGTTAAATAACATCTATAATGGTTGTATTATTATTAATTACTTTATTAAAAATATAAAATGACTATTATATACTAAATTCTTTAATTCTTTATTAATTTTTTTTATAGAATTGTAAGTTTTTCTCTCAAACATATTCATCACGAACCTACCTTATATAAATATATAAATTAAAAATAACATAACATGACTCAATATAAATCATTAACACTAAATATACCATAGGTGGAGAAAACGAAAAAAAAATGAAAAAAATAACCTCATTCTTAACTCTAAATATATCATAGGGTTATACATGCTATTTGAGTGATTTTACAGGGGTATTGGTGATATTTCACCTTTTGTAGGGGTATACGTGAAATTATGATATTTTGTAGAGGTACACGTGAAATTTAGCCTTTTTTTTTAAATATTGTTTTAAATAACCATCTCATATTTTAGAATAACCACATATAATTAGAAATTCAATAACAATTAATTTATAATAACTATTTATTTCAACGATCACTTGTTTTTAAAAAAAAAGTATAGTAATACCAAAACTTGGTGGTGATTCAAGTGGTTGAGTATATTTTCCTGTTTGAAAATGAGTGAAAATATTAAGATTATGATTTTTTTTTACTTAAGGGTATCATTGCAATATTGCTTAGAAATGAAATATATCTAAGATGTCATGCGATCCCATACCACTGATACACCATAAAGAGTGGGTCCATTTTTTTTTAAGAAGAAGCTACATGATTTGGTGTAACACAAAAACTAAGTTATCATGTTAACTAACTTCTGTTATATAGCAATATGTCACAGAATATCAAGAGGAATACTTAGTAGTGGAGTCAAAAAAAATTTAATCAATTTATTATTTGGTATCTATTCTCTAACGGGTTATAATGAATCACTCATTAAATAACCAATGTTACAGAATGCGCTAGGCGCTAGTCGGGCGGTCGGAACCATCGAGGATTAATCGGGGATTAATCGGAGATTAATCGGAACTAGGCGGATTTATATTTTTTATTATTTTTATAAATTATATATAAATTAGTAACGGTTTTTTTAAAGAACCGTTACAGTTTAGTAACGGTTTTTTAATATTAGTAACGGTTGTTTAAATTTGGTAACGGTTTTTTAAATTCTGTAATGATTTGGACTTCTTTGTAATTTGTAACGGTTAATTCAAACAAACCGTTACTAATTACATATTAGTAACGGTTTTCATCAAAGAACCGTTACAGAATATTTGTAACGGTTCTTTCGTGAAAACCGTTACTAATTACACTTTAGTAACGGTTTTTTACGAAAGAACCGTTACGAACGGTTTATTACATATTGTATGCATTTTGTAACGGTTCTTTCGTGAAAACCGTTACTAATTACACTTTAGTAACGGTTTTTATCAAAGAACCGTTACGGAACCGACAATATCCGTAACGGTTTATTATAGATTGTATGCATTTTGTAACGGTTCTTTCATTAAAACCGTTACGGATCTATATGTATTTTTTTTTTTTTTTTTTTTTTGCATTGTGTGTTTTAAATTTATTATAACGGATCTATATTTGTAACGGTTCTTTCATATAAACCGTTACAGTTGTATCATTTTGTAACGGTTCTTTCATATAAACCGTTACAGATTGTATGCATTTTTGTAACGGTTTTTTCATAAAAACCGTTACAGATCTATTTTTGTAACGGTTCTTTCGTATAAACCGTTACAGATTGGGCGGGTGCAGGCGGGTGCGGGCGGACGCCGGGCGGGTCCGGGCGGTCGGCTGGGCGGACAAAACGCACGAAAGGCCGACTAGCATAATTTCTGGGCGTTTTGCGGCCGCCTAGCGCCTGGGCGGCGCCCAGGCGGCCGCCTGGACCGCATTTTAGAACCTTGTAAATAACTCATTTCATGTTCTTCTATACGATGAAGCCACAAAAGATCTCCCAAAAAGACGTGTCATCATTCTAAGAAAATAAAAGAATTGCATATAGTACAATATGATTGATTATAATTATAATTAGCATATAATTAATATAATAAATTACAATATAAATTAAGATATTATATTATATTATATTATATTATATTATATTATATTATATTATATTATATTATATTATATTATATTATATTATATTATATTATATTATATTATATTTTTACCGTAAGTCACGTAACTTTAAAAATGACCAAGTAGGTCATACAAGATTCACTTGTCCCCAATAGCCCACTCGGCTTTTAATTTGTCTAAATTAGGACATCCGGTTAATTTTTCATCCATTTATTTACGGACTTTGGACGGAATTTACACGTGTGTGACACATTATCGCTGATTTAAGAGTACATATCATCGCCGACTTATAACTCAAATATTCATCTCAAGTTTAACAAAATCATGGGATGTCAACAAACTTTGCAATTATTTCGCCGCAGGTCACTCAACTTTGAAATTTTATCATCACATGTCACTTAACTTTAAAAATGTATCACAGGAGATCACTTAACTTTGAAAATATATCACAGGAAGTCACTCAACTTTAAAAATATATCAAAGTGGATCACTCAACTTAAAAAATATGTCACGAGTGTTGTTCTCGGTTTGATGATGTTTAAAACTATTCCGTAACTACTAATCTTTTGAGTTTTCATGAATAAAAATAGATTAAGTTCAAGACGATACATGAGAAGGCCTAATCAAAGCGGACATTCCCGTGTTGGAGCTTTAGTTGAGTGTCTTCTAGTTTTTTTTTTTTTTTTTTTTTGAGTATTTAATTTGATCACCAAAAAGAGAATTGCACATTTTTTTACCGTTGATCCATTTCAACTGACTCCCAATCCGTTGAAACGGATTGAATAGTTTTTTAGCTTGGTTTTGATAGTGGTCATTCATTTAAACATATGAGTCCATCTGTTTAAACGGATGGAAGATGTTTTGACCGTTGGACTTGGATTTTACATTGAATCCTTTCTTTTTTTTATTTGATCCATTTAAACGGATGTTCTATCTGTTTAAACGGATCGAGTAGGAAGTTTTCTTGTTGCTCGAACTCTCCTTCCCTCTTTAAGTATGGTCAGCCCTAACTTCATTTTTAAGCCAATTTTCTGAGAAATTCAAGCAAAACTCTCACACTAGTATTAGATTGTTGTTGTGAGACTGAAGAAAATCCATTGTAAGTTTGTTTCATCGCTTCGTCAAGAGTTGTTGTAAGGTGAACGTGGATCATAGTCTTGTATAAAAAAATACTATTTGAATTAGGGCAATCAAGGAAACGAAAGACATACCCGTAGAGTAGGTGCTTGCAAACGTGATAAGGGCCGCTAGTGAGATCGGGTGGTTCCAGCAAAAGCAACCACCTAGCTGAACTTTGTCAACATATCTGGTGTTTGGTGTCTCTTTATTTATTTATTATTTATTATATTTATATTATCTATTTGTTTGTTAATATGACCATCTGCCTAAAAGTCTAATAACCTAAAAGTCGGTAAAACCTAAAAGTCAAATCCACACTTTTGCACAATTTAGGACTTTTAAACCCACCTATAAGCCGTAATCGAACAATAATTGGTATCAGAGCATGAATACAGACCATTTCAAATTCTAATTTGAAATAACGTGTATTTTCGATCCATGACGACGAATCGACTACACGTCTTCTATCCAGAGAAATTTGACGGTAAAAATTAGAATCTTTGAAGTGAGGCATGGTGAACGTGTTTGAGCTGCATGATCTTCGTCAAGTAGTTGAAAATAGTTTTATCATAGAATTTATAAAAGGTAGTGCCACAGTTCATACATACTTGACCAAAATCAATAATACTCTTGACAAAATGGCACATAATTAAACACTCACAAATATAGTAAACAATTTATCGATTATAGCAGATGGTTGTATTAACTCCCATTAAATGTGGCGAGCCCTTCTAAATCGATTTGATGAAAATAGTCAAATCAAGAGACCAAATTAATGGGACTCGAACAACAATTTGACGCTTTTCGGATGATCAAAGGTGAATCCGTCGAGAATATGTACACTCATATGTCGCATATCCGAAACAGATTCACCGCTTTAGGAGAGACCCTAATAAATTCTCGAGTTGTAGGTAAATTGATCAGGGCAATGCCGCAAAGCTAGGAAGCACTTTGAGTTTCTTGGGAGATGATGATGGTGACACAAGAGATCGAGCCAGATCAGTTACTTCTGGAACTACGAATCCTGACTCAAGCAAACAGATTCTCAACCGACAATCGTAGCCGTGCCGACAATCGACACACACGATGACAAGATGGAGTTTCTAGTGAAACGATTCGGTGATTTATGACCACATGAGAAATGGTTTAACGACAACCGTCGACGCAACAACAAGAAGTCATATTATTTCGAGTGCGATAAGATGGAACATACAATGGACAATTGCTACACGCTTCATCCCGAGCTTGCACATTGGAACATGAGAGAAGACGAGCGATGAGAAGAATCATACGATGATAGACGTGAGAAAAGACGCAATAAAATATGCGAGGACAAGAAGAAGAAGTCAAGCTGCTACTCGAGCAACTCGTCCAACTCCACCGAATCGGAATCTGACTCCAACCCAAAAATGGCGAACGTTGCTTCCATGGCTCTCGACAATGTGGATAAAGTGTGTAAACGGGCCACTCAAGAGATGCTCCGCAAATAAGGACAAGTTCCATCTCCGGTGGTATCCTCATTCGACGACGCATCATCTTTAGGTTCAGTCCGTGACACGAGTCACGAGTTATTTCTAGACCCTGCTCTTGATTATGTTTTAGAAGAAATAAAAGTTTCAAGTTCAAGCAACTTAAATAATAATGTAGAACTTGGATCAAGAGATGAATTAGTACTAGAGATGCATAGGTTTCAAAAATCTCTTGTCAGTACTCAATATATGTTAATTGATTCCGAGGCTTCGGTAAAGTACGTACAAGGCACAATTAAAAAATTTGAAAAAATAAAATAAAATAATGATAATGATAACTTTGAATGTGAAAATTTAAGAATAGAAGTAAATCATTTAAAAGTCGAACTTCAAAGTTTAAAAACAGAAAATAACTCCCTCAAGTTTGCGTGTACCAGAAATATCACAAATATATTTGTTTTAGACAAGATATTAATAGGACAAAAACCAAATAACAAATTTGGTTTAGGATTTAAGAAGAAAATCGGTTCTAAGTGTTGGGAAATCTATAGCCATGTACGTTACATGCGCAGTGGAACCTATGGATTCAACCCTCTCTAGGATCATCGTTAAGGGAATAAAGGTACAAGATTAATCTATTAAAATTTATACCTCGGATCTTCCTGACCCGTGAGACTAAGAACGGATGTAGGTCTGAACGATTCTGACTAGCAGCCTTCTCCTTCCTGAAGCTCGACTCCGTGAACCTCCTTGATCTTCATAGGGATGAAGAATTGATCGCTCACTTATCTCCAAAGTAGGAGATCTCTACTCATATCCACGCGAATTTTAGACATACAGAATTACCGAACTCGGCTAGACGAGTCCGGAAATACTTTTCAAAAATACCTCACAAAATGCTCTCTCTATTTATGTATCACGACGGCCTCTAAGACTTGAGAATTATATGTTAAATAGAGAGGGACTGCCCCTCTATTTATACTAGAGAGGGAGATGAACGATTGCTCAGTTACCATAATTTGAGACCTAATTTTGCGCAGTTGAGTTTGAATGGATTTGTCATCAGTTGGAATGGATCACTACTATTTTGTGAAAAACCTTAATCAACACATTTGAGTTTGAACTAATCTATCATCACTTTGAACGGATCACTGCTGATTTTGTTTTTCTCAAACATCTCATGTTTGATTCATTCATCCATCAGTTCATACATCACATATATAATTGTTTTTGAGGTATTTCCTTCCCGAATGAATAGAGTTCAATTTATGACCGTGTAGGTTCCATTTAACACAGGCGACAATCTTCCAAAGATCGTAAGTTATCAGTAACCTCTAGCGATCATAAATGAAATGATCAGCGATCATAAACCTATTTAAACAGATGTTCGCTTATTTCTTTTGTTCTACGATATATGTCTTGAAAACAAGGCATGGAAGTATGTCATCCTTGAGTTTGATGAAAGTCTCTTTCCTGATCGAAAATTAGACTGAGTAAATACAAAATGATATTAACAATACATGTTAATCTATTTTGAGCATGTGCATGCATTTCCTTCAGTCCTAGTTCAATGGACATGTCCCGAGGAAGATTTAATTTAATGGATCGAAAAATCGAGCTCCCAAATATTTCACTAAAACACATCAAAATCAAAAAATTTCAAAATCAAGCAACTTTCCAGAATCAAATATTTTTAGTGCCAAGTCGACCGATCCAAAGTTGAGGATAGCCAAATTTTCATACATTATAATTCTCATTTCATGAAGAGTACTGATAAAATCTCGTGCCCCACTTCTATGTTCTGCAACTAGTATTGTAAATAAGTCATATTTTCTTGGAGTGTCCATTGCGCAAAACAAGTAGTTCACCGAAGTACATGTGGTTGCAGAAATATATAAGTGTTGAAAATAACTCCTCATTAAATGAGAAAAATCGAAGTGCACCTAGGCGCTTCGATTTTCCCCCAGTTTAAATTAGTCATATTCTAAGAGGAAGCTGTGGTCAAGTTTTGCCTTGACATATCTAACTTGTGGGTTGAGAAAGTATTTGTTTTCAGATACAAGAAATTTCGATAATTTGACGGGAACCAATCAAGAGATGTGGGTAATTGAAGCGACTTTTGTCATTCTGCTAATTAAGGTCACGTGAAGAATTGATCGAGTTGGTTCATCAGATTGAAGTCGATGCTATTTTCGCCAAGTCACGACCATCTTCTCGCATATTATCCGACACTTGGTCAAGATTATGTTATTCAAGTTCGAAGCTTAAATTTCTTTTTTTTACTCTTTTAAAACTTTCGGTGTTTTATATTTTCTCTGCTACTTTCTTTTAGACACATTTGCTTTTGAACTTTATTTAAAGACTATATATATATATATATATGTTTCAATAATATAAAAATAATTTTTCAAAATATAAAATTTCACCTATTTGAAATATTTAGTTAAACCCTAAATTGTATTACGAAGTTTTTACTTAATTAATTGTTGTGATTTTTTTTAAAACGGGTTATTGAACTTAGGGTAGCATCTATTTAGCGGGAGCTTTGTTCTCTCTTGTTTGATGATCCCTTTTGAGTATTTTTCAAAAAGGGAGAGAAGATATAAAATGCCACATTTTACAGAATAGTTTTAAAAATGATCAAAAGAGTGATATTTTTGTTCTCGGTTTGATGATATTTAAAACTATTCCATAACTACTAATCTTTTGAGTTTTCATGAACAAGAACATATTAAGTTCAAGACGATATGTGTGAAGACATAATAAAAGCGGACGTTCCTTGATCTCTTTAGAAGGCCTAGAAGATCACCTCAAGATGCGTCAGAGTGCTAGAGCTTTAGTTGAGTACTTTCTAGTTAATTAAGTTTTTTTTTAATTTAATTTGATCACCAAAAATAGAGTTTTACACATTTTTTACTGCTAATCCATTTCAACTGACTCCCAATCCATTGAAATGGATTAGACAGTTTTTTAGCTTGTTTTTGATAGTGGTAATCCATTTAAACGGATCGAGCAGGCAATTTTCTTGTTTGCTCGGTCTCTCCTTCCCTCTTTAAATATGGCCGACCATAGCTTATTTTTAAGCCAATTTTCTGAAAAATTCAGGCAAAACTCTCTCTCTAGTGATTGATTAAATTACTCTAAATTACTTGTAAGATTAGGGAAAATTTTCGTGAGTGTTTGGTTGATTGATTGTTATTGTGAGATTGAAAGAAATCTGTTGTAAGTTTGTTTCATCTCTTCGTTAAGAGTTGTTGTAAGGTGAACGTGGATGGTGGTCTTATATAAGAAATACTATTTGGATTAGTGCAATCAAGGATTCGAAAGGAAGAGGAGAAAATCAAGACCACCAAAAGTCATGACCACCAAGATAGGCATAGTTCTTCGGTCTTTTGAGAACCCATTTTTCGAAAACTACCCATTTTTGGGGCTGACCATATGCGGAGAGTAGGTACTCGCGAACGCGGGAAGGGCCACTAGTGAGATCGGGTGGTTACAGTAAAAACAACCACCTAGCCAAACTTCATCAACATATCTAGTGTTTGGTAACTCTTTACTTATTTATTATTATTGTATTTATATTATATATTTGTTTGTTAATACGACCATCTACCTAAAAGTCGGTAAAACCTAAAAGTCAAATTCATACTTCCGCTAAACCCCCCAAATGCCGCAATCGAGCAACAACGAGAGGTCACTCACTATCTTTAAGTTAATGTTGGTTTTAATTTGTTGAGATGATTATAGTTCATGTGAGACTTGTGTTTTCTTTCAATATTGATTACATTATTTTAGCAAAAAAGAGATAGTTACAAAATATCAATTTTATAAAATGCGAGAAAAATATTTTTTCAAAAACAATTTATAAAAAAATTTAGATCATTTTTATAAAGAATTATTAAAAAATTCAGAAAAATACCTTTCCAAAAATATTTTTGAAAAGAATATTTTTTCATTATTAGAAAATTTTGGTTTCAAAAAATATGTTATAAAAAAAATACTTTTAAAAAAATGAAAGTAATTATAAAATACTTTTATAAAAAGTATTTGTCTATAAAATAATTTTTGAAACATAATTTATAAAAAAGTATGTTTCAAAAAGTATTTTATAAGAAATTTTTTTAAAAAATGAAAGTATGTTATAAAATACTTTTATGAAAATATTAGTTTACAAAATATTTTTTGAAACATAATTTTGTTAAAAATGAAAAATATTTCTTTGAAAATATATTACTTTCTGAAATATTTTTTGGAAAAGTATTTTTTGAATTGGTTTTATAATTGTTTGTAAAAAACTGATATAATTTTTTTATAATTATTTTGTAAAAGTATTTTTTGTATTTTATAAAAATGATTTTGTAACTATTTCTCTTATACTAAAATCATGTAATCAACATGTTCAAATAAAAATAAACCTCACATGAGCAACATCTCAGCAAATTAAAACTAACATAGAATTAAAGATAGTGACATCCGGTGATATCTTTTTAAAGTTAAGTGATTTACTGTGTTATATTTGTAAAGTTGAGTGACTTCTTTTGATATATTTTTAAAATTGAGTAATCTCTTGTAATATATTTTTAAAGTTAAGTGATCTCCTATGATATATTTTTAACGTTGAGTGGCATGTGGTGATGAAACATCATATTTGAGTGACCTACGGTGAACTAATTATAAAATTGGATGACTTTCCGTGATTTTGGTGAACTTGAGATGATTATTTGAGTTATAAGTAGGTAATGATGTGGACTACCTAAATCAGTGATGATGTGTCATACACGTGTCAATTCCATCAATAAATGAATGAAAAATTAATTGGATGACCTAATTTGGACAATTTAAAAGTTGAGTGATCTGTTGAGGACAATTGAAAGTTAGATAACTTATTTGGGCATTTTTTAAAATTGAATGACTTATGGTGATATTATATTATATTATATTATATTATATTACTATGTGAAAACCGTGAATTCAAATCATAGTCTATTTTTTTTAATTATATATATATATATATAATAATAATTACTAAGTAATTGATTAATAAAATAATTACTAAGTAATTGATTAATAAAATAATCAATATTTCAATACCAAAATATGTGAATGAAATTAAACACATACTCGATACTTAATGTTCGTAAAATTCAAGATTTGATTTAAGTAAAATCAATTATTTCGACTTTCTCAAGAATTGATTTTTATTTTTTATTTTTTTAATTATGTGAGTTGTAAACAAAAAAAAGAATGTCACTTATAAAATACAAATAAGTCTTTTATTAGTTTGAATATGGGTTAAAATTTGATTTATGAAAAAAAATGGTTAAAAAAAGTAGAATGGACCAAAATTTATAGTGAAAATATCTCAGATGTATCTGACAGAAGTTTCCCAGCAGTATCTCAAAAGTATCATAACTGTATCCTGAACGTATCAGATTTTTTTTATTATTAAAATAATCGGATGGTGGCGTATCCGATACATATAGGAACTGTATCGTAATTATCTCCGTATCGGATACCCGTATGCTCAAGATATTTTTAGTTTTTGAAGTATACGTGTAATATTGGAGAAAACCCTTTTATTTGTAAGCATGGACCCGGAACCTAACATCTCAAATTACCTAGTAACAGATTCCGGATTACTACATGAAGCAAGAATCCAAATCTCACATGAACTGCAATCCTATCTAAGCCATCGTCTTTCTCACTCAGACACCCACCGGTCCACTCCCCTCGTTTCAAATGAGCACATCAAAAACCCTAGCCCTCTCCTCCCTCGCTATCCACAGAACCCTAAGAATCTCCCCTTCACTGCAGTTTCCTTTCTCGAGCCGAAGACCAACATTTCCGCTCCATGGCCGTAAGACCTTGGGACACTCATTCTCCACCAACGTCGCGTTGGAATCCTCTGAGGATCTTGTCGAGCATATCCTGACCAAGGCAGACAGAGTGGACCGGTTGATGAAGATGCAGCGAGGCCGCGAGCCTGTTCTGGACATGAAGGAGACGGCTGAGACTGGAATCGGTACGAGGCGCTGGTTCCCCTACCTCGATTTGTTTAAGTCAGGTAATGGCAATGAACAAAGTGTTGGAAATTGGTATACCGGCTGTATGCATCAGCAAAGAAATGCTTCAGCCAAATTCATGATACTGAAGGCTTCTTTTGTGTTTCCATTAAAGAAAACTGAAAGTCCAAAGAAGATGTGTTAATTCAATTAACCTAACAAAATCACCGAAGTAAAAGACTAAATGATCTAAAACATGATAGGTGAAATGGAGATTTCGAGCAAGGAAGTGATAGACATGCTTGATTATTACATAATGGATTCAAGGAAGGAGAGGTTCCAAAGAGCGGTTGAAAACCGGACTTACTCTCTCTGTTTAGTCGTAGAGGGCCTGACAGATTTCGGCAATGTTTCGGCCGCTTTCAGATCGGCCGATGCACTTGGAATCCAGTCAGTCCATGTAATCTCTTGCGATAAGAAAAGGTGCTTTCAGTTTTGAGGTGAAAGCCGCCTTTTGTTACAGTTGCTATTATTTTTTTCTGTTTTGTTACTATGTGAAATTGGTAATTGTATTATTTTTTGTTGTAGAAATGGCTAATTTGAAGCATTGTCATTAGTGATTGTATTTGGATAATGTAGGTATAGAGATAACAGACATGTCAGTATGGGTGCTGAAAAATGGCTGGATATTGAGTTGTGGGATTCGCCTGCAATTTGCTTTCGTGCTTTGAGGAACCGTGGTTATCGCATTGCAACTACTCACTTGGGACCTGATTCAGTAACCTTTTAACATTTTAATTGCTTTCATGTTTATTCTTTTAATGACATTACATGATAGACATACTGACATGAAGAGAAATTCTTATTGTTATTCACATTATCTTTGAAAGTATTTCATACTCAAATCTTGAGGTGTTTATTTGGTTTTTTAGGTTTCTGTATATGATTTGGATTGGTCTCAGCCGACTGCTATTGTTGTTGGAAACGAGCTTATGTAAGACCTTTTCTTTCGTTATTCAATTATTCTTAAATATCTGTAAGCACCAAAACTAATTTAAATATACTCCTGATTTTTGAGCTGTAAGACTGATAAATCTAATACTACACTTGATTAATTACAGGGGTATAAGTGAAGAGGCTCTTCACCACTCAGATCTCCATTGTAGCATTCCGATGAAAGGCATGATTGATTCTTTCAATGTCTCTGTTGCAGCTGGCATTCTGATGCACCATGCAGTTTGTGATAGATCTGCTCGAGTTGTAAGATTAAGCTCCCTTTAGTCATTTTATAATTTGTATACATATATTTTATGACATTATTTTTGCTGAAATTTATGTTATTTTCAGGGTAAGAGCGGGGACCTGACGCCTGAAGAAAGTCAGATTTTGCTTGCGGAGTTCTACTTGCGTCATAAGACGAGCACTGCAAATATCTTACATGAATATGTAAGCCGCAAATCGAAAAAACTTGCTAGCAAACTTTAGAGATGAAAATTGTTGACATTCATAAGTTTTGCCTTTCATCATTAGAGATGGATTGGTTGAAAATTTGGGAAGATCTAATGTTACATTGACTATATTTGGCTATATTTGAGTTCGAGTAGTGTTTGTATTACAAGAAGAAATACAGAGTCCACAAATGGTGCAATTATGATCACATTCAACCATGGAAACATGCCATTATTTATTATTTGTATAAACTATAAACTATAAACTAATGGAAAGGAGGTTTTTTTTTTAAGAAAAAAATGATTCACAAATCAATGTCGATATTCAAGGCCAGCCTTCCTTTCTTTATTTTCAATTTCTTTGCTGTTCATGCCCCAAATCAATGGCTGTTGATGCGCTAAAATCCATTGAGATGAAAAACTGAGCCCAAAAAAAAAAAAAATCTAATAATCCCAAAGAAACAGATGATTTGATTTTGTAATTGGTATAAATGTTTAATTATTTAATTCAGATTTCAGACTGTTGTATAGTGGGCAAGGAAATTGAGCTTATTGGATTTGGCTCTTTATCTTTGTGTTGCACGAACATTTTGTTAAAAAAAATTAAGATTGTTGGGGTTTAGAATTTAGATGCTGTGACCGCATGAGGTAGCAAGATTTTGAATTTGATTCGTGCATATGTGAATAATGTAGTTCACCTGGAAAATACAACGGAACCGACACGTGTGTGTGCAAAATTCAAAAAGAAAGAGATGATTGAGGATTGAGGTAGTTGGACCAAAAAATGTAGTTCAAATAATCACAGATAATGCCTCGGTTTGTAAGGCCGCCGGAATATTAATTAAAGTGCAATATGACCTCGTCTTTTGGACACCTTGTGTTGTTCACATGCTCAATCTTGCTTTTAAAAAAAATTTGTGCCGCAAAAAATACCGAGGCTAATAGTGTTGTATGTGTATGATGAGTGTAATTGGATTAGTGTCGTTGCTTCCGATGTTTTTTCAACAAAGAATTAAATCACAACTCATTCCATGCGGCTAGCTATGTACAAGTATCACTGTGATCTTAAAGTTACTTGATTTAGCTGAAACACGCTTTGCCACGATTATTATTATATTAAGAAGGGTTCTTATGGTTAAAGAAGGATTAAAGCAACTAGTTATAGATAACAGGTGGTCTTCTTATAGAGAGGAAGTGAAGCGAGGGCAAATTTTGTAACAAAAAAAGATACTCGATAAAACGATGTTTTGGAAACAAATCGAGTATATTCTTGCTTTTACTGAATCTATTTATGAGATGTTGAGGAAAGCAGATACCGATAAACCATGAAAAGTCGCCTTCTTTTGTTGCATAGCAAAAGAGCCCTCAGCTTGTTGTCTTTGAAATTAGGCTAAATAGGGTTAGGGAGGCTAAATATAATATATTAATATGAAGATGACCATATTGGTTGATCTTGCTTTTCAATGTTTAGTTTTTTTTTTTTTTAATTGTAACTTTTCAATGTTTAGTTAAAAGAATTAAAAAACCAAAGCTTCTTCTGGTCAATAATTTGGTATTATTTTTCTTTCTTTTTTTATTTGAATATATATGTATATATATATATACAATATACATTTGTATATATATGTATATATATATATATATATATATATATATATATATATATATATATATATATATATATATATATATATATATATATATGTATATGTATATATATATATATATATATATATATATATATATATATGTACATATATGTATTATGTATATATATGTACATATATGTATATATATATATATATATATATATATATATATATATATATATATATATGTACATATATATATATATATATATATGTACATATATATATATATGTACATATGTATGTATATATATATGTACATATATATATATATATATATATATATATATATGTATGTATATATATATATATATATATACATATATATATATATATATATATATATATATATATATATATATATATACGTATATATATATATATATATGTACGTATATATATATATACGTATATATATATATATATACGTATATATATATATATATACGTATATATATATATATATATATATATATATATATATATATATATATATATATATATATATATATATATATATATATATATACGTATATATATATACGTATATATATATATATATATATATATATATATATATATATATATATATATATATATATATATATATATATATATATATATATATATATATATATATATATATATATATATATATATATATATATATATATACGTATATATATATATATATATATATATATATATATATATATATATATATATATATATATATATATATATATATATATATATATATATATATATATATATATATATACGTATATATACGTATATATATATATATATATACGTATATATATATATATATACGTATATATATATACGTATATATATATATATATATATATATATATATATATATATATATATATATATATATATATATATATATATATATATATATATATATATATACGTATATATATATATATATACGTATATATATATATATATATATATATATATATATATATATATATATATATATATATATATATATATATATATATATATATATATATATATATATATATATATATATATATATATATATATATATATATATATATATATACGTATGTATATATATATACGTATGTATATATATATACGTATGTATATATATATACGTATGTATATATATATACGTATGTATATATATATACGTATGTATATATATATACGTATATATATATATATATATATATATATATATATATATATATATATATATATATATATATATATATATATATATATATATATATATATATATATATATATATATATATATATATATATATACGTATATGTATATATGTACGTATATATATATATACGTATATGTATATATGTACATATATATATTATTATATATATATATGTATATATGTACATATATATTATTATATATATATATGTATGTATATATATATGTATGTATATATATATATGTATGTATATATATATATATATATATATATATATATATATATATATATATATATATATATATATATATATATATATATTGATGGAGTTATGCCCTAGGCCAAAGTGTTTGTGACCTAGATAATGGATTGTAATAACAAACATAATATTTATTCTAAGATATTTCATATAATATGTGCGTATAGGTTATTTTAATATAATTAAAATAGACCATGAATATGCAATTCAGCTTTATGTCATCAAAGTGCGTGACTTTGATAGTAAAACTATAAAGTGTTATGAATGCTATTCTAAATTGTCCCTGGTCATTTATAGGATATTTGTGGAGCAAATATACTTGCAGATACATATAAATATATATTTATATACAAGCTATAAATGTACACCGGTATATTAGTTGACTGATGATTATGTTTTACTTGATCATGGATAAATAGTTATCAAGTCATTAACATAGGTATATGTTAGAGACCATATCTGGACTGACCCGCCATAAGAATGCTACATGTTTTACGTCATTAGCGATTCTTGTAACATAAAGTATTTATAGTCCTTTGACCTGAGATTTCTCGGTTCCCAACATGAGTAATTTTATACTTTAATATAATCTAACACTACCTCTAACCGGGTGGTCATAACGGTTATGATTAGGTATACAATGAATCATGTAGAGGGATGAGTGCAATCAAGACGGGATTTGTTCCTCTCATAAATGAGAGAGATATCTTTAGGCCTCTTGAAGAATTGAACTGAAGAAATGTATGGCCATACTCAAATGAATTAATAAGAGTTATTAATGTCATTTGTTCTTGTTCGATTTAATTTGGGATCAAGAAATATTATTCGATTAATATAAGGATGACGTATTACATGCCTTATGATCGATATAGATATCGTGTGACAAAGGGACTAAATACGTGATTGTTGCTTAGGTAAATCGGATCACCGATATTCACTTAAATTGGGTAGTCATCATGGCTTGCTAGGGTCCGCTCATGATTTATAGACTGTCAAATCTATTGCCAACATTAAGTGAACCTTTAGGGTCACACACAAAGAACAAACTGAAACGGGCGCAGAAAATCCTAGCGACTGATATGATGAGTTGCATAAGAATGTCACAAAATATATTGTCATCTTATGTGATAAGATGTGATATATATGTATATAAAGACTATGAGCACAAATGATCATGTAATCTAGAAAAGTATAGATGATGTCATATGGATAATGATGAGTGATGTCATACACATCTTTTAGAGTGAAGAGACATGACTCTTCACCTCTATATAAGGATATAGAGGACTCCAAATTCGATAGACCACATCATTCTTTCTCTCATTATTTTTCACTCTCTTTTGTGAGACAAAAGAGAGAAAATATACTTTCTAATTTGTATGACAAAATTATGAAAGGGTGCTTTCCTTTTTGTATGACAAAAATGAAAGAGTGCGATTATATGAGACGAATTATATACATCTTTTATGAGATAAAATAAGAAGAGTTTTCTTATGCAAGAGGAGAACAAGCTACTAGCATATATATTGTTCTTCTTCCTGTTTTAAGAAGTTTGTTCGTGTGGACACCGGTAGAGGCGTTCGTACTTTCGGTGCTTGTGATCTATTTGGCCTAAGAAGATGAGAACGGTTTGTTGAGAGTTTTGGTGGAGACCGATTGTATGTGCGG
>JAJHPC010000016.1:9730196-9892696 GCA_024447665.1 Juncus inflexus
AATCATCTTAAAGATTGTGGAATAGTTTCACAACTTACTCCTCCCGGAACACCTCAATGGAATGGTGTCTCGGAAAGGAGAAACCGAACTTTATTAGATATGGTTCGGTCTATGATGAGTCAAACAGATCTCCCGATATCCTTTTGGGGTTATGCCATTAAGACTGCCGCGTTCATACTAAACATAATTCCATCAAAAGCTGTTCAAAAGACTCCATATGAGATATGGACTGGGAGGAGTCCCGCATTGTCTTTTCTAAAGATTTGGGGTTATGAAGCTTATGTGAAGCGTCAAATTTCTGACAAGTTAACACCGAAATCTGATAAATGCTTATTTGTGGGATATCCTAAAGAAACTAAAGGATATTACTTTTACAACTCATCCGAGAACAAAGTGTTTGTTGCTCGAAATGGTATCTTTTTGGAAAGAGAATTTATTTCTAAAGGAACTAGTGGGAATAAAGTACACCTTGAAGAAATTCAAGATCCACTAATTAGCAATGAACAGCCATTGGAAGATCCACAAGTCTCTTCAAGAGTTGACGAGTCCGGTCTTGAAACACAAGATACTCCTCGTAGATCTGGTAGAGTTCGTCATGAGCCCGAGAGATATGGATTTCTCGTGACTGATGATAGAAATGTGGCGCTCATGGATGATGAACCCACATCTTACCAAGAAGCTATAAAGGACCCTGATTCTCATAAATGGATAAGGCCATGAAAACTGAGATGCAGTCCATGTACGATAATCAAGTTTGGAACCTAATTGATTCACCTGAAGGTTCTAAGACCATTGGGTGTAAATGGGTTTTCAAAAAGAAAACTGACATGGACAGAAATGTGCATACCTATAAAGCGAGACTTGTTGCGAAAGGTTTCCGACAAACTCATGGTATAGACTTTGACGAAACTTTCTCACCAGTTGTCATGCTTAAATCGATTAGAATTCTGCTTGCCATAGCTGCATATTATGACTATGAGATATGGCAAATGGATGTCAAAACAGCTTTTCTTAATGGAAATTTACTCGAGGATGTGTATATGACACAACCCGAGGGTTTTGTTGATCCTAAGAATTCTGATAAGGTCTGCAAATTGCAGCGATCCATTTACGGATTAAAGCAAGCATCTCGGAGTTGGAATCTTCGTTTTGATGAAGTAATCAAAGGTTTTGGTTTTATCAAAAATGAAGATGAACCTTGTGTCTACAAGAGGGTTAGTGGGAGCGCAATAGTTTTTCTAGTAATTTATGTAGATGATATATTACTCATTGGAAATGACATTCCGACTTTAACAAATGTTAAGACATTTTTAGGAAAGTCTTTTGCAATGAAGGACCTAGGAGATGCCGCTTATATACTCGGCATTAAGATCTATAGAGATAGATCTAAAAGGCTCATAGGTCTAAGTCAAAGTACCTATATTGACAAAGTGTTGATACGATTTCGAATGGATGATTCGAAATGAGGTTTCATACCAATGTCACATGGCATAAAATTGAGTAAGACTCAACGTCCTGCTAATCAGGAAGAACGAAATCGCAAGAATAAAATCCCGTATGCTTCGGCTATTGGATCTATCATGTATGCCATGCTTTGTACTAGACCAGATGTATCATATGCATTAAGTGCAACTAGCAGATATCAATCTGATCCCGGTGAAAGTCACTGGACAACAGTCAAGAATATTCTGAAGTACTTGAGAAGAACTAAGGATTCATTCTTGGTTTATGGAGGATTTGAAAGTGAGCTAGTTGTAACAGGTTACTCGGACTCAAGCTTTCAAACCAACAATGATGATTTTAGATCGCAATCTGGTTATGTGTTTTGTTTGAATGGAGGTGCAATAAGTTGGAAAAATTCCAAACAGGACACTGTAGCGGAATCTACGACAGAAGCGGAGTACATAGCAGCTTCAGAAGCAGCTAAGGAAGCAGTTTGGATGAAGAAGTTCATTGAAGAACTCGGTGTGGTTCCTAGTATCGCAAATCCTGTGGATCTTTATTCTGACAACAATGGGACAATCGCGCAGGCAAAGGAACCAAGATCGCATCAGAGAACCAAACACATACTTCGACGTTTCCGTTTGATCAGGGAGATCATTGCGAGAGGAGATATTAAAATATGCAGAGTTGATGGTGATGATAATATTGCCGATCCGTTGACTAAACCACTTTCTCAAGCGAAGCATGAAGGTCATGCTAGGTCGATGGGTATTAGATACTTGTTAAATTCGGCCTAGTGCAAGTGGGAGATTGTTAGTAGTATGCCCTAGGCCAATATATTTGAGACCTAGATGTATGGATTGTGTTAAACAAACATTGCTTTTATTTAGAGATATTTTATATAATAAATGCGTATTGGTTATTTTATTCTTATTACTAAAATGAACCTTAAATATGATATTCAGCTTTATATCATCAAAGTATGTGACTTTGATAGTAAAACTATAAAGTATTATGAATGATATTCTAAACTGTCCCTGGTCATTCATAGGATGTTTGTGAGACAAACATACTTTATGATAAGCTATAAATGTACATCAGTATGTTAGTTGATTGATGGTCACGTTTTACTGATCATGAATAAGAGTTATTAAGTCATTAACATAAGTATATGTTAGAGACCATAACCCACCGTGAGAATACTACATGGTTCGTGTCATTAGTTATTCTCAGTAAAGAATGTATCTGTAATCCTTAGACTTGAGATTATCTCAGTTTCCTACATGAGAAATTTTATACTTTAATATAATCTAACATCGTCTTTAATCGGGCGGTCATAAAGATTATAATTAGGTATATAATGAATTATGCGGAGGAAAGAGTTTAATTAAGATAGAATTTGTTCCTCTCATAAATTAAGAGAGATATTAATGTCATTCTCAAGTGAAGAAACGCACGGCCGTTCTCAAGTGAATTAATAAAGAGTTATTAATGTCATTTTATGTTCAATCAAATTCGGTGTCAAGAAATATTTATCGACATACATAAGGTTGACACATACCATGCCTTATGGACGATATAGATATCGTGTAACAAAGGGATACAATGCATGACATAAATTAGGTTTGATCGAATCATCTATATTTGCTTAATTTGGGTAATCATGATGTCTTGCTAGAGGCCGCTCATGATTTATAATCCGTTGTGATTATTGCCAACATTAAGTAAATCTACAGGGTCACACACAAAAAACAACTATTGAGACGTACACAGAAAAATCATAACTTATGTGATAAGTTGTATGGAGAGCTACATAGTCAAGTGACACATCCAATCCTACATCTTATATGATAAGGTGTGTTGCATATATGGTTACATAGTTACCATGCACATAGGATATGAAACTTATGGACTATGTAGGCACAAGAGACACCCCAAAATCAGATAAAAAGAATATAATATTTTCGTCCAAATTTTGTGAGACAAAAAGGAGAGAAAAATCCGAAAATTATTCTCTTGTTATTTCTGTGAGAGAAATGAAGAACGGATACTAGCATATATTGTTCTTTATCCGTTCAAAGGGGTTGTTCGTGTGGATACCGGTAGAGGACGAAGCGAAGTGTGGCATCTTTGTGATTCGGGTTGAAACCGTAGTTTTGTTTGGAGAATCGGTTTGCTGGGAATCCGTTCGTTTGGAGATCGGTTTGTTAGACCGGTTAGGCGAAACATACAAAGGATCGGTTTGGAAACCGGTTTGGAATCGACCAAAGAAAAGCGTCAACCAAATTCGCTTTTGATCATCACGGATTAAGCGTAATCCGAAGGTACAAAGTTATGAACTTTTCTTTGATTTAATTGTAATTCACGGATCCTTCTTTTGGGTTTCGAATTCGATTTTGTTTCATTTTTGTTTTTTCGCTGCGTTATGAATGGTAGAAATCCAACAGAATCTAACGGTACAAACTGTGCGAACAAAGACCTTCTAAAACTCTCAAAAATGACAAATGAAAATCTGATGTAAATAAATTAATTGCAATAAATTGGGCCGTTCAAAATCTGACACGTGGCATGGCAAGAACACTCAAAACTTCAGCTCACAATTGGAACAAACGCATTTTGAATTATTGCAATTCAAATCTTTTCCAATCTCCTCGATTTGTGTTCCAATGGAGCAGTCCATTACTCTTCTCTATGTGCTGAAATGTAGGAAATGGACACCTCCATTGACAGCGAAACAGAGAGTGAAGAGGAATAATCTTTTCTTATATTTTCTCCGATTCAACAGAGCTCAAATCCACTCTAGACACGTGGCCAGGGTGCAGGGATTCAGAAATCTAAAACGGTTTTCCTTCCTCAAAACCCATGCAGCAGTAAATCACCTCCAATGAATTTATAACTAGTACTCTCCATTATCACAAATTACACTCGTTTAAAGAAGTAATGGACGGGCCAGTGGAGAGAAATGGAGGCGAGTCCACGCAACTCTCCATCAGCTCAGTATGGGGAATTATTTCACCCAATTTCCACATGACACGTACCACCTTTCTTCTCAAAGAAACGAGCTTTGTCAGTAAAAGGTTATTTCTGATCCAATCACAATACGTCACGTGTTCAGTTTGGTAAATAGAAGATGAAATGATAAGTGCACCCAGAAAATTTTACCCAGATTGAATTTGAATAGAAAATTGAAAGAGAAAATGCTACACATCTCCCAACTTACTACTCCAAAGCAAAACCAGATTTAGATGACACAAAATCCATTTTCTCTTCTCTAAAGCATTGTAAATATCACTCTTCTTCTTCCTTTTTCTTTTTCTCCACGGATGACCTTCTTTAAGGTTGTCCGAAAACCCTAATTTTTTTTCGTGCCTTGAGACAAAAGGGAGCCGAGCTTCAATAGGAAAGTCTTGTTCGTAGAAGGAGCGAGATTTGAAGGAAGATTCAAATCGACCAAGGAGGCTCCAGCTTGAATCTCCATTTGTGGTTTGATTTATTTTTCTTCTTTTTCCTTAATTTTTCTCTCTTTTGTGAATGAATAATTTATTAAGTATATATGTGAATATTGTTTGCGTGTGCATACTTGAGTAATTTGGTGTAAGGAAAAGACTTTTTATGTAATTTTGTGATAAAATCTTATGTTTGATTTATGTAATTTTGTGTGGTTTTAGAAGATTAATTCTTGAACACTTTATAATGGTTGAATTGAATTATTTGGAAGAATATGTTTGATTCAAAAATTTGAATATTAAATTAATTCTAATTAGAAGATTAGTTTTGATTTAAATTGTGATGTGTTTAGGAGTTATTTGATCATTTTAACACTTGGAAGAGTTTATTTGTGATTAAATTATGTTTTGAATCGAGTTTATGTAAAAGTTTAAAAGTGGAAGTTTTTAAGTTCAATCTAATCTTGATTTATTAATTGATTAATTTTTTGAAGGAAATTAGTTAAGTCTTACTTCTAGAATTATTAAAATTGATATCTTGTGTGATTAATGATTTACAAGTTATACAACTTGTCGTAATTTTTCTACCTTTTCATTAACTTTCAAAATCAACAAAAAAAATATTTTATTTCTTTTATTATTTTCTTAAAATTGTTATTGTCTCTTAAACAACTTCATCACATACTTTTCTTATTTTTGAACAATAAAACCTTGGAATTTTGCACTTAACACCTTGAGACTTGATTTGTGAACCTTCTTTACTTAAGGCCAGTCTCTCTGTGGATCGATCCCTATCTCAAATACCACATATGTACTATTTGATTGATTACGGAAATTATAAATTATTTTGTTAACACATGATTATACCATGACACATTTTCACGCTCATTACAAATGGCACCGTTGACAGGAAGACGGCTTTAATTAAGTTAAAACTAACCCACTAATCTTTTCTCTAGTATTGTGTCTTTCTTATTTTGAAGGTTTTTAGGTCAAAAGATGAATCAGAAAGGCAAAATGTGAATGATGGAAAGGCAAATATGGAGTCGATCGCCTAACGAGGGCTATCCATTACAAAGCACTGAAGGCTACATCCAACAAGCACAACCTTCCTATGGGAATTCTTATGAGAAAGGAGGTTTCTTCAATCATTCCTCCATCTTGGAGCCGAGGGATGACATGTTGAACCAACCCTGTGGTTTCGAACCTCAGGTGAACTTCCAAAACCCGTACACGCCCACCACACTAATCTGTTCCTCTCAATCTTACCTCCGCCAGAACGAGTACTACAGTCCATACCAAGGGCATCGACAACCTCAAACCTCTTCTGAAGACAAATTGCACGAGAAAATGGACCTCATGGAGAGAAAAAAATTTAGAAATGTCGAACGCGCTCATGAAACAATTCGACAAAATTCATACCATCGTGCGAGAGTCCACTACTCAACCTTGTCATGATGAAGCTAGCCATTGTGATGAGGGTCTTAGGGTCATTGAAGAAGTGGAAATTGAAGAATCTTTTTGTGATGATGGTTCTAGGGTTTTTGAAGAATTAGGGGTTGAGGGTTCTCAAGGTGATGTGTAAAAGAAAATGTTCAAAGGGGAGGAACTTAAGGAAGAAAATGACCCTAACTTTGAGTTGTGGGAATATTTATTTGATGGGGATGTTGGGTTTTCTTGAGCGTTCTTGACGCAGCGAAAGTGGATTCTCAATCGCTTCTAATCGCTTCTCCAACCGAAATGACTCATAACCAATTCGATTCTCAATCAAATCAATTCTCCAAAATGACTTTCACAAATTCAACCGAAACAATAAGACACTATGAATCATTTCATCCTCTATCAGTATCCACACGGAACAACCCCTTTAAATGGACGAAGAAAGGATATGCTATTCTCCATTCTTCACGTTTTGAATCATAGAAAATTCCAAAGAGAAATTAGGAATTTTCTCTCTTTTCTCTTTCTCTCTCTTTTGTCTAACAAAATGGAATGAGAATTATGAATGACATATACTGAAATCTGAGAGCCTTTTGGGTATATATAGTCCACCTTTTCAAAGAGGGGTCTTTCTTCATTTAATCCTATGTTCTTAGTTACTATGTAACCATATGTATACCACATCTTATCATATAAGATGTAGGATTATATGTGGCGGTAACTATATAACCTTTTATATAACTTATTACATAAGTTATGATTTTCTGTATACATTTCAACGGTTGTTCTTTGTGTGTGACCCTATAAGTTTACTTAATGTTGGCAATAATCAGAACTGATTATAAATCATGAGCGGACTATGCCATCATGACTACCCAATTTAAGTAAATATCAATAATTTGATCCAAACCTATGTGTTGTCCTTGTATTGTATCCCATTGTTACACGATATCTATATGTTGGGAAATCCATAGCCATGTACGTTACATGCTCAGCGGAACCTATGTATTTAACCCTTCCTAGGATCTACGTTAAGGGAATAAAAGTACGAGATTAGCTATTAAAATTTATACCTCAGATCATCCTGATCCGCGAGACAAAGAACGGATGTTGGTCTGAACTTTTCTGACTTGCAACTTTCTTCTTCCCGAAGCTCAACTCGCGAACCTCCTTGCTTCTCCTAGGGATGAAGATTGATCGCTCGCAAGTTCTCAAGATAGAGAACCTCTACTCGTATCCACGCGAACTCCAGACGCACAGAATAACCGGCTCGGCTAGACAAGTCTGAATATACTTTCCGAAAATCTCTCAAAACTTTCTCTCTCTTTTCTGTGTAATAGACGGCCTCTAAGGCTTCTGAATTGTGTGTTGAATAGAGAGACCATACCCTTCTATTTATACTAGAGAGAGAAGCGAACGATTGCTCCGTTACCATAACTAAAACCCTAATCTGCGCCTATTTCGTTGCCAACAGAACTATTCTGTTACCAACGAAATATGTATTTCCATAACGGAATACTTGGCAGCTAAGGTTATTACAGTTTTCATATATATTCCGTTGGGAACGGAACTATTTCGTTGCCAACGGAATGGCACTGTTTTGTTCAATCAATTATCCAATAATTGATTATTTCGTTCACCAATTTATATATCATATGTATAACTGTTTTGAGGCATATTCATCCCGTACGAATGGAGTTCATTGTGTGACTGTGTAGGTTCCATTTAATGCTGGCAACGATCTTCTAAATATCGTAAGTCATGAATAACATCTAGACTAATGTCATGACTATCCATGTTAAATGAATGATCAGCGATCATAAACCTATCTGTATAGATATTTGCTTATTCCTTTTGTTCTACGATATATGTCTTGATCACAAGCCATGGAAGTATGTCATCCTTGAGTTTGATCAAAGTCTCTTTCCTGATCGAGAATTAGACTGAGTAACAAAATGATATTAACAACACATGTTAATCCATTTTGAGCATGGCCATTCATTTCCTTTAGTCCTAGTTCATCATGAGGCCCAGAGATATCTCCCTGATGACGAGAGGAACAAATCCCATCTTGGTCACTCACATTCCTCATCATGATTCAGTGCATACCGAATGATGACCCTAGTGATCATCATATTACTGATGACGTAGGATCATATTAAAGTATGCAGTTCCACATACAAGAATCCATGGTGACCTCAGGTCATAGGAACAAGCACACTATTCATATGAGAATCACTAATGACATATACCATGCATATTCTCATAGTGTGGTCAGTCCAGTACGGGTTCTCTAACACGTACCTATATTCCAGACTTGACATCTCTATGTCCATGATCAGCATAACATGATCATCCAGCCTGCGAATATACTAGTGTGGATATGTAGCTTATTACCTGAAGTATGTCTATCTCTATAAACATCCTACATATCAATAGGGACAGTTTAGAATGTCATTCGTTGGTTCACATTTCTACTATCAGAATCACGTATTCTGATGATGTGAATCTGAAGTGTCATTCTTGGTTGATATAAGATTTACATTCACAACCCATACACACAGATATAAGAAACAAACTTTATTGAATAAATAACAATGTCTTAATACATAATCCATTTCCTAGCACAAATACATTTGGCCTAGGGCACTAATCCTACACTATATCGACTATAAAGCATAGATTTTGTCAACCTTATGTAGTACAATAATGTTTCTTGATCCCGAATTTGATCAAACCTGAATGACATTAATAACTCCTTATTAATTCATTCGAGCGCGGCCGTGTATTTTCTTCAATCAAACTCATCAAGAGGCCTTAAGATATCTCTCTCATTTATGAAAAGAACAAATCCTATCTTGATCTATCTCATTCCTCCGCATGTTTTATTATGTACCTAATCATAACCCTTATGGTTACCCGGTTAAAGGTAACGTTAGATTATGTTAAAGTACATAATTCCATATGTAGGAAACCGAGATAATCTCAAGTCTAAGGATAACAATACTATTGATGAGACATACCAATGCTACGAATCATGTGGTATTCTCACGATGGGTCAATCCAATATATTTTCTCCAATATATATCTATGTTAATAATTTAGTAACACTTACTCATGATCCGTAAAACATGATCACCAATCAACTAACACACTGATGTATATTTATAGCTTGCATTACTTAAGTAAGTATATTGTATATGATTCCGCAAGTATATTTGTCTCCACAAATATCCTATAAATGATCAGGGATGGTTTAGAATATGTTTTTCGTACTACTCTGTAGTTTTACTGTCAGAATCACATATTATGACGATACAAAGCTGAATAACATATTCAAGGTATTTTAAATCAAAAGAATAAAATAACCAATACGCATTTTATTAAATATCTCTAAATAAATACAAAGTTTGATTCACACAACAGATACAACTAGGTCTCATATACAAAGACGTAGGGCATAAAACCAACAAGGGAATGTGGGTCAAATGGGGATTTAGGGACTGAGTTTTGTGAAAGCTCGAATGATGTGGAATGCGAGTCAAGCGGGGACTTAAAGGTTGAATCTTGTGAAGATCCGAGTGTCGCAAACCCTACATTAAACTTTGAGGATTTTTGGCTTCAAGTGGTATGCGAGTCGAGCGATGACTCATATGTTGAAAATTTTGACGAACCAACTACCCCAAAACCCGAACCTACCTCACTGAATCCCCCAAAAATCATCTCTTGTCGAACCATACATTACACCGAGCTTGAGATAAGTGGTGTGATGTACGTCAACCTTCCGACCAACCAAACAGTGAATTTGAACATTGAATTGCCCCTCCCAATGAAAACGGATCTCAAACTCCTTCCAAAACTAAGAAGACCACTAGTTTCTCTATGCAAAACCAAGGACAGGAAACGCCGGCCAATTCTCTTACCACCATGTGAGTTCCTATAAGGATTTTCTCATGTTTATGACCCGTTCGAAAGAGGCTGACACAAAGGCGTAAAATGGGAGCGCTTGGCGAGAGGCAACTCATCGTGTCAGGTCGTATTTTTTATTTATTTTTAATTTTTCTTTTCACAAAAAATATTACTTCATTTCACTTAAACTTGCAAAAGTTCAAGTGTGGTGATGGTAGCTTTTGTAATTTTTTTGTGTCAAAAATGTAAAAATAAATAAAATTAATAAAAAAAAATTGAAAATTTTAAAATTACAAAAAAAATAAAAAAAAAACTCATAAAAATTTAAGTTGTCATTTTTATTTCTTTATTTAAATAAAGTTGTTCTATCTTTGTAAGTAAACTATCTTGCTTGTTTGTAAATAAATAAAAGATTTCTAAAAGAAAAGAAAAGGAAAAGAGTTTTGAAAAGGAAGTGTTTTTGAAATTAAGCCCCTTCAAAGCAACAAATTTTTGAAAGTCTAGGGTTTTGGAAAATGATGAATAATTTTTAAAAAATTTTAAAGGGCATTAAGTTATTACCATAATATTGCTTATTCCATCTCAATTCATCTCCTCAATATTTTGCGACAATATATAATATTTCCAGTCTCTAGTGCCATATTAAAAAATTTGAAATTAACTCTATCTTTTACACCATGGTTTTGGAAAATGTCCTGATTTTAACTAACCTTTCGAGCATGTTAATAACTGTAGGATTAGTGCCCTAGGCCAAATATATTTGTGCTAGAAAATGGATTATGTATTAAGACAATATTATTTATTCAATAAAAGTTGTTTCTTATATATCTGTGTGTATAGGTTGTGTATTTACATATCTTATATCAACCATGAATGACACTTCAGGTTCACGTCATCGGAATACGTGATTCTGATAATAGAACTGTGAATCAACGAATGACATTCTAAGCCGTCCCTAGTGATATGTAGGATGTTTATAGAGACAAAAATACTTCCGGCAAGAAGCTACGTATCCACACTAGTATATTCGCAGGCTGGATGATCATGTTCTGCTGATCATGTACAGATGGATGTCAAGTCTGGAATATAGGTATGTGTTAGAGAACACGTACTGGACTGACCACTCTATGAGAATATGCATGATATATGTCATTAGCGATTCTCATATGAATAGTGTGCTTGTTCCTACGACCTAAGGTCACCATGAATTTCTGTATGTGGAACTGCATACTTTAATATGATTCTATGTCATCCGTAATGGGATGATCATTAGGGTTATCATTAAGTATGCACTGAATCATGACGAGAAATGTGAGTGACCAAGATGTGATTTGTTCCTCTCGTCAAGAGGGATATATCTCTGGGCCCCCTAATTAACTATGACTGAAGGAAGTGCATGGTCATGCTCAAAATGGATTAACATGTGTTGTTAATATCATTTTGTATTTATTCAGTCTAATTCTCGATAAAAAAAAAGATGTAACAAACTCAAGGATGACATTATCCATGCCTTGTGATCAACAAATATCCTGCCACAACTCCTTCCATTCTTACAAGTATTTCCTAATTTATCTTTTCTTAGGGGACAAGTAATGGACATCCACATTAATTATATTCATAACAAAAATGACTATTATGTACTAATTTTATTATTTTTTATTGATTTCTTTAGAGAATTATAAGTTTTTCTCTTAAATACATTCATCTCGTATCTACTATATATAAACCGAAAAGAACATAAAATGATTTAATGCGAATCCTTATCATATTTATATAGAGGAAAAATGGAAAAATAAAATAATAACGTTAATCTTAACACTAAATATATCATAGGGTTATTCATGATATTTGAGTGACTTTATAGAGGTATTGATGATATTTCACTTTTTGTAGGGGTATATGTGATGATATTTTGTAGGGTTACAGTGAAATTTGGCTTTATTTTTATGTGATTATTATTTAAATAGCCCATATTTTCATGAGAAATTTTCGCGAAGCTCCCCAAGTTTTCTGAATATTATCCAAAAAAATCCTAACATTTTAGATACTCTTTTTTAGTCCCAACTCTAGAGTTGAGCTGTTAACGAGCCGAGCCAAGTCAGGCCCAGCTCGAGCTCGACTAGGTTCGAATTTCGAGCTAGCTCGTCTAGAAATTGATCATAGTTTCGAAATGACTTGCAAACTCGACCCCAGCTTGATTTGGCTCGAGCCAGCTCGGCTTGTTTGAAATAGCTCGAGAAGAGTTTGACAGAGGCAGTGGAGAAGCGACAAATAAATAAACTTGAAGAACTACGTGGATTTCCAAACAACAATCGAGAAGGAGGCATACTTTCCTCCGGTGAAGAAGAGGCAGAGATGGAGAAGTAAGGCGAAGAATGAGAAGGACTTCGTGATATTCGTCCAATCAGGAAGAATGACAGGAAAGATGGTCTTGTACGTCGTTTTTGTCTTTGGATCTAGAGTTAGGGATGGATGTAGGGTGTGTTAAGGCTGAGAAAGATGGCTAGAGAGTGTTTTTTCATATTTGGTCTAGTTTATGAGAATGTATATAACTCACTATTTGAGCCACATTCGGTATCTAATACCCAAGATTTAGGAGTAAGTAAATTAGTTTCAATAACAAAAATACCTGAAGCAGTAGTCATACTATCCGTCTTGATTTCATCCTGATAGAGTTTGCAGTTTCTTTTTCATTGGCCAATCTTGTTGCAATGGAAGCAAACTCCATTCTTGTCTTTCTTGATCTTAGGTTTAGGCAACACTTTGCATTTACCCTTGCTCTTATTCCTGGTCTTCTTACCCTTCTTCTTGTGAACCATTAGGACGTCTTTGACAATATTCGTCTTCATGTCCTCATGTGCGTTCTTAAGCATCCCATGCAATTCGGTGATGAATTTCTCCATCTTGTGCATATTATACTTCATAATAAACTGCTTAAAACTAAGAGACAACGACCCGAGAATTATTTCAACAACCAACTCTCTCGGCATAGCTGAACCAAGTATCTCCAATTGATCAAGATAACTCTTCATCTGGAATACATGAGTACTCATAGATGAACCTTAACCATCTTCATATCAGTTAGAGAGACGGTCGCCATGTAGCGCTCAACTCTAGCCTACTCTTGGAACATTTTCTTGAGAGTTACGATCATATCATAGGCACTCATGTCCTTCAGTTGCTTCTGGAGCTCGGAGGTCATGGTCGCTAGCATGAGACAAGCTACCTCTGTGTCATCTTTGACGTATTTAGCATACGTGTCTCGGACAGCCCTTGTGGCTCCCTATTCTGGTTCTTCTGGATATGCCTCTTCTATGACATAGAGTTTATTGTCAACCTTGGGAACAATTTTCAGGTTTCTAAATCAGTCAAGGAAGTTAGACTCATTGAGCTTATCCTTCTCAAGGATAGATGGCAAATTCAACTCAGTTGAATTGTTATTGCTTGCCATTATTCTACAAATTAAAATGTAAAATACCATTATTATTTCTTCATTGTAGTTTTTTTTTGGTTTCTTATAGTATACTCCCACTATTTTTCTTCAAATCAACCACCTTCAGTAGTATTGATTCGGAAACTTCAATTGAATGAGGTTTCATAGTGAGTCAAGATCCGTATTTCATTTAGCACTAAGTGCGCTTTGGCGCAACCCTTACTACTTAACTATTTAGGTAGGAACATTTTCAATTGTATCATATACAACTCTTACCTTTTATGGAATGAGCCTCAAATGCCCGGTGTATTATTCCATCTTATGCCCTGAGCTCAAGTTCGACTTGTTTGCTCAGTTAAGTTTAACCATGTATGTGTATAGGCGAAATAGAATCCAACACACTTAGCTTTGGCATGACCTATGCTGGACGCCATTTCCCGCGTACCCTCCTCTTAAGATTAATTTTCCATACACTCAGGCTTGGCATGACCCATGTGAAAAATTATCATAATAACGAGGGGTTCGGTGACATGGGGGATACTTCTTTACTTAATATTCTGAAGGATTTTATTTTTACATTTATAAATATAAACATCACAGAAACAAGATAAATATAGTATGAGCCTATTCTTTACGAGCGATCATGAGATTTCTAATCCTAGATCTATCTCTAGATTCCGGGTGAATCTTCAATGAACCCTTCTTTGTTTGTGTGCTAAGATACAATGCCGTCTTCCGAAGATTGCGCCAAGATCCTCGTCTCGTCTTGCTTTAATATCTTTCCTAACAATTATCCTATTGCTAGAAAAAGTAATTTATAATTTTGGACAACTCACTGGTTGTCATAATTACAACTTTGGACAACTCACATGTTGCCATAGATATTAAATAAAATACAAGCATTCACACACAAGATTACATCGCGAAACAATCACAGATCTAAGGCTCATACCATATTTATATATTCAAATTCCATGTATAACAAAAATTAGGGTAGGTTTCTTGCCAAATCAGCTATATTCCATTCGAAATGGAACGGTTCCGTTCTGAACGGAACCAACGCTGAAAATCTCTGATTGTAAAATAGCCTATTCCATTCTGAGCGGAACATGCGCATAAATTATGTTTCCTTTTATTTTTGTTCTGTTTCCAAAATAGATTTCTCAAAACTATTTCTCAAAACTCTAGGAAATCATAATATCCAATATTATATTCCCAGAAACTATTTCTGTGATGTTTTAAAATGATATTTTCAAAACCCTAAAATTTATTATACTAGAATTTTATAAATTTTAAATATATATAATCGACGATTATTTCCTTAGCAAACGCTCTGATACCACTATTAGGGTCGTAGCTATGTATGATACATGCGCAGCGAAACCTATGGATTCAACCTTCCCAAGAATCATCGGTATGGAAATAAAGGTACGAGATTATGTAATTAAAATTTATACCTCGGATCTTCCTGACCCGCGAGAGAGAAACAGATATAGGTCAGAACGATTTCGACTTGCAACCTTCTCCTTCCAAAAGCGAAGAACCCTTCATCGCTCGCTCACTAAATGAATTTCTTTCTCAAGCCGGTTAAGCTTTGATCACCTCTAAGACCTCCAAAAGGAGAAGATCCTCTACTAACATCCACAGAACAAACAGATCAAAGTATCAAAAGGAAAATGTATGCTAGTACGGTTTCTGAACGATTTTCAGAAACCTAATTCCTCTCTTTACTTCTTTTTCTTTTGTTGCAAAATATGTAGCAAATTATTTGGCAGAGAATAAAATTGTGAGTTCCCTTGTTCATGTAATCAGTACACATATATATAGTACTTATTACATGCATACTTGGTCTAACACAGGAACAATTTCCTTATACATTATTCCGTATTACTTTCCTTACACGCCGTACCATATATTCATCTATGGCAACATATAAGGCAAATCACATGTACATATTACAAGAGATTTTGCAAGTCACGTGAACCATATATTCATGGCTGATCTGAAACAAGTACATACCATATATACTTTCATGATATAAGGCAGCTCATGTATGTACCATACATACACATATTACGTGTACAAACATTCATAGTTTCCTTATATTCAAACCACCATTAACTTGTAAAATTGCCATCATATGGCCACAACAATATATGGGCCATCCCAAATAATTTTGCAACTATTATATAACAAATAAAACAATTATATTTGCATATAATCCTTTAAAAGAAGATAATCAAAATCAACATGCTTTGATTTTCTACACCCTTTTATTTGTTCTTTGTGTGTGACCTTATAGGTTACTTAATGTTGGCAGCAAACTCTAAGTCCGTAAATCATAAGCGGTCTCTAACAAGACATTATGACTACTCAAATTAAGTAAATATCGGCGATCATAACCTAACCAAAAAGATAAATACTTATTTCTTTTGTTCTACGATCTGTATATTCTATTGTATTTAGGTTAGATTATTTCCTTTATTGTAATTATAAATCAGGCAAGAGATTTCTTGACCAGCACTCACCCTCTACTATATAAAGAGGGCAGTGGCTATTGTATTCTAAATTCACAATTCAATGAAATTCACTCCTTCCAATTCTCTCTTTTATTATTCTTTTGTTCTTTATTTTATAACACGTTATCAGCACGACTCTACAATAAACATTTGAAGTTCTATATAACATAACTGAAACTCGGCTTCAGAAGGTACAATTTCAAATTATTAATATTTCATTATATTATTTATTTTGGATTCCTTTTATTCGATTTTTCTTTTCCTTTCTTGAAATTCGTTATTTTACTAGCTTCTTTTAAGAATATATCTCTGCACCAGAAGTTGCAGATTCTCTTTATAGATCAATGCACTAGAAGTTGCTTGTTTAATTATTTTTATTTTGCAACCAGAAGTTGCGTGTTTATTTTTATTTACGCACCAGAAGTTGCTCGTTTAAATTATTTTGTATGCATCAAGAGTTTCTTGTTTAATTATTTTTGCAACCAGAAGTTGCATGTTTATTTTTATTTACGCACCAGAAGTTGCTTGTTTAATTTTATTTACGCAACCAGAAGTTGCATGTTTATTTTTATTTATGCACCAGAAGTTGTAAGTATATTTATGCACCAGAAGTTGTAAGTATATTTATGCACTAGAAGTTGCAAGCATATTTATCTTTATTCTATGTACATTTATTTTATGCACATTTACTTTTATGCACATTTACTTTTATGTATATTTATTTTACGCACATTTATTTTTATGCAAATTTATTTTTATTTATGCACCTGTAGTTGCAATAATTTTTTTTTCTTTGCCAGAAGCTGCAAAATATAGCACCAGTAGTTTCAAGAATATAAATCAGAAATATCGTCTTAATCTCGAAGATCAACTCTCAAATAATAATTTGAGAAAAAAAAATGAAGAATATATATTAAATAATGATACTCCTTATCTTGCTCTTGAAGTAGCAACAAGATGAAGAAAGTTGTAAGATATATTGAAAACCAATATCATAGCTTATTGTGAATAAGCAAACTAATGAGTTGTAAAAGAAAAAATTATGAAACTTGTCTAAACAATTGCATTCAATTCCCAAAAGTGAATATTGCAAAATAATGACATAAATGAGACCAATGCCAGAAGTCATTACAAGAAAATCACATAAGACAATGAGAACATACAACAAGATATTATTTGTAACTGATTCCAAAATATGTATTTTTGATGTTGTATAAAAGAGCATTGGTTAAGTACCTGTTGTACACGAAAATATTTTGTCGAATTCTATAAAGTCTCTTTAAAAGAAAAAAAAATATGGTTAATTATGTTTATAATTGAAAACCATTCCAGTAAGCTCTTAAATATTACATAAGACTTTTAGGCGGACTTCCTTGACCATATATTTGTTCAATTTATTTTATTTATTTGTGGAATCCAAAATGTCTATCATATGTTCAGCAAACATACAACTAAAATAATAATTAAAAATTGAAAGACAGGTATTAATATAATACCATGTATTGTAAATGTAATTTAAGACTCCAGAAGGGTTACCATTTTGTTGCCTGTATATAATAGATAATGCTTTAAAATTGTAAATTATTGTTTCTTGTATATAAGCAAAATAATGAATTTTCATTAAAATGAAAAATCACGAATTCCGTACAATTGGTTCTGCATCATTCCCAGAAGTGAATATCACATATACAAGTCGTGATTATTAATATGGATGCTGACGTGTAAGAGGTCAAGGTCAAAATTATACTTGTGACTGTGATGATTATATTAAGAAAAACACACAAGAAAGCGGAAAGAACGCACAAAATGGTCTAAAAATTTATGTGATAGTAAAGGACATTTGGTATGTCTCTATGTACGCCCTAGAATCTTGTGGAGGTTTATTAAGCCGTCTTAAAAGCAAAGAGAAAATAATAATGTCGACTTGTTTATCACCACAATGAAAAAGTTGATAACCGATAATGATATCATCCGCTGGATTTAAAGCACATTAACAAAAACAAGTTAGAAAAAGAACCGAGTAAGAAAATTTTCTTTTATTCCATTATATATTCTTATTATTATTGTTATTATCATTATCATTATTTTTCTTTCTTTTGATATTACTAATATGAATCAAAGTATGTATGGGTACAATAAGAATTATAAATATGTGTGCCTCATTGTAGTGGACAATATTTCTGTATTTTGACAAATATTCATTGGAACAACATGCAGCTTTTCTATTGATTTGTATTATGAAGGACTAATACAATTAAGTCAGATTTATTTGTAACCAGAAGTTTATTGACTTAAAACTTATTTATTCTTCTGCAATATCAGATTTCGTCCAGTTGAAAAGTAATTTTATAATTTGACATGAACTTGAAGTTCACTAATTAGAAAAGTAACTTTATCATTAAACATGAACTAGAAGTTCAATAATTTGAGAAGTAATTTTATGATTTGACATGAACCAGAAGTTCACTAATTCGAAGAGAAATTTCTTGTTTGGCATGAACCCAGAAGTCCACTAATCTCGGAGCAATGATGATGCAAATAATCACAGAGAATTCAAATATGCATCAATTAAAGAACCAGAAGATTCTTTTATCATGTGCTGCATGTTATCAAAGGAGAATTAATTGTTAGACATTACAAATCAGGGTTGGGAATGAATCACCCAATTTCCTTGAGCGTATTAATCGAAATATATGTGGCCATATTACTCTTTCATGTGGACCATCTAGATATTTTATGATATTAATTGATGCATCTATTAGATGGTCACATGTACATTTATTTAATCTCGAAATATTGTATTTGCGAGATCGCTTGCTCGAATATTCTAATTAAGATAATAATTTCTGGATCGTACAACTAAGAAAAATCGTCTTGATGATGATTAGTTGGCTACATCCCAAGTAATAATTGACTATTGTACGTTGATTTAGATTATAGTTGAGCATTGGCCCACAAACGCACTTAGAATGATCTAACATCATATCTTGTTAAGCGATTATAATTAATCGTTGGCCCCTAATAATGAAATGAAAGCTCGTCTTTGATTGAGGCCATGAAATGATATATGCTACAGCACTAATTAGAGTAAAGTCAATATTTTATAATAAGTACTCCCCATTATAATTTGTGACTAGCCTGTAGCCAAGTAAATACTATTTGAAATATTTTGGATGTGCAATATTTGTTCCGGTAGCTCCACCGCAACACACAAAAATGGGTCACAAATAAAAGTTGGGCATATATGTTAAGTAAAATCGCCCTGCATAATTTGATATCTTGAACTTCATTACTTGAATATATTCACTACATGATTTATTGATTATAAATTTGATGTGACAGATTTTCAATCATTATCTAATTTTAATACTTGATCTTATATATATGAACTATAAGTTAAAATGTAACTCATTTGTAAAATATAGCAAATCTATTATTAGATATATTTGTTCTTTCATAAAAGTAATCTGACAACATCTTAATTCGGATGGATATCCCTGGAGGATCATCCAAAAATACACCTGAAGTGTGTTAGATATTTATAGACAAAATTCCAGAAGAAAGAATTGAATGAATACCCAAGTGATTGTTGTGAGACAATTAAATATTAATGAATATGTTTAAGATATAATAGACAATGAAAGTCCTGAAGAACTTGATTAATAATTAATGATAACATTAGGGGGAGAGAAACAAGAGCTGGAAAATGTAAGTTATATTTTATATAGAATGCATCATTAATATGTTTCACTTAGATCCTCTAACAAGTTAATATGAACTAGAAGTTCACAAATTTATTAATGTGAAACAATATACAATTATATTATTTATATTGATGCAAAAATGATATTCCAGTATTTAGTGCTCATTGAGATACCCTTGGATAATTCTATGTTTGAGATATGCCAGGAGCATGGTCGACCAATCGGTTCCAATGATAAAGATCCAAGGTAGAAGAAAAGAGCATGATAAGAAAGTTGGCTTGAAGTTATCAATACTTCAAAAGAAATAAATTCTTCTGAAAAGAATATTGATGATAAAAAAAAGTAGAAGACAACGACGAGCAAATTACCCCTGAAGAGGTTTAGGTATCTAACAATATTGAAAATAATGAGATCTCAATAAATTATGTCTCTACTAGAATAAATATGGAACCGTAATAAAATTAAGATTAATCAAAATTTATTTATGCAATTGCAATTGATATAATAAATAAAAATGAGGATCTAGAAAAAAATTATTTTTATAATGTCGACAGATAAAGTATTGGCCAAATCGAAAGATGTGATTAAAGCATCATTATTTTCACTAGTGAAATATAAAATTGTGGACATGTAGTCCAAACACCTGGCATTGTATAACGGTAACTTATAAGCGGGTATAACTTATAAGAGGGTGTTTTAAGAGTATGTAATAAGAAAATTAAATTGTGATGTGCAATTATATTTCTAATTTTGTCGTCCCTGATGGACTTATTTCTAATTAATTGTGATGTGCAAATAATTCATATCTCATTTGATTGCAATATATTAATGAAAATCCCTGAAGGATTTAGAATGCCTGAAGCATTTCAAACTCTCGAGAGATTTAATCTATTAAATTACAAAGATCTTTGTACTAATTAATGCAATATTGAGATATGTGATAAAATTGCTATAACAAATGCTTGTTGAATGAATGTTATGTAATTGATCAAAATTACGTTTAGAAAACTATATGTTTACCTTTTGAATGTTGATATATATATTCGTATAGTACCCTCGAAGAGCTCCAAAAGCTACCACATTATTCAAAAGAATATAATATTAAATTCTTTAAGCATAAAATATTATCTTGAATTATAAATTGAATATTTCCCTGAAGGAGTCATTATTTCATAATCCATCTATTATAATGATATAATGTGGAGAAATCGCATCCATTAAGATCATCAAGATAACTTGTTTAATGTATTAACAATTAAAATAAATGATGGTGAGTTATTTTCATGCATGCATGAGCATGATGATTGTGAAATGAATATCTAACGAAGCTCCTCAAATAATGATCCAGCAGATCTCTTCTTAAGCATATATTACAAAGATTGAACTTTGTCATCTCACATATAGTTGTATATATGAGGGGGAGAAATAATATGCACTGCACTCTTTTCCCCTTGTCTATGGTTTTTGTCCCAATGGGTTTTCCTAGCAAGGTTTTTAACGAGGCAGCTTTTGTGCGTAATATATAGAATGATGATGCACTCTTTTTCCTTCACTATGATTTTTGCACATAGGGTTTTATCTAGTAAGGTTTTAACGAAGCATATTTAATATATGAAATAATGAGAAATAATGATAATACGCGATGCACTCTTTTTCCCTTAACCAAGGTTTTGTTCTACTAGGTTTTCCTTATAAGGTTTTTAATGAGGCAACTTTTAATGCGTATGAAAGATAAAATATGGACATCCAAGGGGGAGTGTTATGAATATAATTAATGTGGATATCCATTACTTGTCCCCTAAGAAAAGATAAATTAGGAAATACTTGTAAGAATGGAAGGAGTTGTGGCAGGATATTTATTACTGTATATTATATTGTATTTAGGTTAGATTATTTCCTTTATTGTAATTCTAAACCAGGCAAGAGATTTCTTGACCAGCACTCACCCTCTACTATATAAAGAGGGCAGTGGCTATTGTATTCTAAATTCACAATTCAATGAAATTCACTCCTTCCAATTCTCTCTTTTATTATTCTTTTGTTATTTATTTTATAACAATTTTCTATTTTTAATGAAGTAATTAATAATACCGCAATCATATAAATGTTATTTAACTGACAGATTTTGACAGACTATTAACAATAAGGATATTAGTGATATTTTTAGAATTTATGGGGGTATTTATGATATATGTGTAGTTTTGTAGGGGCATCCATGATAAATGTTATTTATGGGGATATTTTGTAGGGCTATACATGAAATTATGATGTTTTGCAGGGGTATACGAGAAAGGCCCATAAATCAGTATGAGTCAGTGTTATAAAAACCGGACAGGACCGGCCGGTTCAACCGGAAAAAACCGGACCCGGACCAAAATCCGGTTCGGTCCCATATAAAGACCGAAAATGCAAATGAACCGGTAAAACCCGTATGAACCGGCCGGTTTTTATACAAAAACGTGAACCGGTTAACAAGAAAAAAAAACCGGATTTTTCTTTGGTTTTTTTTTTTCTAAGTCTAATTCCCTGTTTTTGCTTCTTGCTATTTCTTTCATCTTTCTTCTTCCGATTTCTTACATTTTTTTCAACTTCTTTCTCTTTTCTCATCCCCATTTAGTGGAAAGAATAAAAAAATGTGATTCATTCATTTCTATTTTGTTCGAATTCTTGTATTCTCAAGTTTATTCTTTCTCTCCAAATCTTCATTGCTCTATTGAAAATCAATAAAATAGTTTGTTTCTAAAATTGAATTATTCATTCAAGTATGAATTTTATCTTGTTAAGTTTTGTTTGATCAGAAAAGTGAGTTTTGTATATAGTTCAAAATTTTTTATATTTTTAGTTCAAAATATTAATAGCAACACTAAATTTTTCATAGTTTCATATTTTTTTTTATGTTAATAGATTTAAATTTTCAAATCAGATAAACACAATGTTAAGTTTTGCTAGTATTTAAGATTAATGATCGGTTCATATCAGCGGTTTAACCGGGTGACCTGTCGGTCCGACCGGTGAACCAGTAAACCGAGACTCCACCGGGTCATTGGTATGAGTGGATTATAGTGTTTTTGTTTTTGGTAAGCTATATCCTCTCTGTAATAGTATCTATACATTCTCCGTCATCGCTTCTTCTACGGCCTTCCCGATTAACAGAGAACATCCGAGAAATCCCCGCTCGAAAAATCTCCTCCTTATATAATCTCACTCTCACCCCGCTTAATTCGTTGATTCTCAGAATCACCACACTTACCAAGTTCTCCGTCTCCACTCATGGCGGCTGCCCTATCTACTCAGCATCATCTCCGGCTCGTTCCGAATTCCTCTAGGACTCCCAGAAGCTTCTCTGTGCTGGCCTGCACGCTCACTCCCAGAAGGTTTTCTCCGTCCTTCAAGGCTCTGAGATTGTCGGACAGAAGAAGGTCTAGAGGGTCAAATGGTGTTGTATGTCTGAAAAGAGGGATAAGGTTTGGGAGTGTCAGATGTCAGGCGTCAAGTGATGGGAGGGTAATCTAGTAATTTCCTTGTTTAATTATGCTTATGTCTCTCTGTTTTTGTGTAATAACCAATAATGTTAATAGTTGAAAGTATTAAAGAAATATGTTATCTTTTTTCTTTATCCAATGTTATGAAAAGTAACAAAAGTAATCTGTTATGATGAAGCCACAATTTCCATTTAAAATCCACCAATTATCACTAAATTCATCATCTTCAACCTTGAAATCAAATTTTAAAATCTTGATTTCACTTCAAATACTCAATTTCGTGCAAAATCAGTTTGCATGCAGATCCAGGATTTGACAGTTTATTTTGATTCATTCGCGATGCATTTAAGTTCTACTGTGTACTATTTTGATATCGTCAATTTCATTCATCTAATTTGCATTTCTTAATTACGCCGCTTGTTTTATCAGAATAAGTCGGTATGACCGAGGAATATAAAATACAAAAACAACATATGAAATAAGACCCCTGATGTATTAAAGGATAGAATGTTTAGTCAATTCACATAATTAACACTCTATTTTTCTCAATCAAACACTAGATTACTCAACAAGAGTTCACAGAGATGGCCTGGCAAGGAATCGTTTCTTGCCCTGAAGTGGCAAAGGAGAGCAAACATCAGATTGTGGAAACCGAGCATTTAATGAAATCTCTTTTGGAGCAAAGAAACGGCCTTGCACGTCGCATTTTCTCCAAGGCTGGAGTTGACAATACAAAGCTTCTTGATGCTACTGAAAGCTTCATCCAAAGGCAACCGAAGGTAAATTAGTTTAGTTCCCATTACAAGTTTGCTCAAATATTTGTTGGGATAAATGCACTGTTAGTCATTGTACTTTAATTGAGTTGCAAGTTAGTCCTTGTACTGCCCATTTGACATTTTTTGGTCCATGTACTTTATATTAGTGCACGGTTAGGCCCTGACTTATTGGAACATGTTAACAAGTTAACAATATTTTTAAAATGACCTTTTTGCCCTTCACAACTTTACAGGGATTTTTTTTTAATTTTAAAAGGATTAATTTTTTAATAAATTTTAGAATTTTTTTTTCTTCGAATGGTTTTTTAACAATTTAAAAGAAAAATTTCCTTTTTTTTTGTAAAGACCAAAATGGTCACTCATAAAATTTATTAAGTTAACATCTTCTGTTAGGTCAGGGACTAACCATGCACTATTTTATTAAATACAAGGACTAAAAAGGTTAAATGGATAGTACAAGGACTAACTTGCAACCTGATTAAAGTACAGGGATTAACGGTCTCATTTATCCCTTCTTTGCTTTTGGTGCATAATATTATTCAACAATTTGTGGCGGTTGAATATTTCTAGGTTTTGGGTGAAGCTGCTGGGTCAATGCTAGGGCGTGACCTTGAGGCTTTGATTCAGAGAGCAAGAGAGTTTAAGAAAGAGTACGGTGATGCATTTGTTTCAGTTGAGCATCTAGTGCTTGGCTATGCTGATGACAAGCGGTTCGGTAAACAGCTGTTTAAGGACTTTCAAATTACGGTTAAGACTCTTAAAACCGCCATAGAGTCTATAAGAGGCAAGCAAAATGTCATTGATCAAGGTAAGACTGATCTCTCTCTTTATGCTAAGTTTATAGTAGTAATTATCAGAATAAGTATGATATAAATGACTGTTTGATTGATGAGTGCAGATCCAGAGGGAAAATATGAAGCTTTAGAGAAATATGGAAAGGACTTGACAGCTATGGCGAGTCAAGGCAAGCTAGATCCAGTTATAGGAAGAGATGATGAGATTAGAAGATGCATACAGATTCTATCTAGAAGGACAAAGAATAATCCGGTGTTAATTGGTGAACCTGGTGTTGGTAAAACTGCAATAGCTGAAGGGTAAATAGACACAACACCTTTAACTTCCATTTTATTTTTTCATATTGTACTTAACTGCTGTTTTGTTACTACTAGTTAGTAGATACATAGAACATATTTGCTAACATGGATGATTGTTTTTTGTAGGCTCGCACAAAGGATAGTTCAAGGGGATGTCCCTCAAGCTTTGATTAACCGTAGAGTAGGTTCTCTTCTCCAAAATCATGATTATAATATCAATAAAGTTCCATGATTGTAATATTTATTTTTATGTAAACTCTGCATTTTTTATCTCTTGATGGTTACTTAGCAAATCAGTTTATTCACAGCTTATTGCACTGGACATGGGAGCCTTAATTGCGGGGGCCAAATACAGGGGTGAATTTGAAGATAGGTTGAAAGCTGTTTTGAGGGAAGTGACTGAGTCTGATGGCCAGGTTATCCTTTTCATTGATGAGATCCATACTGTTGTTGGAGCAGGTAAATACTATAATTCATCCTTTTTTGAGTTATGTATTTCTTTAGGCTAACATTTGCAGCACTGTCTTTTTTCTACTGGTCGGACTTTTGCTGGATTAAGTCTTATTTTTATATTTCAGAGAAATTTGCAAAAAAAAAAAAAAAAAAAAAAACAGCCCCTACATTATGCAAAAATTGGAAAAAAGCCCGTGTTATTGGAAACTGCAAAAAAGAACCCTGAATTATTGCCGAAATTGCAAAAAAGCCCCTGCAATTTAAGAAAATTAATTTTAAGGGACTAATTAAAGTAAGATTTTTTAAATTTTAACTATTTTAATTAAACTTTAAGATTTTTTTTAAGAATTTATTTCGAGGAAGAATGATTAATTTACTTTAAATTTGAATTTCAGATAATTAGAGTAAAAAACATGGTGTTTGTTTTTAATTAACGGTAGGGTTTTTTGTGCAATTTTGGCAACAATGTAAGGTTTTTTGTGCAATTTCCAATGGCAATTTCGGCACAATGTAGGGGCTCTTTTCCAATGACGGCATGATTGAGAATTAGTTTTGATTCTTTTTTGACTTATTTAGCCGCCCATTGTTAGTTTATCAGTATCTGTGTCTTTTCATCACCCTTTCACTATCTTCTTCTTATTCATGATTCCATATCATAAACATATCTTTCCTTCTTTCTTTCCGTCAAAGGGGTGACAAACAGCGCAATTTCCAATAACTAAGGGGCTTTTGTTGCAATTTCGGCATAATATAGGGGCTTTTTTGCAATTAAGGCATGATCGATCCTTAATTTAATTGTTTTCTTTCTTCCAGGGGCGACGAATGGCGCAATGGACGCAGGAAACCTCCTCAAGCCGATGCTGGGTCGGGGCGAGCTCCGTTGCATCGGCGCTACGACGCTGGACGAGTACCGCAAGTACATAGAAAAGGACCCGGCGCTGGAACGCCGGTTCCAGCAGGTCTACGTCGACCAGCCCACCGTTGAAGACACGATAAGTATATTGCGGGGGCTGAGGGAGAGATATGAGCTGCATCACGGGGTGAGGATCTCGGATAGCGCGCTTGTTGGCGCGGCTGTGCTTTCGGATCGGTATATAAGTGGCCGATTTTTGCCTGACAAAGGTGAGAAACCTACCTTTTAGATTGTCATTTTTAGAAACATGGGAAATGTTATGGGTACCCGTCCCAAAATGTAGGAATTATCATGTAACCCCTACAAAAGAATAAATTGTATATCCATTCTTTCTATATTTGTTTTAAAAGATTCCCGAACAGAGGGGTGGTCTAGCCACTTTCTAAAAAAATTAGGATAGAAGGGGTATTCATGTTATTTACCGTTTATGTGGTGGTAGCCATGATATTTCACGTCTTGAAGGGGTGAATACATGATATTCAGAGGTTTTGTAGGCATATGCATGAAATCTCCGAAGAAAATAGTTGTTACTATGGAGTTTAATAGTGTGGTTCTTAAAAATCTCCTTTGTTTTTTTCACTTTTCAGCGATTGATCTTGTCGATGAGGCAGCTGCAAAATTAAAAATGGAGATCACGTCCAAGCCAACGGCTCTTGATGAGATCGACCGTTCTGTGCTGAAAATGGAGATGGAGCGTCTCTCACTAACTAACGACACAGACAAAGCATCAAGAGACAGATTGGCACGTCTCGAATCCGAGCTGGATCTCTTGAAGAAGAAGCAAGCTGAGCTGGCGGGCCAATGGGAGCACGAAAAGATGGTCATGACCAAGATCCAATCCATCAAGGAAGAGGTATTATTTATAAGACATTACATTATTCGTATTTATTTTGTTATCAAATTCATTTTATGATTTCCTTTTTTGATTGCACAGATTGACAGGGTTAATTTGGAAATCCAATTGGCGGAGCGGGAGTATGATCTGAACCGAGCAGCTGAACTGAAATACGGGAGCCTCAACTCATTACAGCGCCAGCTCCAATCGGCCGAACAAGAACTCAACGAATACCAAAGCTCAGGCAAATCAATGTTGAGAGAAGAAGTCACAGCTGACGACATAGCTGAAGTAGTTTCCAAGTGGACCGGCATCCCAGTATCAAAACTAAAACAATCGGACCGTGAAAAACTGCTCTATCTTGAAGAAGAACTTCACAAGCGTGTAGTCGGCCAAGATCCGGCCGTGACAGCTGTCGCTGAGGCGATCCAACGGTCCAGAGCCGGCTTATCGGATCCCAACCGCCCGATAGCCAGTTTCATGTTCATGGGCCCCACTGGAGTCGGAAAAACTGAATTGGCCAAAGCTCTTGCTTCTTTCATGTTTAACACTGAGGAAGCGGTTGTTAGGATTGATATGAGCGAGTACATGGAGAAGCACTCTGTGTCTAGATTGATTGGAGCTCCGCCTGGTTATGTTGGATATGAAGAAGGAGGTCAATTAACTGAGGCGATTAGGAGAAGACCATATGCTGTTGTGTTGTTTGATGAGATAGAGAAGGCTCATTCTGACGTATTTAATATTTTCCTTCAGGTATATTTATTATATTTAATATTTTATAATATTTATTAGGGATAAGTTCTTTTGACAACGAGCTTATTTGATCAATGCATGACAACATTGATTATAAAAAGTGATAATTGAACTTTAACGGATGGAATAAATATGTTTGAAATATGTGTCCAATTTCCAAAAGAATCGGATAATTTTATCTTTACTATCATGTATAATCAAAATAAGAAGCAGAATTGGTAAAATATATATACATATGTTGATAATACATCATAAAGATATAGATCTTCGATTCTTTTGAAATTGGACTACAACATAGTTAACACATATATATTTCATCTGTACCGTTGAAATTTGAGTTAAGAGCATTAGGTTTTGATATAGAGTCAATGTTTGGTACTGTTGGCCAAATAAGCTTGTTATCAAAAGATCTCATCCCTCTTTAATGCATTTAATACATTTCATCAGGTGTTGGATGATGGAAGGGTAACGGATTCGCAAGGAAGGAAAGTGAGTTTCACGAATTGTATAATTATCATGACGTCTAATGTAGGATCTCAGTATATTTTGAATATGGATGAGGAGATTGGGTTGAGTGGTTCATCAACTTATGAGACGATCAAGAAAAGGGTGATGGATGCTGCGAGGAATATTTTCAGACCGGAGTTTATGAACCGGGTAGATGAGTTTATCGTTTTCAAACCGCTTGATCGTGAGGAAATTAACAAGATTGTCAAGTTACAGGTACAGTTATATGCCTAATATTCTGGTTTTAACGTTGATAAATTTGCAAGAAAACCACTGCATTATGCTGATTTAAAAAAACCTTTTTCTTTATAAGTTGTAAAATAGTCCTACATATTGAAAAACAGTCCTACATATTGAATGCTTGTTACAATATTTATTTTTTGGTGTACAGCTGGCGAGGGTGCAACAAAGAGTGGCTGATCGTAAGATTAGGATTGAGGTGAGCGACTCAGCCATAGAATACTTGGGGAACCTTGGTTACGATCCAAACTATGGAGCGAGGCCAGTGAAGCGGGTCATTCAGCAGTATGTGGAGAACGAACTTGCTAAGGGAATTTTACGTGGAGATTTCAAGGATGAAGATGAAATCTTAGTTGATACAGAGGTCACTGTACCATCCAATGGCCTGCTTCCTCAACAAAAGCTTGCGTTTAGAAAAGTGAATAGGGAATCATCTGACAAGTCTGTCAAAGATGATAGAAAGTTCTTGCCGAGCTTTTGAAGCAGTTGTCTGAAGTTTATATGTGATGGGGACATTGTATTTTTGTTAAGTTAGTGAGTGTATAGTCATACTAATAATTTTGACTCTATTTATCCTTGCACTTCAGAAATATGATCTTTTTTGTTTATGGTATGAAGTTCCGAATTTTCTGTGATGAGGTTTGATTGTTGTCCTTTTAGGAGGTAATTGTGTGATTTCAGGACCTTGGTATTAAAACGCTAAACCTGTGTTTCTTTCTTCCTCTCTTTCCAATCCACTCTTACAACCCTTACCATGAACCCACTGTCTATGAACCTCTGGCTTCTTCCTTATGTATCGTATTATTGGGTGCAAACAGAGCTACATTCTCAGTAGCATCTTTATAATGCTGCTAATAGTCGTTTGGCTGTGGCTCAGCACTGTTTAACTAATTATCCCCCCTCTGCTTATCCTTCCTTGTTAGATCCGACGACAAAAAACCAAGGCGGGCGGTTATTGGTGATCAGCACTGTTGCCTAATTATCCTCCCTTTGCTTACCCTTCCTCGTTAGTGAGAGATTTCTCGATTACCTAATTATCCTCCATTTGCTTACCCTTCCTCGTTAGTGAGAGATTTCTCGATTTCAAGATTGGGTTTATTATCCTCCCTAAGATCCAACTACAAAAAACCAAGGAGAGAATGTCGGTTATTGGTGATCTGGTTATAACAGAGCTCGAGGAGTCAGCAAAAATATCAATGATGAAAGGATGGAGGTTAGATTGGTCATGTTGATTTGATTCCAAAAAGGGGGTTAGCGAGCTTATGTCTACTCGTGATGAGACGAATGCTAATTTGAAGTTCAAATAGATTTATATATAAAATTTTTAGCAGGAAGAACACAATATTTGATTAAGAATTACTTAGTTCTAAGAAAATGGAAAAAAGAAAACAACAAATACAGAGAAATTAATTTAAAATGATTCATTAATATAGCAAATTCCTAGAGATCTTAAACTATGTAGACAATTGTTATGTCGTTTAAGTATCTTTCTCTCTAAAAATGTTTCCAACTTATGTCCACATGAACAATACAATTACATCATTAATCGTTGTATGATCTATATTAAAAGTAGTTGAAAAATTGATTAAAATAATGATTTAGATTGTTCGCCCTTAATTAACCACATCCCTTTATTTTTCAATTCTTTTTTAGCATTCTAAAGAGATCTATCACCACAATTATTTCAACCGTCAGATGATAAGATATGGACAAATCTAACCATTGGTTGACTATTGATTTTCAATGACTATGTTTTTCTTGTAGATTTTTATATATTAGCTATTTTACAAATACTTTTAAGAATTTTTGGAAAGCGACATCAACTTTTGTTGATGATGTGCGATATTCTCATTCGTTTGGTACATGATAAACCGATTCTTTGTTTATCATGTGGGATTATTAATATATGAGAAAAATAATTATATAAGACACACTTATGTAAAATAATGCATATTTAGATAACTAAATTTACATAACTAGATTATAAAATATAAGGATTATGGATAAGAATATTCGGAACAAAAAATATATAAAAGAAGCCTATGTAAAATAGATAATTCAATTCACATAATTAGACTATTATAAATTGATTAACCCCCTACATTATTTTTCAGCCTTTTTTTTTCAATTCTTCTTGAGCCATATCATGATTTTTCTCTCGGCGGTGTTATCAAGAAGTTGCTTATTTTTGTGTTTAATTTCTCAAATTTAGCAATATTTTTATGACAGTTTAAAAATATAATTGTTGGTTGATAATTCATGTTTCATTTTCGATTTTATGAGAAACATCAAAATCTTTGATTTCTCAAAACCGTTGCTATTATTTGTCAATATAATTTATGATTGGTTAGACTGATACCTCATGTTTATAATTAATTTCTCTAAAAATACAAATCAAATTGATTTTCCAGTTTCACTGATATTCTCTAACAATTTAAACAAGATTATTAACAGAACACAATATAATTTGTTGGATTAATATTGTGTGTTATATCATCGATTTCATGAAATTACTGCATCAAAAACATTTCCCAATTTGTTTAAAACTCATCGTGTAATTTTATGTATATTATGAGTTTCATCAATAGCTTATTTAATAATGTGCATCATTTTGATATTTCAACAAAGAACCAACAATTAGAAAGTTAATGGGAGCAACAATTTAAGAAAATGAGTATTGTTGATTTCTCTGATATTTCATCTTATTTTTCATATATGGTTTATTCTCTTCTTCAAATATCATATTATTAGTATCATTAATTCATTTCTCTTTTCTTTTTTTTTCTTTTTCTCTCACTATAATTACGATATAAGAATACATAAAACATAATAAATAAAGAGATTGTATACTAATTATATGAATACAAACACAAACTTGGATTCAAATCACGACTCAGTTATCGTTGACATTTTGTTTTTTTTGTTTTTGCCTTTTTACGAAGTTATTACTTGTATTGCTTTATTTCTTATAGCTAAATTGTGAAACATAAACTATTTTTTTGAAATAAATAATAATACATAATATAACTTATTATGCAATGTAATAGGTAAAAAGTTGCCAACTAACTTTATAAAATTATTTTTCTATCGAAATGAAACATACAATTGAAATATTCGCGGCGTAGCACAAGTGTTATCCGAATCTAACAATTTAAGATCTTTTTGTGGAGAAATTAACGGATGATAATCACTTAATCATGTTTACTTCAATATGAGAATCCTACATGGGGCAATATCATATTTCAATGATAAAGTTATTATACCATATTTGTGGGATTGTGATTCCAATAAAAAATGATTCGAATATTATATTTCAATGTTTATTACTAAAATGTCCATTTTATTATGTTAATTATTTAGAAATAAAATAAAATAGTTAAATTAAGAAATTATATTCTAATTATAATGTTGAAAAATAATTGTGATTTTTTTAGTTCTTACTTTATGCCAAGCTTGTTATGATTAATTAAATTAGAATTTGCAATTTAATTAAATAATAATAAACATATAGAATAATGCAAATAAATAATAGTTGTATAAATTTAGATTTGTGAAGTAAATAAAATAGTCCTATGTGGGAACAATTAGACTCAAGATAACGTAATATTATAGCAAATAGATGCCCCATCAAGGAATGGGAACAATTAGACTCAATTGTGTAGAAGTTGCAAATCGCATTGAGATGGGGATTTGAAATTAATCAATTAATTGAGATTAATCAAATGATTATTTTAATATAAAATTATCATATTATAATTCTAAAATTCTAAAATAATACTTTAAATTCTCAAAAAATAAAGAAATAATATAAATTCAACCCCTAAATAACACTTCCAATTTCAAAAATTCACCGGACGCGGTTCGGGTCCTGTCAGCACGATGAGAAGAAGGAATATCTCTTTAGAAACGGTCCAAATGGAAGATTTTTGCAACAATTATTAGTCCCAAGTCATTAGTGGACCTATGATGAGCCATCCGACACGGCACGGCCCAGTTCCTCTCGTACTGTCCAATTGTGAGGGTCACTATTTCAGCCCGGATTATACAAAACCCCGCTAGACCAACTCGTACCAAGGCTTAATAAAACCACCGACCAATTTCCGTCGATTTCAAAGACCTTTTTCTTCTCCAGTCTAATAAACATGGAAACAAGCGTCAAACTCTACTCGTAATGCTGCTTTCTTCTCTTTAAATAGCTCCTTTTTGATCGATCGGATTCTTCACACCAGAGGTATCCAGTCTATTTTCCTTCTTTTTCTCGAATAATCAAAGTATTCTGACTGCTTTTATTCGTTTCCTCCTTTTTTAGTGGTTAATTGACTTGATTGAGGAGCTCAGATTCTTTTGAGAGATTGATGAGATTATAATTGACCATGGAGAATGAGGGGGATGCTGGAGAGGATCAAGGATCGGGCTGGCTTGAAGTTAAAAAGGTAATCAGTACCATGTTGCTTACTTTTGACTGCTATTAATTGAAACAATAGTTGTGTATTTCAAAATGAAGTACTTGATTAAGGTTTATGGCATAGTGAGAAAACGATATAGACATAATATACACGTTCTTAAACTTCCATTATGATGTCTTTCTTTCAGAAGCAGAGATCAAGCTCGAAACTCTCGCAACAAAAATCGCCAGCTGTCTCATTTCACAGAACCCCTAAATTAGCACATAATACTCAGGCCACTACTAATAAAAGAAATGTTGATTGGCGCACCAAACAAAACATTTCAATTCAATCCGATTCTAGTTCTTCTACTCAGTGTAGCATAACAGAGAGAAATGAATCTCACAAAGAAATTCTTGATTCCGTCTTTAATACTAAATCATCAGAAAAAACACAAATTGGAGAAAGTGAAGATGAAATACTGAATGAATCCAGTGAAAATTTAAACAATTCTCCATTGGGCGAGCTTAGTGAATCTACAGATATTAAGCCTTCACATGAAGAGGGAGACGAAACCTCTCTCCCTAAAACCAAAATGGAGCAATTACCTAGTGAAAAGATCTCCCCAGTTGTTTGTAATAGTACAATTGATACACCTAAAGAGGGTAATAACTCCTCTTCTTGTAAAGAAAGTGAAGTGATTGATTTCAACAAAACCAACTCTTCCCAAAATCTCAAGGAAATAAATACAGAACAAGTGGGCAATACAAAACAAGAATCCCTGGATTCTAAACTTTCAAACAATCCTGAGTTAGATGCTAATACCACTCTAACCCTAAAAGGTGAAGCCGGGGAGAGTAAAGAGAGGTTTAGAGAAAGGCTCTGGTGTTTCCTTTTTGAGAATTTGAATCGATCTGTGGATGAGCTGTATCTTTTGTGCGAGTTGGAGTGTGACATGGAGCAGATTAATGAAGCGATACTTGTGCTTGAAGAAGCCGCTTTGGATTTCAGAGAGTTGAAATCTCGTGTGGAAGGTTTTGATAGTACGAAAAAGGTTTTGATGTCCAAAGATGGAAGCTCGATGAATGTGAAGGCTGATCATAGAAGACCACATGCTCTCTCTTGGGAGGTAATGTTTTAATTTAACCATATGGGGTAATTTCATGTGTGTCCCTTAAAAGTCTCGAAATATCATGTATCACCATACCAAATTGGAAATATCATGAACACAAGGAATATATTGTATTCCCTTCATTTCCCAATTTGGTTAAAAGACATCCCCCAAACTACCCGCTTTTAATGAACCTTTTTTTTTTCAGATGAATGATTAAGAAAGATGATAGTTTAGACAGTTTAAAAAAAAAATAGGAATGGAGTGGTGTGGTGTAGATGATTTCTCATACATGATATTTTTCACTTTTTTTTGGTTATACGTGATATTTTCTATTTTGCATTTGTAAGGGGTACTCAAGAAATTATGCCTAACCAATATGTTGAACTTTTGCAATTTACGCCCAAAGTTGGTTTGAATCTTCACAGCGTTTGAATTTGAACTGAAGTTTTACTTCTTAATTTTACTGTTTGTCTAGGTTAGACGGATGACCACTACACCTCACAAGGCGGAGATACTCTCTTCATCTTTAGAGGCTTTCAAGAAAATTCAACTTGAAATGGCAAAAAAACACGCCATTTCAACTGCTCAGAACTTGGCTTCATCTTCTACTAATAAATATACAAATATAAGCACAGAAAAATTAACTAAAGTTACAGAACCAGATCATAGGAAACCTAGTACCGACAAACAAACCAAGGATAATAATAATAACAACAATAATACAAGGCAAGGCAGAACCACAACACTGGGACCAAACCATTATTTATATTCCTCCTCAAAAAGCAAAAGAGAACACTTAGGACCAATTACAGAATCCGACAAACCAATCCCACTCAAAAGAACCAAAGATACAACAGAAAATAACTCCACGGCTCCATGGAAATCAATGGACGCATGGAAGGAGAAGAGAAACTGGGAAGATATACTAAGATCTCCAGCTCGCGCTTCATCTAGGGTTTCACACTCGCCAGCTGGCAGTTACCGAAAGGCCAACGAGCGGGCACGAGTCTTGCACGACAAGTTAATGTCGCCTGAGAAGAAGAAGAGAGCCGCTGTCGATATGAAGAGAGAGGCTGAGGAGAAGCATGCGAGAGCGACTCGGATAAGGAATCAGCTTGAGAGTGAGAGAGTCCAACGGCTTCAGAAAACTTCGGAAAAATTGAATAGGGTTAGTGAGTTTCAAAATGTGAGGAATTTGAAGCTTAGAGAGGTGATGAATGAGAGGCTCCAGCGTAGCGAGTCTAGGCATGAGGCTTATCTTGCTCAGGTAATTAGTAGTCTAAGAAATCCGGTTTTTTTTTCAGGATAAATGCACTGTTAGTCCTTGTACTTTGATTGGGTTGAAGTTAGTCCCTGTATGTTCAACTTTTAAGTCCTTGTACATTATAAAATAGTGCACATCTAGTCACTTGAATTTTTTTGTAAATGGTTGCCCTTCAAAACTTTTAAGAAGTTTTTATCACAATTTTAAAAGGAATTTTATCTTTTAAGTATTTTTTATAATATTTTAATAAATTGTCATTTAGAAAATTTATTAACTGTGTTAACAAGTTCCTTTAAGTCAGGGACTAATCATGCACTATTTTAATAAGTACAGAGACTAAAAAAGTTAAATGCATAATATAGGGACTAACTTGCAACTTGATTAAAGTCCAGGAGTTAACTGTGCATTTATCCCTTTATTTTTATTTATTTTATTTTAATATGATTTATTTGTTTTACAAATAGGTGGTGAAAAGGGCTGGGGATGAGAGCAACAAAGTGAACGAGGTTCGCTTCATCACCTCATTAAATGAAGAAAATAAAAAGCTGATTTTACGTCAGAAACTTCAAGACTCTGAAATGCGAAGAGCAGAAAAGCTCCAAGTCATAAAAATAAAACAAAAAGAAGACACTTTAAGAGAAGAAGCGGTCTTAGAGCGAAGAAGGCTTCTAGAAGCTGAGAAGCTTCAAAGACTAGCTGAGACTCAGCGCAAAAAGGAAGAAGCTCAGTTGAGAAGAGAGGAAGAGAGAAAGGCTTCAAGTGCAGCTAGAGAGCTAAGAGCAGTAGAACAGCTCAGAAGGAAAGAAATAAGAGCGAAAGCTCAACAGGAAGAAGCCGAAAACCTAGCTCAAAGACTGGCTGAGAAATTAAGAGAGAGCGAGCAAAGAAGGAAATATTATCTTGAGCAAATTAGAGAAAGAGCTTCAATGGATTTCAGAGACCAGTCCAATTCGCCTCTCCATCGACGGTCTTTAAACAAAGACGGACCAGTTAAATCCATTTTAAACAAGATTTGTGAGGACTGTTTACCAAACGGTGAGGTTTCATTGAGATTGGTGAATAATGTGGGGAATCAACAGCAGAATGTGAAAAGGAGGATTAAGAAGATTAGGCAGAGGCTTATGGCTTTGAAACACGATTTTGTGGAGCCGTTTATTGGAGGAGATAATAATTTTAGTTTGGGGATTGCTTATAGAGCTGCTTTTAGTGCTTCTAAGGCTAAAATTGGGAGGTGGTTACAGGATCTGCAGAAGCTTAGACAGGCGAGGAAAGAAGGGGCTGCTAGTATTGGCTTGATTGTTGGTGATATAGTTAAGGTATTATATTTGTCTCTTTAATTTTTTTTGTTTCTTTTTTGGTAAATTTGCAAGAATACCCCTGCATTATGCTGAAATTGCAAAAAAGCTCATGCATTATTGTAAATTGCAAAAAAAACCCTACAATGTTGCCAAAATTGCAATAGAGTCCCCGTAGAGTAGGAAAACTATCCAATTTCCGGTGGGGGCTTTTTTGTAATTTTGGCAATATTGCAAGTTTTTTTTTGCACATTTCCCTTGTTTTGTTATAGAATGTAGCCAATTTTTACAACAGATTTCAGTTGTTCTAAAAAAAGATGAAATTTGTTAATATTCTTAAAATGTTTGAAAATAGCTAGAGCGAGAGCACGCAATTTTCTTCATAATATATGGAAACGAAATCAAACATGTTTAGTAAATATTAGAAATATCTTTAGTTTTCTCATATTTGACATTTTTATTTATTTATGCAAACTACAGTATTTAGAAGGGAGGGAACTGGAGTTACACACAACTCGCCAGGCTGGCATGCTGGACTTTGTTTCCTCTGCTCTTCCTGCATCTCACACCTCAAAGCCTGAAGCCTGTCAAGTCACACTTTACCTTTTGAACCTTCTAAAAACCCTTCTCTCACTTCCCACAAACCGTAGTTATTTCCTAACCCAAAATCTCCTGCCTCCTATCATTCCTTTACTTTCCTCTTCCCTTGAAAACTACATTAAAGTCGCAGCTTCCTCTAGTAAAACCTCAAATGAAAACCTAGAATCAGTATCTGAAATTCTTGATGGGTTTTTATGGACTGTGACTGTTATAATTGGCCATGTGAGTAATGATGAAAAGCAGATCCAAATGCAAGATGGTTTGGTTGAGTTAATTGTTGCTTATCAGGTGATTCATAGGTTAAGAGACCTTTTCGCTCTTTATGATAGGCCTCAAGTAGAAGGATCGCCATTTCCTTCTTCAATTCTCTTTGGTTTGAATCTGTTGGCTGTGCTTACTTCAAGACCTTCAACTGAAGCCTGTTATAATATCGATTGGGATTCTTGTAAGTGTAATATGTCAAAGGGAAATTCTATATTGCAAAAATATGAAGATTTGGAGTCTCAAGAACAACAACAAGCGGATTTATCGGTTGAGGAATGTAAAGGAGAGAATGGTGAGAGTTCAAGTGGGTTGGTCAACTCTGAGTCAACTCAAAAGGAAGAGAAAAATGGTGTTCAAGTTTCGCATGATAGTGATTTGAAAGGAAATGAAGTTAATTTGAAGCAATCTGTGTTGCTTGTGCTTTCTGCTGTAGCTGAGACGGGCCTTGTTAGTCTACCTTCATTATTGACAGCTGTTCTTCTTCAGGCAAATAATAAATTATCATCTGATCAGGTATGAACTTGTGAAGCTAAATTAAAAAAGTGAACATTTGTTCCACATAAAAATATATATTTTTATGTTTTCGTACTTTTTACTCTTCCAATATATTTGATAACGGTTTTTTTTGTCAGTTTTGCTTTGCTATATCTTATACTAGTATGGCCAGTTGGGAATCTAAAATTTTGTTTATTTGGTTAAATTGGTGCTTCCTTGTAGTTGAATTAGGGTCTAGTGAAGCCCATTATGTTAAAGGACTCGCTTTTTTCTCCTTTTTTCAAGATTTAAAAAAAAACTGTAAATGAATGCTTACTAATCAATATTCTTTCATGATACTGTTCAGGCCTCAATTGTGCTTCCATCAAATTTTGAAGAAGTGGCAACAGGTGTTTTGAAGGTTTTGAATAATCTGGCCTGCTCAGATATTACTCTTCTTCAATATATGTTGGTAAGCAAAATTATATTTATACTTGATTCCTTTCCATTGATGATGGAGATTATATTTTATACTTATTTTTTTATATTTATTTTACAGTCTAGACCAGATCTAAAGATGGAATTCTTCCACCTGATTAGTTTTCTTTTGACTCATTGCACAACCAAGTGGAAAACCGCTAATGATCAGGTATCTTCACTTTGGATAAATCAGGTCATTTATTTTTATATAATATATATTTGTTACTAAAGTTTTCTATTTAGGTTGGGTTGCTCCTCCTTGAATCTCTAATGCTTTTAAGTTATTTCGCTTTGTTCCATCCTGGAAACCAAGCTGTTCTTCGCTGGGGAAAGGGTCCCACTATACTACACAAAGTGAGAATTTATTTATTTATTTTCTAATTATTTTGGGGTTTTTATTGTCCTTTTTGTTTAGTTGAATAAATTGAGCTTAATTGAGCATGGACCAGATTTTTAAAATGAAGAGTTGTTGTCAGTGTTATTACTAAATAGCTAACGGTTTTCTTCTCCTTTTTCTCTTTTTGGACAACAGATATGCGATCTCCCCTTTGCGTTTTTCAGTGATCCACAGCTGATGCCAGTCCTAGCTGGCACGCTGATGTCAGCGTGCTATGGCTGTGATCAGAACAGAGGCGTGGTACAACAAGAACTCAGCACCGAAATGCTTCTTTCAGTTCTCAAATCCTGCAAACAGAGTTTAATAGACGCTTCTCTTTCCGATACTTTAAATACAAATCAACAAAATGAGGGCAGTCAAATGTTACTTGCTCCTCAAGGAGAGATTCCTATAGCTAGACAAACCCGCAGGATCAATAGGAACCTGGCTGGAAAAGGTAATGTTTCGGGAAATATTAGGTTGGGAAGAACGAAACTTGCAAGAGATGGTAGAGTATTAACAAAGAGTGGTGATGATTGGGCTTTAAAGCATACGTTTCCTGCATCAGAGCCTTCGGTTGGGTTTTTACTTCACAGAAAGTTTCCTGTTTCTTTCTTAAATAAGGCGGAAGTGTTCTTCTCTAGTGAAAGTTGAAATAATTTGAATGAAAGGGGCAGCATGAACATGGTTATGATTGCTGCTAAAGATTCGTTCACATAAGAACCCAAAAAACCTGAATTTATTCCTCATGCAAACACCAAGGGCTGACTGACCTTTTTATACTATAGCCTCCAATGGGCTAAAGACTTTCTTTTTTCAAATTTGGCCAGTGATGTAACATTAAACGAATCACAATGATTTAATATTACAAAGAACAAGATCTTTGTATAACCTGTCTCAACAGTTATGTTACTGTTAACGAAATCCCTTTTGTTTAGGTTTTCACATCAGTGTTGTATACAAATTATTTTATATGATACATTAATATAAAAGTTTATTATAATCAACTTGTTGGATTTCCTCGCTTTATATGAAACTTTTATGCAGTCGACAATTTGGTTTTCAAGCATTACTTGCACACATTGCTTCCATATTCACAGTAATCAAGTTCTAAATCTATTTAAGTTTCACGTCATCAAACCTCAACATACCAATATCATGTAAGCATCTTATATCCAAAACCACCTACATGTCAAAAAAAACACAAGCCAAATCAACCGGTCAAACACCGACCATTACATGAGTTCAAGATTTACATGCACGATAGACCTCACCACGCATCAAGTCAATTGGTGCGTGATCAAGCGTGTATCGTTCCGGTCCAATATACAACCCTGTTCTCTCCAAAAGAGCCAATCCCTCCTCCCTTCCATGTTTTGCTGAATACAGTTTCATGTATTCAATGTCCTTCATCACCAAAAGACAAAAAATAAGTATGAAAATTAGGGCGTAATAAAACATGATGCAAAATGGGAAGTTGTTTTTATTACCTGCAAGCCACTAAGAATGCGCTCCAAACGGACAGAGGCAACAGGTTCATTTGAGGAAGAAAAAACTTCACCGGGATAGAAGAGAACTCCATCACCAGGCGGAAGCCCGCGCCTGAATTTTATCTGCAAACATTGCATTTTTACAGTTTTTATATAAAAATATGTATAAAATTTTGGAAAATTCTTACAACCCCCTGAACATTTTACAAAACACGCTCAGTTTTAAGATTCTCTAAAAAAACTACAAAATCGATTGGATTTTTTTTACTCAACGCTCCATCCAATTTTATTTTCTGGACTAAAATATGCCACATCAATTTTCTTATTAACATTCAAACTTCATTAAAAAATAATAATAAATAAATAAAATTTTGAAGTATTAATTTACGTTTTTATATTATATTATAAAAAAATTTAATCAACTTTATGAGGGGAACTTCTTCAGGAATCTTAAAAACTGGAATTTTCTTACAACATTCAGAAAACTTAGGGATTCCTTAACAACTCCCCTAAAATTACTCATCCTTAAAACAAGGAGATAATAAACAAATAAATAATACCTCAGCGCTAGGCACATTGGCCTTCTCATAGCAGTTGGCACCCCAGTAAAGAAAGCCGGTACCGCCTTCTTTAAACACTCTCCACATAACTGCACGGTGTTGTGTACCACGCATCCCCAAATGCCAGTTTGGGTGCGGGTCGGTAGGCCCCAAACATACATATGTCCACCACTCCTAAGTTAAAAATATGAAAGTTAAAGAAAATAATAATGATGTAAATAATGAGTTAAATGTAGGTGAAACTTACTTCGCTGTTTTCTGGTTGAAGTTCGGCGATGATGTCTTTAACGAGGTCCTCTCTTGATCCAAGAACCCACTCACTACAATATTGAAAAGAATTAGGTTTAAAAGATTATGAATTTTAAAATAATATAGTTTATAGCCATAAAAGTGCAAAATATACCTTGTACAGAATATTTGAGTATGAGGGCGTATAATGCTTGGAACTTTGACAAAAGCATCAAAACTGCTTGGTGCAAGCTCTGCACCACTTGGACCTGGTCCATGTGAAAAAATAAAATGAAATTTTGATAAGAAGAATTGTTATGATTTAACATTATTATTCATGCAAAAATCATATTTTTATCTTTACAAATGTCTTTTACCACAGTAATAAGTGGTTAGAACACGCGCATCAGGTGCATAAGCCCTTATCTCGCTAGACATGCTTCTGATCATATTGTACTGCTCTATATTCAATGGCTGAATTATGAAAGACAATCAAATTAAAAAAAAAATCAAATTTAAAACCAATTACAAAACTAACAAATCATCAAAAGAAAATATTTATAAGTTGTGTTAAATACCTCATCCCACAAGTAGAAGTAAGCTTTCTTCCAATGATCCTTCGATTTCAGCACCTCAACTTCCTTCCTCAAAGAATCTTTTGCTGAATCCGTGCTGTTACACAACAAATCCCAAAAAACCCTCATAAAATGAACTATTACCAAAACGAACAAACCAGCAATACTATTAGATACCAAAGTAAACCAGCTTGAGGTTCAATTCAAACAATGCTCCAGCAATAATACCAGGAAAGAATAGGAAGATATGGCACAGCATAGGCTGCTAATCTCGGATCCGAATAGTAATCCTCAGCCCTTGGATGATCAGCTGAAAATACAATAAACTTATCTCAGCCGTCCAAATGGTTATGGGATAAATGCACCGTTAGTCCTTGTACTTTAATTGGGCTCCGAATTAGAACTTGTACTATTGATTTTAACTTTTTGGACCCTCTACTTCATAGAATTGTGCATGGTTGGTCCATAAGTTAATGGAAGTGTCTAATGCCGTTAACTTTTTATGTTTGACCAGTTTCCTTTAAATGATATCAAACATGTGATTTGTTCGAATTCAATTATAATAAAAAAGCATATTTGCTTGTATCATCATTTTATATTCTTGATTAAAGTAAATAACAAAAACATATATTTTTTCTTTATGGAATAAAAGTGTAAAAAATAGTCATTTATAAAAATTCGGTGTTAGCTACTGCCGTTAATTCAGGGACTAAATGTGTACAATTTTATAAAGCACAAGGACCAAAGAGTATAAATCAACAGTACAAGGACTAAATTGCAATCGCATGGAAGTACAGGGACTAACTGTTCATGTACCCAATAGTTACTTAACAGAAGAGAAGGAAAGCCATACTGCATTTAATGCAAAGATATTTTACCTGGCCATGGACAAGTATAAGCCAACACTCTCATGCTTTCGCCCCATCTACAAAAGAACGGACTGATTTTATACTGGAGAAGCCACATGAAGTGCCTATCCATTGCATCGTACCAGCTTTGAGATCCGTGCTCTAGACAGAACCGATCCTCAATCACAGTTTCCGATACCTAATCACAGTCAAGGCCACAAAACTGCAAAACAAATATATATTTTTTCCACAATAATAGAGCAATTGAAATGTTTATTAACAAATCATATGAAATAAGGATACGCCAAAAACTGCAGGGAGGGAAGGTGTTAAGGGAAGAGTGAAATCCCAAACAGTGAGAATGAACTGTACGGAAATAGAATTGTTGGTGAAATTATCTTCTTCCATCATGTCATTTGATTCATTATCATCTCTAAACTCCTCAAAAGTTGGATGCAGAAGTACTTTTCTCAGTGCTGATGTGGCGGATTTCACTCTCTCCACCTAAATTTAAAATTGTAGAAATGTCAGTTAAGTAAAGGTTGTTTCAAAATTAAATTAAATACTGACAGTACCAGTTCTTCTAATGGTTTTCCATCTACAGGTTCCACAATATCGAGACACGATTTCAGGTCATTGTAGAGTTGATACTTTTCGTCTTTAGCTAGAGATTGCGCTCCAAATCTGCTTTAACAATGGACAACCAGCCATTCCAAATTATGAATATAATATGAACATGATACATATATTATTAAAAAGTATTTAGTAAAAATTAACTATTTACTCTGTTTCGGACTTTACTGCAGTCAAAATAATCTGACCCTCATATTGACCAGGCGGCTGGTCATAAGGCACAGTAACAGAAACCCATACAGCCGATGTTTCTCTACAAAAAAAATACAATATTTTTAAACTACATAAAAGGGAAAAATGATAAATCAGTATTGAAATAATTAATGAAATTATACCCAGGAAACAGATTTATTTGAGAGATTGGTAAATCAAGAGGCACAAGAGCATCAGGCACGCCTAATACAGGTACTACACGGCGCAAACTTATAGATTGTCCAACTATTAACCTAATATAATTAAAAATTATAACATGAAGATATAAACTTTTAAAATATCTAGAAAAGAATAAAAATGTAAATAATTACCTATCACCAGATAAGGAGCATAGATCAGTAGATTGAATCTGAACCATCCCTGCAAAACCTGAACTTGAGGCCCAAGAAATCTTCGGTCTCAAAGCAATCTGAATACTTTCCCTTTCGTTTCTCGCTGCTAAAAGTGACACCTAATTACATAAAGGGTTAAATTAGAAACACAAATTTCAATTTACTAGTTCAGAAAAAACAAATATAGATTATCTCACAGGTTCTAAGGGTTGAGGAGATTCTTGTGGGCCCACATTGGCAGTGCTAGGCAAGCACCAAACATGCAATAGATCATTCGAATGGACTTTTGAAGGGTCTATAAATCCAATATTAAGTTTATTATTTGAGATTATTTCATTGCCAGGTTGGACCCAACCGTATCCAGTTCCCCCTCCAGCAACACCCTCAACAGGTGGAATGTTGATGTTTTGCAGATCCCCCCCTGTATTAAATTATATTACGCAAAAGAAGATGTAGATCCTTGAATTAAAAAAGTAAAGATTTTGAATTGTACCAGGGATAGAAGCATCTAGAGGCCCGATAGATTCCATGAACAGAGATTAATAATTGTTGTGATCCTTTGGATACCTGTAAGAAGGCAATTTATACGTACATTATAGAAATACAATAAGATCAGCACTTTGCACCAGTTAAAGGGATTGGCTGGAGAAATTTTCATTCCAACAAAGTTAAAAATCAAAAGAAATGGTGACAGGAATTACAGTTATTTCATACATCTGACTCATGTAATTCAATTTTGACAAGTTCATGTAAGACCCAAAAATCCCTGAAGACTTCACAATACAAAATGTATAAATTAACTGAACGATATGATTTAAGTTGGGAAATCTGCAAACATCAGTCTCTCATTATCAGTCTCTCTCTAGTGAGCTTCCCTTATTCTGATAAATTTCCAAAATTAAAGCCTACTATTTTAGAAAGCACCTGATCTAAAATATAGATTGCGATTTGAATAGTAGTACTACATAAGAAACTGAATTTGAGCAAGGGAGAGTTTATCACACGATCAACAAAGTTTAGAGGAACAAGAGAACCATTCGCAGCTGAAACAAGAGAATATACCCAAATTAGAAATCCAGCGAGAGGTTTAAGCGAGGAATTATGGTCGTCGGAGGAGAGTATGACTCAGGAGACGTGAAAGAGTGAGTGTTGGGCCATTTTTTTTACTTTTTTTTACACAAAAAACCCCAGATGGGCCGAAACGTGGAAAGCGGAACTGACGTCATGATGACGTATTCCCGAAAACTCCTTTAACGGGTCGAAACGAATCCTCCTGAATTCATTTATCGGGTTTGTTTCAATAATCCGGATTTACAATCCCGAATATGTCAGAGTGCCAGACCGGGATTTGAAATCCCGAATTTGAAATCTCTGAAATCCCGGGTTATGAATTTTCTTCCCTTCACTTCCGTTTCGGTCCATTTCGCTCGCTCACCGAACTCTTCTTCTCTTACTGATCGTCGTCTCTTCACAAACAGAACAGGAGGTTGGATTCGATCTCATCTTACTCCATCTGAACAGGCTATTGGATCTAGGATTCGAATTCCTCCCGTCGGAGAGATGCTCTCGAATCATCTCCAGGATGGGATCGGAATGGCCAGGTTCCCCTGGACTGAACTTCCTAGCTCGGAGGAACCTGAAGGTTTGGCCAGTAATATCGATGATGAACTACTAGCGGCAGCAAGGAACCTCGCTGGTGTCGGTTCTGGAGTGGAAAGCTTGGATTATGAGGTTATAGAGAATTACGCATATAGGGAACAGCAGGTATTGAATCTTCCTTCGTTTTGTTTAATACTTTGAATGGAGTGGAATGAGGATATCTAACATTTGGTTGGATCATCTGGCTTGTCTGTTTTAGGAGGAAATTGAACGGTTGATTCAATTATGATCGAAATTGAACAATTATGTTTTGCATTTCTGATTTTTGCCAGGCACAAAAAGGGAAGCTATGGGTTAATTACTATATCATTGTAAAGTGGTTCTTCGCACTACTTATCGGTATTGGTACGTTACATCAATTTTCTTCTTCTTCTTCTTCTTCTTCTTCACAAATTTATTATATACCCCATGTATTTTTCTTACAACATCATTTCAATTTTTATCATCAGGTACTGGATTCGCCGCTGTATTCATCAATCTAGCCGTAGAGAATTTCTCTGGCTGGAAATACACTGCGACTTTCACTATAATACAACACTCATATTTAGCTGGATACTTGGTTTTTGTCCTTTTCAATCTGGCATTGGTATTTTCTTCAGTGTTCGTAGTGACGCATTTCGCTCCGGCAGCAGCAGGATCCGGAATTCCGGAAATAAAAGGATATTTAAATGGTAATATTATTACATATTTGATGATTAAACTAGGCTATCTTTCCATTCAAATTTTTTAATCTTGTGACAAATTGAATTTATCATGCAGGTGTTGATACACACGGAATCCTTCTTTTCAGAACATTAATTGGAAAGGTGCGTCTTTTAAGTTCTATCCTCAATACAACTAACCTTCCAATCATATGTTTGATTTTTAAATTTTTATTAATGTATTTGATTAATAGATATTTGGAAGCATCGGATCAGTTGGAGGAGGGCTGGCTCTAGGTAAAGAAGGGCCTCTTGTTCACACTGGTGCCTGTATTGCTTCCCTACTTGGACAAGTACATAATTTCAGCATTTATATCGACTAGTTTTGTTATGAATCTTGATTAATCTTTTAGTCCCCATAGAGTATGATTATTAATTATGATTATTTTATTAAGTAGTGTTGTATTTTTGTAGGGTGGAACTGCAAAGTACCACTTAAACTCAAAATGGTTGCGCATGTTTGAAAGTGATAGAGACCGCCGTGACCTTGTGAGTTTCCTTCCCTTTTGTTTGTGATTCCTTTCTTGTTTTAATTTAAATATTTCCGGTTATTAGGAGATGATGAATAAGACAAAAATGTATGAATATGTAATTTTGTTAATTCTCATAATCTAAGTTATTAAGCTCTTATCTAAAGCTCTATACTCTACATAATCGGACTATTATTTTTCATTAAATGGGTTTGGATTTTGAGGCCCAACCTAAATACTTTAAATCTCAAACCACCAATGCATATGTAATACATATTTTAATATTTATAATAATCCTAAAAATCTTCAAACTAATGTTTCATAAAAGGTTACATGCGGATGTGCAGCAGGAGTTGCAGCCGCTTTCCGAGCTCCAGTTGGCGGCGTTCTATTCGCCTTAGAAGAAGTTACTTCTTGGTACCAACATTTTTTATTCATTTCTTTATTCTATCTTTAATTTAGATACTTGATATAATTTCAATTTTGCCAATTGATTTATACAGGTGGAGGAGCCATCTGATGTGGCGAGTTTTCTTCACGTCTGCTGTTGTGGCTGTCGTGGTGCGGTCTGCGATGAGCTGGTGTAAGAGCGGGAAATGTGGGCATTTTGGATCTGGTGGATTCATTATTTGGGACATTTCAGAGTGAGTATAATTAGTAATAATAATAATATGGAGTTGTGTTGATTGTTGGTACTTTTTAAGTGTTTGATTGAGTTTGCGGTTTGATTGGGTTTATTGTTTGTTTGTGAAGTGGTCAAGAAGACTACTCATTTCAGGAATTACTGCCCATGGCGATTATTGGGGTTATTGGTGGGCTTTTAGGTAAGTTTCAACTTTCTTTGTTTCTTTCTTTTGTTATTTTTACATTGATTTGTGTCGTGTTTTAAGTGTTACTTTTTTTTTTTGCAAAATGATTGGTTATTTCTTTGTCATTTTTTTTTAATTCAGGAGCCTTGTTCAATCAGTTAACTCTTTACATTACTAAATGGCGCCGGTCATACCTTCATAAGAAAGGAAGCAAGGTCAAGGTATGTCATGTTACCGTTAGACATATTTTTATTTATTAGTAGATATTATACAATGACCCATTAATGTGTAACAGATATTAATAATTACATTATGAGCAATTAATGATATTATACTTTCTAGATTTATGAAGCATGCCTCATATCAGTAATAACTTCAACTGTTTCATTTGGATTGCCACTTTTGAGGAAATGCAGTCCATGTCCAGATTCAGAAGGAATTGAATGCCCTCGCCCTCCTGGTTTAGATGGAAACTTTGTAAATGTAAGTTTCTTTTCTTATTAATTATTATTCGGGAAACTTTTCATGAAGCCTAAATTTTCTGAAAATTATAAAAAACGCCCTAACTTTTCAGATTCCCTCTAAAACCCCCAAACTTCTTAGGTTCGCTAAAAAACCCCCTAACTTCAAAAAAACTCAACGCTTTAGTTATGTTTTTAAAAATGACCATTTTGCCCTCATAATTTTATTATTTTTTTTCATTTTGGGGTCTTTTGAGGGAATATAAAATGTTAGGGTTTTTTTTTTGATAATTTTTTGGAAAAGTTACGGGGTTTTGAAAAAATTTCCCTTATTATTAATATTTCAATATTGGCCAGTACAACATGTTAGTATCTTGGGCTTAGATGGTGCCTAGTATTATTGGTACAAAAAGCTGATTGTAATTCCTTTCTTTCATTGATGATATGCAGTTCTTCTGTTCAAAGGATAACGAGTACAATGATTTGGCAACCATTTTTTTCAATACACAGGTTTAACTCTTTTGCCTACTCTCTTTCATACAGTTTGCATGTCGTTTTAATTCTTCAAACCCTAAATTATTTTAAAACATCTCCACAGGATGATGCGATACGCAATTTATTCAGCGCAAAAACATTCCATGAATACAGTGCTCAGAGCCTCTTAACCTTTCTGGTATAGCTTCATCACAATTATACAACCTCACACAATAACCTGGCCCTAAATTGTTTGTTTACAATACTGGAGGGACTAAATTGCTTATTAGTCATAAAGTCGATCTTCTTTGATTTCTTTTCTGTAAATCAGGTTATGTTTTACACTCTAGCGGTTCTGACTTTTGGAACTGCTGTGCCAGCTGGCCAATTTATTCCTGGAATAATGATTGGATCAACATATGGCCGACTTGTTGGAATGTCTGTCGTCAAATTTTACAAGAAGTTAAATGTTGAAGAGGGAACGTAAGTCCTTATTTTATCTCTTTTTGGTTTATCATAAAGGGGATTTTCACATGTGCCCCTGCAAAATTAGAAATATCACAAACATGGGAAATATCAAATATTACTTATAGTCCTCCCTCCTACCCAACTTCATCGAAGTACCAAATCTACCTTATTTTTCTTAAGTAGCGAGAATATTAAATAATGACCAAGGGCCATTTGGGCATCTTTTGAAGAAAAGATTTCATGTTTTCGCAAGATATTTCCGTATTTTGGGGGTTATGCATATCATTTCTCATTTTTAAGGGGTATATGTGAAATTTTGAGGTGATTTTTTATAGCCTTGATATGATACATTTTTATCCTTTTATGCATATAGGTATGCTCTTCTTGGTGCAGCTTCTTTTCTTGGCGGTTCAATGAGAATGACTGTTTCTTTATGCGTAATTATGGTTGAGATCACAAACAACTTGAAACTCTTACCACTAATCATGCTTGTTCTTCTCATTTCCAAGGTATTAAACATAAATACCCTATCTATATTACTATATAGTTGATTTAATAATATATTTTATACGTTTTGTTTTTTTATTTGAATAGGCTGTGGGGGACTTTTTCAATGAAGGATTGTATGAAGTACAAGCTCGACTTAGAAGCATACCTTTACTTGAGTCTAGGCCTAAACAATTTATGCGTAATATGACTGCAAAAGAGGCGTGCAAGAACCAACAGGTTTTGTTCACTAGAATTTCATATTTACCCTTACAAAAACCCAAAATATCATATTTACCCTTCCAAAATTTAAAATATCATATTTACCCTTCTAAAAATCTAAAATATCATATGTACCCTTCCAAAACTTTAAAAATATCAAATTCACCCTATTTAATAATCAATTATTAGAACTTAATGGTTTTGTCAAAAGTTATTAAATCATTTTTGGGTTTATGAAAAGGTGGTGTACTTTCCTCGTGTTGTACAAGTAGGTGAAGTTGTTTCTGTTTTGAGAAGCACCCAGCATAATGGTTTTCCTGTGAGTTATTTGCTTAGTTCTTTTTTTTTTCCCTTTTTGTCTGTAGATTTGATCTGAAATTTATAATTGTACAGTTTTATAATTCTCAGATTTTATGTTGATTCAGGTTGTAGATCGTGCCCAAAATGGAGAGACAGTTGTAATAGGCATCATACTTCGAAGGTAATTTTCTCTTCTCACGTCTTTTTATTATTAATATTTTCTCTTGATATACTCAAATATCCAAAGCAAAAAATCTTTTTTTCAGTCACTTGGTTGTACTTCTCCAGTCGAAAGTCGATTTTCAGAGCAGCCCATTTCCATGTGGCCCAAGAGGCGTATTAAATAGGTAAAAATGATACTCTCATTCACAATTTAGTGAACTCCAGTTTTAAACAGTTAACTAACAGAGCTTTTGGTTACATTTTTTTCCAGTCATAAATTAAGTGATTTTGTTAAACCGGCAACAAGTAAAGGAAAATCCATAGAAGATATTCATCTGACAGAAGAAGAATTACAATTATACTTAGATTTAGCTCCATTTATTAATCCGAGTCCTTATGTGGTACCAGAAGATATGTCTTTAGCGAAGGTAAAATAAGACAATTACATTTTTATTCTTTCTGAGACTTTTATACACTTGACAATTAATCATATTTATTTTATTACAGGTGTATAATTTGTTTAGACAATTAGGGTTGAGGCATATATTTGTTGTTCCTCGCGCTTCTAGGGTTCTGGGATTGATAACTAGGAAGGATCTATTAATCGAGGTATTTTTCAAGTTTTTAATTTTATGCATTCAAAATTCTCATTTGATACCTCTTAAGAGTAAAATAGTTGAGTATTATATTGTTGTTCATATTTGAATTGCAGGAGAATGGTAATGCTTCCACTACTACTGAGCTTCAATCGACAAGTGTAAGGTCTCTATGCTTCTTCTTTTCCTTCTTTAAGAATCTCATTCTTTTGTTGTTTATTTATTTTTATTTGGATTGTTTGCTTATTTGGCAGAACTCAACAATATAATGGAGATATACACCTTGAGCACCCTCTTCTTGATAATCTATTAATCCAATAGTAAATAAGTGTAAAGTAGTTCTATTCTTTATACGGGTTTTTGCAAATGCCACCCTGTTCTTTATCATTTTTGCAACTAATCCATTAAGTGATAAGATCCGCAACCTCTATTTTTAGGGTATTTTTGCTCTCTTCATTACTAGAAAATGATTTAGTAAAGGATTATTAATATTTCTGGATATTAGTAAAAGATTAGTTACTTGGAAATTCTAATATCTAAATGCGCTGGATATTAGAATTTAGATGTTTGAGGGGTTGCTGCAAATATTGTAAGGTGGGTGTGATTTGCAAGAATGTTGTTTTTTGCCTTGAAACTACATGAAAATTATATTGTTTATTTTTGTTTGTAAAAAAAAGGAAAGATATTAACATAGGTGGGGATCTCATCTGGTCTAATTTTGTTTTGATACAAGAAAATGTGTATGGTAATTACTTTTGCAGTCAATAAACATTCAATTTTGAACCCGTTATGCACCTTAAAGAATACAATATATTAAATTTTTGTTACTTCATTTCAGACTACAATCTATTTCTCTGTGTTATGCACTTCATATCCTTTAAATTACATTCTAGTTTTCCTATTAAAAAACTTTTGCATTTGATATCCCTTCTCCCCAAATAAATTACAAAAATGAAACAACTCCGTTGCTAATTAACATAGTTATCATTGCTATATCAGATCAGAAAAACGAAAAATAGAAAAGAAAAAACCAGTTCAAAATACATAGACTAGCAAGCACACTATAAACAGCCGCCTACCCAAATACATCAACTCCTCCACGCTGACGTCACAACCAAGTCCTTCCCATGCCAGCTAAGCACCAATGACGCATCTCTCCGTTCCACGTGGTAGCCATTTATTGGCGCACCATGTATGAGCCACTGTGCTTGCGTCACAGCATTATCACTGAACCTAACGGGCTTCAAGCTGGCCCGGGAAATCATTTCCTGGAAAGGCTTCAAATGGGAACACAAATACTGAATAACTCCATTAATTTTACCTCTAACAAGACCCCACTCTACTCGCTTCGCCGCCTCCTCGCCGCGTCCGGTGGAAACAGTCGCCGCCTCAATTGACTCCATTAAATTTCCATAATAATCCAGCCCGATGGCCACGCTTTGGGAGAGAGACGGTCCAGTGAACCAGTCGAGGTCCACTGAAACGATGACTTTTGGCAGCGCGCATCGGAGGAAACGGAGGAGGGGCGTGTAGGGATCGTTTCTGTTGTTCTTGATGCATAGTTTGGCGGGGGAGAGAACTATGGCCACTGGCTCCCCTGGTTCAATGTGGATTTGATTGAGGGCGTGAAATCCGATGGTGGATAGGAAGATGAGATCGATTGAGAATCGGAGGCCGAGGTTTTGGGCGAAGTCGCGGAGATTCTCTGATGCGAGGGTTGTTTCAGGAGATTTGGTTTGAACGACGGCTGTGAGGCGTATTGTTGGTGGTGTGACCTGCGATGTGTAACTCCGTGCTGCGACTGCTTGTGAAAATGACGACCATTGTCCGCCTAAGCCTAGGTCAAAATCGATTATGTGGATTGAAGGAGTAGTTCCGATGGAGTCTAGTGCTTCCAGGATGGTCTGATTGGCTGAGAAGCTTGAGAATTGTGGGATTGGGGAGAGGTCTGAGAAGAGTCTCTGAGCATGGATTCTGCAGACGAGCTCGGATGATGAGACCGCGAGCTCATCAGAGGGTTGGTTGTTCGGTGAGAGAGCTGATAAAAGGGCCTCCTTAAAGTAAAACCCAGCACGGGAGAGAGGTTGACCAGAAGGCTTGGGGAAGTGTTGATTGAGCTGTGTTAACAACATATGAGCTGAAGGGAGATCTCCAGTTTCGATGAGACGAGAAGCTTGAACTACCGATTCCAGATGGTTGTATTCATTCGTGATGGATGTCACATTCGGCTCGAAGAAATCCAGTGGATCGTCGGAGAAATTGAGTTGCAAGGACTTGAAGGGAGGAGAGAGAGTGTCTTTATCGTTGAACAGCCATGAGAGGGTGTCTGATTCTTCAATGGAGGTTGGGGGCGGAGGAATTTTGCACTGGTAGATTGTAGTGGTAGACTGAGCTGAGGCTGGACTGGATGTTGCGCGAGGATCAAGTACAGAGGTCGGTTCGTAGGAGAGAGAAGATGGAAAAGGAGAAGTGTTGTTATTGTTAGTTGATATGTTAGACTTCATATGCATCAAGTTGGATTGTGAATCAGTTTCTCACCCCCTTTATATAAATATGTATGTATAGTGGTGTTTTGTTCTTTTGAGAGTGGAAGAGGAAAGGAGGGAAAGGTGGGAGGGTTCGTTGTTGTTATGAAGGGAGTTATATAGGGGATGGATATATGTATATGCTCGGTATTATTATGGATGTAATGAATGGGCCAAAAGGTGTTTTTTATCAAGTTTGGCTTCAAGGAGAAGCCATTACTTTTGGGAGCTTTACATGAGATCCTTGTTAGTGGAATGTGATGAGTTTTGATATAACAACTTGGCAATGAGCTGAAGAAAAATCTGCTAATAAGATGAAGAATTAAATTGTTTATATTACGGATTTTACAGACTTGTTACCAATTGGCATCAAGTATTTTATGTAGCTAATTTGTTTTTATTTTTGAGAAGTTATATTAAATAAATGAATTTAATTCAATTATAATATGACGTGAATATACGCATATATACGAAGAATCAGCTCCTGATCAAGGCTCCTTCCTGGTAGAGTGGTAGTCCCTTTTTTAATTTCTTCCTTTTAATTGCTTTAGTTGCTTTTCATAATAATGGTACCTTTCTATCAGGAAAACTTTGTAAAATTCGAATCTCATCAACCTTCATCTTTTGTGAGCTACAATACTCCTCCCTGGTCTAACACTGCAAGAACACGTGTACTGAAAATTCATCAATGTTTTACCTCAAAAATAGTCATCAAGGTTTTAAACCATACAAAAAGATATACTTAGAATATGATGAACAACTTTGACGGAAAGTAAGAAATGATGAGAATATAATGAATTATGCACACATGTTGTTCCTCTGTGATTCTTGGAGATCATTATAACAAAAGAAGTTTTTTTTTTACTGTTCTGCTCAGTGGAAGCTTTTCAAAAAATGTGAATTAATGGGGAATAATTTTTCAAGCAAAAGCTCGAGACGGCAGATATCATAATCCTCTTTCTTAATCATCAAATGCTTTTTAGCGAGATCAAGCTACTTAGCTTCAGCCTTAAGTAGTCTAAATGATTATTTCTTTTGTTTGGATTTCGGTCTAATACATACACGTTCTAATTTAAGATATGTATTATTAAATATAAACATACGTGAATAAAATCAAGACCTATTTATTAGAAATCTCTCCTTATGAACTTTCAGAGAAAGGGACTTGATATAGCATGCTAAGAATTTCTTGTCACGCAACCATGGGTAGAGCTATATAGGGACTGCATTGACATTTGTTTTCTTTTAGTACGAAAACAGTATATATTTACAAAAAAAATTATATAAAATTTAATAAACATCATATGTTCAAAAATTATATGTAAAAGATCCCAAAATAATAAATAAATTCCATAAACATTAATAGAAGTCAACAAAGGTATTTATTCAATATATCAAAGCTAATTTATATTTAACAAAAAATCATGTATAAAATTTCAAACAAAAGCAATATAAATATCAAATCAACATGAAAAAAAATCTAAAACTAATATATATTTTGGTGCATTTAAAGCTACATAATATATATTAAATAGAAGCCGCATGTCATGAACTAGTGGGAATTTGGGAGCGTGCAATAGGCACATCTTAACTGGCGCATTTTCCATTCCTCCGTTCAAAATCTAAACACTAGTCAGTGATCACATACAATGGCGGAGCTCACAGCAAATATTGAGAGGTCAAAAAATTTACCTTCATATTGATTAATATTGCACAAAATTTTGGGAAAGAGAGAAAGACAAATACATATATTTAAAAAAATCATTAACACATTACTACTATATATTATTTTGTTAAAAATCTTGAGGGTGCTTGGCCCCACCCCAGTCCCCTATAAATCTCCGCTACTTATCACATATTGAACTTCTAAGAAAATATCGAAGTATCCAAGATTATTCCTAAACTTACGTACCAAATAAATGCAGGCCGGGTTACGTGGAAAAGACTGGCACGGCATTATGATCCGATGAATCAGCAGGGATTGAGCGGACAGGATACACCATGGGCTCACACAAGAATATATTCTCCTTGAGCTACAGAAGCAACAGTCTTCAGTGTGTTCTACAAGCTGAAACGCATCTCCATGATTGAACAAGCATGATCATGATGCATGCATGCAACATGCTTCCATGAAATATAATGGCCGACATAATCCAGTTATGTGGGACCAAGTAGCAGTGATCCATAAACTGCCACGTGGAATGTGGGAGCCATAAGGAGGTCCTATAAGATGTAGCAGTTTTTCTTTTCAAAATGGAATTTTTTTATATTTGCAAGGGGAAAGTCAGAATTTGGCCCTTGATTATTAAAGTGATGTATCTTTTGACTTCTCTTCATTTATAACTTCTTAAATACTAAATTCGTACATATTTGATCTCTCAAAAAAATTTCATGTTTAACCTATCAATTATTGATTTGGCTTATTTCTCTAATTCTATTAGTGAAGTGCATATGTGACTGTTAATTTTGACACATAGACAATGATGTGACACTTTTTAAATGATAAACTATATATCACATATATAAAATATATAAAATGAATAATTTTTTCATTAAATCTTAGGTTTGCCGAAAAAACAGTAAAATACAATTTTTCATAATTCTATAGGAAAAAATGGTATCCATGTTTTCTAGTCTTTGCATTGAGCTCATAAATTCAGAGAGCCCTAAGGTGCTCCAAGATGTCGCACAAATTGTTTATATCTCACCCTTGTTCCATTAGGAGCACATTCACTTTGAGGTTGGGTTGCGCCATTGTAATAGGTTTACAATCATACCAGTTTGAGTGACATGGATGCCCAATTGCCGGACATATATTTCTGTCGCCAATCTGCCACTATACTCTCTCGCACATAAAGTTGGCTGTGATATTATTGCACGCCAAAAGGGTAAGCATTTGGAGTTGCGTTTTGTTTGCGAAATTGTATTTTGCGGAAAATATTTAGTCTTCACTATTTGCGTTTTGTTTTGTTCGGAGATTATTGAAAAAGATTCCTTTGTATCAACGCGAGATTAGAGTGATATAGTTTCTTATTTGAAGCCCTCTTTTTCCTTCGCATGTTTCATCTTTTTCCATGCGCAAAGAGCCATATACCTCCCCTCCATTTCCCCTGCCAAAATCTTCTCGTACAAGCCGTCAGTTCGTTAATTGTTGCCCTTCTTAATTGTTCAATCATCATGGTATATATTGGTATGCTTCGAAGATGGACTTGATGAGTACTAATCTATTGGGTCTCTGACGTGCATAACGCAGCAAAAAACAAAAAATATTCATCAAAAACCAATCCGAGAATCCGTGCGTATCGGTTAAATCAAATAAATAAATTTTGAAGATACCTTTCGGATTACGCTTAATCCGTGACGCTCAAACCATGCGTATTGTTCATGCGCCTCTAAATCGATTACCGTCCTAACCGATTTTCCGTCCGTCTAGGTCGTCTAGGTCGGATCGTGCGGAAGCCATCTACCGCACACACAATCGGTCTCTACCGAAACTCTCAACAACCTGTTCTCATCTTCTTAGGCCGAATAGATCACAAGCGCCGAAATTACGAACGCCTCTACCGGTGTCCACACGAACAAACTTCTTAAAACGAGAAGAAGAACAATATATATGCTAATAACTTGTTCTCCTCTTGCATAAGAAAAATCTTCTTATTTTATCTCACAAAAGATGTATATAATTCCTCTCATATAATCATACTCTTTCATTTTTGTTATACAAAAAGAAAGCATCATTTCATAATTTTGTCATACAAATTAGAAAGTATATTTTCTTTCTTTTGCCTCACAAAAGAGAATGTGAAATAATGAGAGAGAGAATGATGTGTTGTGTTGTGAATTTGGAGCCCTCTTTGTCCTTATATAGAGGTGAAGAGTCATGTCCCTTCACACTAAAAGATGTGTATGACATCACTCATCATTATCCATATGTCATCATCTAGACTCTTCTAGATTACATGATCTTTTATGCTCATAGTCTTTATATACATATATATATCACATCTTATCACATAAGATGACAATATATTTTGTAACATTCTTATGCAACTCATCATATAAGTCGCTAGAATTTTCTGTGCCCGTTTTAGTTTGTTCTTTGTGTGTGACCCTGTAGGTTCACTTAATGTTGGCAATAGACTTAACAGTCTATAAATCATGAGCGGACTCTAGCAAGCCATCATGACTATCCAATTTAAGTAAATATCGGTGATCCGATTTACCTAATCAACAATCACGTATTTAGTCCCTTTGTCACACGATATTTATATCGATTATAAGGCATGTAATACGTCATCCTTATATTAATCGAGTAATATTTCTTGATCCCAAATTAAACTGAACAAGAGCAAATGACATTAATAACTCTTATTAATTCATTTGAGTATGACCATACATTTCTTCAGTTCAATTCATCAAAAGGCCTAAAGATATCTCTCTCATTTATGAGAGGAACAAATCTCGTCTTGATTGCACTCATCCCTCTACATGATTCATTAAATACGTAAACATAACCGTTATGACTACCCGGTTAAAGACAGTGTTAGATTTTGTTAAAGTATAAAATTACTCATGTTGGGAACCGAGACAATCTCAGGTCAAAGGACTATAAATACTTTATGTTACAAGAATCGCTAATGACGTAAAACATGCAGCATTCTTATGGCGGATCAGTCCAGTATATTGTCTCTAATATATACCTATGCTAATGACTTGATAACTATTTATCCATGATCATCAGTAAACTAATATACGGTGTGCATTTATAGTTTGCATATAAATATATATTTATTTGTATCCGCAAGTATATTTGTCTTCACAAATATCCTATAAATGACCATGGACGATTTAGAATAGCATTCATAATACTTTATAGTTTTACTATCAAGGTCACGTATTTTGATGACATAAATGTGAATTGCATATTCATGATCTATTTTAATTACATTAAAATAACCTATACGCACATATTATATGAAATATCTTAGAATAAATATTATGTTTATTATTACAATCTATTATCTCGGTCACAAACACTTTGATCTAGGACATTACACCATCACTAATCGGCCTGCATGAGGCAACATTCTCATTTTCCATTTGGCTAGCTTAGTGCACATTTTTTAATTAGTTTGAAATCGCCCATCTTCCATTTGGTGTGTTAAAGATGCTGAAGTAGCATTCTTTTTCTTCAGCTTATTCGCTTAGAATATATTTAGTATTTGCTATTTTAATTCGGGGTTGTCATTTTTGCCGAACTAGATTTTTATTTCGCTGGATTGAGGCGCTGACCATTAACTTACCTAAAGGCTACTAGAGCTTCTTTGACTCTTTGTGCATCCTCCGGTTCCGCTTTACCAAGAGAAGGAAATCATCAGCATATAAAGAATAATTGTGAATAGCAAAGGTTAGAGATTGTGATAGCAAGCCCATGCAGAAAATAAAGAGATACGGCATAAGGGAAAGCCATGGTTGTGTCCCCTGCTTAGCCTAAAAAACTCATCTTCCCCGTCCACTGAAATTGAATGTGAATTTTGTGCTACGCGTACGAGCATTTATAAGGTTGGCCATGTGTATCGGGAAGTTATAAAGTAGAAACAAATCATAAATATAATCGCAATTCATCCTTTCAAATACTTTTGTTAGATCTGCTTTCATGCAAAAATACGCCTCATCACAAACTTTTACTTTCGAAGGTCTGTAGCGCTTCTCCAAGGATAATGACGATTTCTGCAATTGAACTGCCAGGGAAAAAATGCATTTTGTTTTTCCGAGATAAGTTTTATATATGGAATTCAAGACGTTTATCGGCCTATAGTCCCATACCTTTTGGGGAATGCACTTTTTTCAGAATAATCACTAAATTAGTGTGCGCAAGGCTTGTTAGGGACCGAGACGCAACAGCAAACACAGAAAGCAAGACACATGAACAAAAAGATATATTTTACGTGAAAACCCTAAAAGATAAAAATCATGGCCGCCGGCACTCAAACACTTTCTTAATACTTGGAGGAAAGAGAAATACAATACAATTGTTTGTGGTTGTTGGAATGAATAAAACTCTACCCCATACCCCTCTATTTATAGGATAATTATACCTAATATAAGGAAATAAATCAAAGATTTGATGCCCCATTAACACTTAATTCATGGAAACAAATATAAGATAAATAAACATATTCCAAATTCTAATTATCAATTAAGTAATAGTATCAACCAAATATGGAGATCTTCCATATCTTCCGCAGCATTTCCTTTTATACGGTATCTAGAGTTTTCCAGAAGTCTCCACACCAAATAATCTCCCACTTGGAGACTTCATAAAGATACAAATCATTTGCATTGAATCCATTCTCCTTTTCTCCCGTACCTTCCTTGAGCCTAGCGACATTCTCCCACTGACTCACTCGACCAGCCTCACTGAGGCAGCGCACAGCCTCAGCTTGTCGATGGGGACTTCCTTGGTCAACATATCGGCAGGGTTCTTCGTACCTTGGATCTTTTCTAATGATATGGTACCGTCTTTCACAAGTTCCCGGATATAGTGATATTTGAGCTGGATGTGCTTGGTTCTGGAATGGAATACCGGATTTTTCGCAAGACAAAGGGCACTTTGACTGTCGGTGTAGAGTGTCCTACATCCTTGATCTTTTCCAATCTCTCTTAGAAAGGTCAAAAGTCATACCATCTCCTTTCCGGCTTCTGAAATTGACACATACTCTGCTTCCGTCGTTGATAACACCACGCATTTCTGCAATCTCGACATCCAGCTCACAGCTGTACCTCCCATTGTGAAGACATAACCGGAAGTACTTTTCCGACTATCTATATCTCCTCCTAGATCCGCGTCTACGAATTCTTGCAAAATCGTGCTATTCCTTTTATAGCACAACGCCATATTTGAAGTGCCTTTCAAATATCTCAGCAACCACTTGATCGCCTCCCAATGCTCAATGCCGGGATTCGCCATGAATCAGCTCACAACTCCCACTGCATGTGCGATATCAGGTCTTGTGCACACCATGGCGTACATAAGGCTGCCCACTGCCGATGCATATGGCACTCTTGCCATTTGTTGTTTCTCCTCCATGGTTTTTGGTGATTGCGCCTTCGAGAGTTTGAAATGTGGGCCGAGTGGAGTACTTCTTGGCTTGGCATCATCTATTCGAAATCGCTCCAACATCTTTTTGATGTACTTTTCTTGCGACAAGGTCAGTGTCCCCACCGCTCAATCTCGAGTGATCCGCATCCCAAGAATCTGACTTGCTGCCCCTAAATCCTTCATTTCGAATTTTCTCGACAATTCCTTCTTGAGTTCGTTGATCTCGCTCATATTTGCACCTGTAATGAGCATATCATCTACATACAAAAGCAAAATAATGTATGTATCTCCATTGTTCTTGTAGTAGCAACAATGGTCAGTATCACCTCTCTGGAAACCACGATCACACATGAATTTATCAAACTTCATGTACCATTGTCGGGGTGCCTGCTTTAGACCGTATAAGCTTTTCTCAAGCTTACACACTAGACCCTCCTTTCCTGGGGTCTCGAAACCTTCAGGCTGCACCATATAGATGTCCTCCTCCAAATCGCCATGGAGACATGCCGTCTTGACATCCTCTGCTCGAGGTGCAAATCTTCGGCCGCTACAATACTTAACACCGTACGAATGGTTGTTAGCTTCATCACTGGCGAGAATACCTCTGTGTAGTCAACTCGCTCTTTCTGTTGGAACCCCTTTACAACCAATCTCGCCTTGTATCGCTTGCTGCCATCTGGTTCATCTTTTACCCGATAAACCCACTTATTTTGTAGCGCCTTCTTGCCATCTGGTAACCGGGTCAATACCCAGGTCTTGTTCTTTCGGAGAGACTCGATCTCATCTCTCATCGCACCCTCCCACCTGACCGAATCTCCCGTCTCTACCGCCTCATGGTAGTTCTCAGGTTCGCCAGCATCCGTTAACAACAGGTAGTGAATTGATGGTGAATAACGGCTTGGGGTTTTGATAGTCCAGTTTGATTTTCTCACAACCGGAGTTTCTGGACTTTGGTCTACAACTGTTTCGGTCATCGTTTCATTTTCATTCTCAGTCGATTCCCCGACTGAAAATTCAACCACCTCAGACTCTCTCAAGACTTCTCCCGCATCGGAATTTTGGTTGACTCTACCCTTAGATTCAGATTCCCTATTTGACCCAAACCTATCTTTGTAGAGTTCATTTTCATTAAAGGTTGCATCTCTGGACCGAATTATTTTCCAATTTTGTTCGACCCAAAACCGGTAACCAAAGTAATTCGATCCATAACCAATAAACACACACTTTTGGGCCTTAGCATCTAATTTATCCCTTTTATCAGCATCAATATGGACATACGAAATACTCCCAAAAATTCTTAAGTGATTTAGAGAAATCTTTTTACCTTTCCATTTCTCTTCTGGCAACTCGAGGTTTAGAGGTTTCATTGGGGTACGGTTAATAAGATATGCAGCTGTGTTAACTGCATCTGCCCAAAACATCTTCGGTAGTCCTGCGTGTAGTCGCATTGCCCTCGCCCGTTCATTCAGGGTCCGATTCATCCGTTCGGCAACTCCATTTTGTTGAGGTCGATTCGGAACAGTCCGAATTTGCTTGATCCCGTGATCCGCGCAAAATGCTTTGAACTCGGCGCTGTCGTACTCTCCTCCATTATCTGACTTTAGGCATTTCAACTTCAACCCGGTTTCCGTTTCGACTTCCTCCTTCCATCTCTTGAACACATTAAACACATCAGACTTGTGCTTGATAAAGTAGACCCATACCTTCCTGGTGGAATCATCGATGAAGGTAACATAGTAGCGTGACCCGCCAAAAGATTGGACCGGAGCCGGTCCCCACACATCGCTGTGCACCAAGTCTAGCTTTTCCGTCTTGAGTTCTCGTCCGGCTTTCGAAAAACTAACCCGTTTTTGCTTGCCGAGCACGCAGTTCTCACAGAAATCGGTTTCTACCGATTTCACCTGGGGTAACAAACCCTTTGAAGCTAGCACTTCTAATCCTTTGTGACTAAGATGTCCGAGCCGATTGTGCCATAACATCGGGTCTGTTGTCGCTCCCGGAACCGTCAACAAATCAGCCTTATTGTCCGTCAGATACAGAGTTCCCATTTTCGTACTCTTTGCCACAATCATGGCGCCCTTTACAATCTTCCACAACCCGTTTCTAAACACGGTTTTGTACCCCTCACTATCCATCTGCCCAATGGATATTAAGTTTTTCTTTAAACCCAGAATATATCGAACTCCCCGCAAAGTCCATCTAAATCCGTTACTCGATTTTATTTGGACATCGCCAATGCCCGATATGCATAGCGGTTTCCCATCTGCTAAGTAAACTTTTCCAAATTCTCCAGATTTGAAGTTCAAAAACTTATCTTTCTGTGAGTTAGAGTGGAAGGATGCGCCTGAATCTAGAACCCATGACTCGATAGGGCTGTCGATGCATAGAACGAGTGCTTCGTCTGAATTCTCCTCGGTGGCAGCATTTGCGGAACTTCTTTCCATCTTTTGCTCCTTTTTCGAGGATTTGCAATCCCGTTTCATGTGGCCCTTTTTGCCACAGTTCCAATACTCCAACTCGCCACACGGCCTTGACTTGCAATGACCTCTCGACTTCGATCTTCCGTGGTTGTTGTTTCTCTGACCTCGACGACCCCGACTCTGTACATTCAAGGCTGAATTCTTGGAACCCGGGGCTTCACTCTGCTCCCTTCGCCGAATATCCTCGTTCAGGATGCGGTCTCGTACCTCCTCAAAAGTCAGATCCTCCTTGCTGCCGATAATGTCTACCGTCGTCGCCCAGCTTTCCGGCAATGATGACAACAACATAAGAGCTTTCATCTCTTCACGCAGGTTCAATTTAAACGAGTATAACTGGTTTAAAATAACCTGAAAAGAGTTGAGATGCTCAGCCACAGATCCATCTTCCGCCATCTTCAGGTAGAAAAGGCGGCGCATCAGGTGCAGGTTGTTTAATGAAGACGATTTCTCATACATGTTGGATAGCGCCTTCATGATTCCAAAGGTCGTCGTCTCTTTCGCCACGTTGAACGCCACGTTCTTGGCTAGTGACAATTGTATGTAGCTTAGCGCCTTGCGGTTCATCTTCTTCCACACTGCCTCGTCGGTGATCTCTTTTGGCTTCGTCTCGAGTAGCGTTTCTTCTAGATCCTTCTGACATAACAACGCTTATGTTTGCATCTTCCAATAGGCAAAGTCTCGTCCGTCGAACCGACTCACCGACACCTTGCTCTCGTCCATCGCTCGTCTACGTATCGCCTCCTCGTTCTCACCCAAAGGGAATTTTCTTCGAACCTTGGCTCTGATACCACTTGTTAGGAACCGAGACGCAACAGTAAACACAGAAAGCAAGACACATGAACAAAAAGATATTTTTTACGTAGAAATCCTAAAGGGTAAAAACCACGGCCGCCGGCACTCAAACACTTTCTTAATACTTGGAGGAAAGAGAAATACAATACAATTGTTTGTGGTTGTTGGAATGAATAAAACTCTACCCCCTACCCCTCTATTTATAGGATAATTATACCTAATACAAGGAAATAAATCAAAGATTTGCTGCTCCATTAACACCTAATTCATGGAAACCAATATAAGATAAATAAACATATTCCAAATTCTAATTATCAATTAAGGAATAGTATCAACCAAATATGGAGATCTTCCATATCTTCCGCAGCATTTTCTTTTATACGGTATCTAGAGTTTTCCAGAATTCTCCACACCAAACAAGGCTCTCGTCCATTGCACACGTTCAGAAGAGATGGTGGACTGTTAAAATATAAAAATCCATTTGTATGTTATGAAGGCAGTTAACTAATTAGGAAAGATGTTTCTTGGAAATAGGATTTTTTGACAAGAAATTTTGGTATTACCATAAATTAGATTTCTTGACAAGGAGGTTTAGTATTTCCATGTATAGGTGTTAAATGGGGCAGTAATTCTTTGAGTTATTTCCTTATATTAGATATGACTATCCTATAAATAGAGGGGTAGGGATACCTATAAATAGAGGGGTAGGGATAGAGTTTTATTCATTCCAACAACAACAATATTTTGTATCTCTTTCTTTCTCTTGTAATAAGAAATTTATCTTATTTTTCCAATTCCATTGTTCAATCATTTCTTCTTCTATTATTGTTCTTTCTTGTTCTTTCTTGGGCTAGTGTGAGCGTATTGCTACACTATTATTTCTGCTGCTGATAATCACAAGGTCGTTGCTGGTTTAGTGCTATCGTGTTACTGCGCGGTAACTATTGTTCTGTTTCTTTGTTAGCGACGTGATTATCTGGTTCAGTCCTTGTGTGACTGTCTGGTTTCTTTATATGGTACCAGAGCTTCAAGGGTGATAGACGACGACGTTGGCGATAGACGGTGTTGTTCTCGTTCCTTGGTGAAGAAGAGGATTGTTTATTACGGCATCCATGGAGTTTGGAGGTCGGGTTAGTGGACTTGGTATTGAGGCTCTAAATCTTTCGAATTATTCTATGTGGAAGAGTTGTATGGAGTCTTGTATTAGGAGTGAGAGGTTATGGGAGATCGTTGTTGGTACGGAGGTTGCACCGACGCCTGTCACCGATATGAATGGTACGGTGACGAATGCATACGCAGTAAAGGAGTCGTCGAAAACGAATGCTAAGGCAGAGTTCTTGTTGAAGAGGTCGATATCACGCGATCTATTCGAGCATATTAAGGCGTGCAAATCGGCGGCTGAGATTTGGAGAACTTTTGACGAGTTGCTCAACAAGAAAAATACGGCACGATTACAATTTTTGGAGAATGAGTTGGCGGGTTGCACACAAGGTGAATTATCTATCTCTCAATATTTCTTGAGAGTAAAGAGTTTATATTTTGAAATTTCTATCTTGGAACCGGAGGAGGCTATTTCGGAGGCGAAGTTGAAGCGGTATATTATTCGCGGTCTTCGAAGAAAGTATGTCCCGTTCGTTACCTCAATACGAGGGTGCACGCAACAACCATCCTTGACGGAGTTTGAAAATTTGCTCGCTTCTCAAGAATCATTGGCTCGACAAATGGCGGGTGTTTCGGTCTCTGAAGGCGAAGGTCACGCTCTTGTGTCTAACAAAGTAAAAACTCGGTATGACCAAGAGGAACGGAAGAAGGAGATTACGAAAAAGGGGGAGTCTTCATCAAATAGTGGTTCTCGGTCGACTATCAAGTGTTACCGATGTGGGAAACTCGGACATATAAGGAAAAATTGTGGTGTTAAGTTGAGAGAAGGAAATGCCGCGGGTAAAGAGGATATTGTGAAGTGTGAAGTTTGGGATACGGGTTTCATAGCAGAAGGAATTTCGTTAGACGTGTGTGCTTCTGTTAACTACGAGGATAACTGGATCATTGATTCCGGTTGTGGTCATCATTTGACTGGTGATGATTCCAAGTTTTCTTCACTTCGCAGGTATAAAGGCACTACTGCCTTTGTTACTGCCGACAACACTGTTCACCATGTGGTGAATGAGGGAGCGGTTATTGTTTCGGAAAAAGATAACAGGTCGATAACTCTCGACAGTGTTTATCACGTGCTTGGTATGAAGAAGAATCTTCTGCTGGTGGCGAATGTGGTTGATACGGGTCACTATGTGTTGTTTGGCCCAAAGGATGTGAAGTTCCTCCGGAATGTGGAGGAGGTGAAGGGTGATGTTAATCACGTCGGTAAGAGGGTAAAAGACTTGTATGTTCTTTCGGCTTCTTCCTCGTATGTTGATAAGATGAGCAACAATGATGGCGTGTCGGTTTGGCATGCTAGACTCGGCCATATGGGTATTGACAAGTTGAAGGCGATGGTTTCGTGGAATCTTGTTAACGGGCTTCCATCTCTTTTTTTTGCAAGTGGTGTTGAGGTGTGTGAGGGTTGCCAATATAGTAAATCTCATCGGCTGCCTTTCGAGAAGTCTCAGTCAAGGTGTAAAGGTGCGTTAGAACTTATTCATGGTGATTTGATGGGTCATACGCAAAATGCGTCGTACGGGGGTGCTCGGTATATGTTGGTACTCGTCGACGATTTTACACGGTACACTTGGGTTTATTTTCTGAAGGACAAAAGGGAGGCATTTTCTAAATTTCGAGAATTTCGAATAATGGTTGAGGGAAGGCTTGGTAAAAGAATTAAAAAGTTTCGAACCGACAATGGAGGCGAGTTTACATCCAAGGATTTTCTCTCATTTTGTGAGAGGAATGACATCAAGAAGGAGTTGACTTGTGCTTATATACCGCAATAAAATGGTGTGGCGGAAAGGAAAATTCAGCATCTGGTGGAGGTATGTAGGAGTTGGGTGTACGCGAAAAATTTACCGAAGGCCTTATGGGAAGAAGGTATGGCATGTTCTACCTACATGGTTAATCGGCTTCCCTGTAGTCCGATTAACATGAAGACACCTCACGAGTTGATGTTCGATGAGAAGCCAAGCGTGAAGCATTTGAAGGTGTTCGGTTGTACGTGTTTTGTTCACATACCGGACAAGAAGAGGACGAAGTTAGACGCTAAGACTTGGAAGTGCGTTTTCATTGGTTATGATCAAAGAAAGAAGGGATGGAAATGCATGGATCCGACAACTCATAAATTCGTTGTCTCTCGAGACGTGATGTTTGATGAAGCGTATTCTCTATATGGTGATGGTGGTTCCCAAGCGGTAGTTTCGAATCTGCCGACGCCACCTATTGGTCACGTGAGAAACCCGGGTATTAATGACATGGGTAACCCGAGTGAAGATCCTAGGTTCTCGTCGCCTACGTCGACTGTCACGAGTTCAAGTGAGATGGATCGAGGTGACAGGGGGAGCAACGTAGTGCCATCACAAGAAGAGGGAAATGCACAAGCTCTAAGGAGGTCTACAAGGACGGTAACTCGGCCGGCTAGATATAGAGATAAAAACTTCGTATCGACGTATTCGTGTTTCTTTTCAGGATCGTCGGATGGTGAACCTTCATGCTTTGAGGAGGCGAAAGGTAACAAGTCATGGGGAGATGCTATGGACGAGGAGATGCACGCTCTTCGGAAAAATAAAACTTGGGATCTTGTTCCGAACCCCAAGGGAGTGGACCCGGTTACTTGCAAATGGGTCTACAAGTTGAAACGCAAGGCGGATGGGAGTGTTGAGCGCTATAAAGCGAGGCTTGTAGCGAGAGGATTTCCTCAACAGTATGGCGAGGATTATGAAGAGACTTTTAGTCCTGCCGCCAAGATGACATCCGTGCGAGTTGTGATTTCAATGGCTGCTTCGCTATGTTGTAAGCTGTGGTAGCTGGATATGAAGAATGATTTCCTATATGGTGAACTCGACAAGGATATTTATATGGAGCAATCGGTTGGATATATTTCCAAGGTGCGTCCTGAATATGTGTGCAAGCTGAAGAAGGCGCTTTATGGTTTGAAGCAGGCACCTCGAGCTTGGTATGGAAAGATTGCGGAATATTTGCAATTTTGTAGTTATTCTTCTTCGAGTTCGGATCACAATTTATTTGTGAAAAGGAAGGCGGGTCTACACGTGGTCGTCCTTTTATACGTGGACGACATGATCATCACCGGCAATGATGAAGGCGAAGTTGCAAGATTTCAAGGGCGAGCTCTCGATTCGATTCGAGATGAAGGATCTTGGAGAGCTTAGTCACTTCCTGGGATTGGAAGTGGAAAGTTTGAAAGACGGGTATTTTGTAGGGGTTATGCTGGGAAGCTCATTGAGAAATTTGGCGTAAAAGAAGGTAAGCATTGTTTGACACCGCTGGATGCAAATTTCAAATTAAGACGTGATGATGGAAAGATACTTCCGGATCCTCGGAAGTTTCGTGCTCTTGTTGGAAGCCTGATTTATCTCACGATTACTAGACCGGATATTGCCTTCGTGGTCAGCCCTGGTGAGTCGATTTATGCAAGCTCCGACAAAGTCGCATCTGGATGCAGCGAAGAGAATTCTCAAATATGTGAGTTCGACTCTTGATCTCGGGTTATTTTATAAGAAGGGTTCTGAGTTCGTTTTGCATGGATATACCGATGCTGACATGGGAGGTGATTTGGATGATCGAAGATCGACATCTGGTTATGTTTTCTCTTGTGGTTCTGCAAGTGTTTCTTGGTGTAGTAAGAAGCAAGATTCGGTCTCTCTTTCTAGTACCGAGGCGGAGTACAAGGCGTCATCACTTGTGGCACAAGAGTGTGTTTGGTTGCGGAGGTTGGTCGAGGATATTTATAATGCGGTTATTGGTCCTACGGTTATTCGAGGAGACAATCAAAGTGCATTGAAGTTGGCGACCAATCCTGTTTGTCACGTGAGAACCAAGCACATCGAGATCGAGCATCACTTCATTCGTGAAAAGGTGCTTGATGGAATTATTGGAGTTGGGGAGGTGAGAAGCGTTGACAACGTGGCTGATATCTTCACCAAGTCTCTCTCCAAGGGATCATTCGAGTTATTGCGAGCCAAGTTGGGGCTCGTGGCCAAATGCACTTTAAGGGGGGGTGTTAAAATATAAAGATGCATTTGTATGTTATGAAGGCAGTTAACTAATTAGGAAAGATGCTTCCTGGAAATAAGATTTCTTGACAAGAAATTTTGGTATTACCATAAATTAGATTTCTTGACAAGGAGGTTTAGTATTTCCATGTATATGTGTTAAATGGACCAGTAATTCTTTGAGTTATTTCCTTATATTAGATATGACTATCCTATAAATAGAGGGGTAGGGATAGAGTTTTATTCATTTCAACAACAACAATATTTTGTATCTCTTTCTTTCTCTTGTAATAAGAAATTTATCTTATTTTTCAAGTTTTATTGTTCAATCTTTTCTTCTTCTATTACTGTTCTTTCTTGGGCTAGTGTGAGCGTATTGCTACAGTATTATTTCCGTTGCTAATAATTACAAGGTCGCTGCTGGTTTAGTACTGCCGTGTTACTGCGCAGTCACTATTGTTCTGTTTTTTTGTTAGCGACGCGATTATTGGTTCAGTTCTTATGTGACTGTCTAGTTTCTTTATATACACCGTGTTGATAATGGGATTGAGAAGATGTCGGAGGAACGATTGAATAAACAATCACGTTATGTTCATCGATTCCCAGATTCTTATTCGGACCAATGTCACATATATAGCCTCTTTTTGTCTCTTGCTAATAGGTTATGGTAGTCACACAGTTGCAATCATTTCCCGTGAGTGTAGTTAGTGACACCAAGAATTGTTGAGGGTAGATTTGGCAATTTTCTGAATGAGCTCATGTGCAAAAGTCATCTTGTAATGAATGCCCCACGAATCTCGTTTTCTTCTCCAACCCATTATCCATCCTCCATTAATATGGAGTGTATCACGTTTTGCCTTCTCCTAATGGTTGTGGTATTATGGAAAATATTGTGTTTTTATTCCTGAAAAGATCTCATTTAATTCTCAACCTTTGATGCCATAATACTTCAAGTTGATTGAGAGCCAGGAGGTGAATAGGCCTAATTTCATGCGAAAGTGTGGTTTTATATTTTTAGAAATTATTTTGAAAATTATCAAAATTGAAAGTTTATTGTTCTCAGTTTGATGATGTTTTAAACAATTCCGAGCTAACACATCTTTGAGATTTATGAATTAGTTCAAATAAAATGCAAGTTTGAGAATACGGAAAATGAAGATCTAATCGAGAAGGATGCAATGGATGCAAATCGGTTACTTCAGAAGAGCTAGAAGGCTTGAAGTTCATGGATGAGTGCGGTTTTTGTGATAATTGAGAAAACTAAATTTCACTAAAATGAGTTTTCCAACATTCGCTTTATGTTGCAGTTCCGTTAGAACGGAACTATAGTTATGTTCTAACAGAAAAACCTCCAGCACAATCTGCCTCTTGTTCCGTTCAAACGGAACTCTGATTTCTAGTTGTTTGCCTTCGATTCTCTAATAAATTTCCTGCATTTATATGTTCAGTTCAAACGGAACTTTCAATCCGTTCGAGTGGAACTAGCAGGTTTTCATTTTTGAGGGGTTGCTCCAATGCTCCTTCACTCTTTAAAAGAGTAGTTCCAATCCGATTTTCACAACCAATTTCCTGAGCAAAATATTAATAAAACCCTCTCTAGTGTGATACAAAATTACTCAATAATCTAAGTGAGATTAGGGAGAATTTAGTGAGTGATATTTGTTTGTTTGATTGAAAAAAATCGTTGAGTTTTGTTTCAACGAATTGCTACGAGTTTGTAAAGCGATCGTTGATTCGAGTTTGTAAAAGAACCATATTTGGATTATTGGATTAAGGAGCCGAGAGACATACCTGAAGATTAGAAGCTCGTGAACGCAACAAGAGTTGCTAGTGAGAACGGGTGGTTACAGCTAACGCAGTCACATCGCCAAACTTTGTCAACAAGTTTCGATGAGAAGTTATCTCTAATTTATTTTCTTTATTCTCTATTTACTTATCTTTAATTCAATTATTTTTAATTAATACAATCATCCAATTAAAAGTCGAAAACCTTGAAAATTGTAAAACCCTAAAAAATATAAAAACTACACTTCCGCATGAAATCAATTATACAACATAGGTGTGGCTCTCAATCAACTTGAAGCATTATGGCATGAAAGGTCGAGAATTAAATAAGACCTTTTCAGGGATAAAAAAACAAGACAGCTTCCATCATACCACAATCATTACGAGAATGAAAAACGTGATATACTCCAAGTTATAACTATCATGTTGCCTAGTGTTTAGGAAAAGCTTCAGAGTCGGCTCTGTTTTTTTGTCCCCTGCGTATCAATATCATGAAGCTGGTCGGAGATAATTTTTGCAGAATGAAATATTGTGAGTTGAAAAACATTGTTATTCCTATTTTTTATATTATCCACATTATATTTGTCCTTAATGCAAACTGGCTCTCAGTTATATCCTTGAAAATGACTGAAGATAGTTAGCATGTGCTCATCCGATGGAATATTATGTGCACGAAGCAGTTGGCTTTAGCGACTAATCGATAATCGGCGCCTCACCAACATGATCAATTTGGTAAAAATCAGCAATAGTCAGCCATTAGTCGCCGACTAATATCTTAGTCGAATTTTTTTGAAACTGCCGACTAGTCCTGACTTTTACTACATTGGCACGAAGGCTCATAGGGGAACCAAACCTAGTCGCGCTAGCCAATTCACAAGAGAAGAAGCAATGCATGGATTCTTCTACTGCTTCATTGCATCGAGTTGACATGCATTTATTGTGACATAACCTCCATAAGAAATTTTGTTCCTTCGACAAAATACCAAGAGTTTTCCAAACCCAAAATAATCTTAAATAAGATCCGGTAAAATAAGACTCGAGACCAACCCGATCCAAATTGACCAAATCCAAAGATGATCTGAGTATAAGTGTAACATGAACCCGAGTTAGCAGAACCCGATTCTGACCCAAACTGCTCGTTTACTAACTCTAGTAATCTTCAACAATTTAAAGAAGTTGAAACTATAATCACATACACTAACCCTAACTAACTACATATTCCAACAAAAATGTCAAATGAAAAAAACACATTTAAAGCATACAAAAAAAATAACACATTTAAAGCAAACAAAAATTGTTGCATTACAAAATATGACAACCTAAACAAAGTATAAAGAATAAGTTGAACAACTTAAGCTTGAATAAGAAGCATAAAATATTTTAATTAAAACAAAGCTTGCAATGAAGACCTCATAAAAAACTTTAATTTTACTCACCTCCTAAGCGCTACAAAAATTACATTTAAAAAATCCTTAAAACAGAGTTTTAAGGTCTTCTTTTAACCTTATTGGATGAATTGCTACACCGTTACGTGCAGTTGGAACCCGGCCCCACCTGCCCAACCGAGGCTCCTGTTGAAAACAACAATTTAAATGGAAGTTAGAGAAATTAATAAATTTATGAAATGGTAAAAAGGTAATTTAAGCAGTATCAGAAAAAATCTAACCTGGCCAACTCCAGCAAGGAGGAACCGGCCTGACTTTGCAAAGATGAGTGAGTTCACAAATCCCTCCTACGAATGACAAATTTAATTTGAGAAGGGCATAATAAGATGAATTAGTGGCAGAAAGAGAGAAATGGAGAGGAGAAAGTAGTAGAGTACCAATGGGAAATGGAATAAGGGGTTAATTCCTCTAGACTCGGGTAGAATAGACCAGAGACGAATCACACCATTGGCCGCACCAGACGCTGCCATATCACTCCCTCTACACACCGCAACTGAACTCACCCATGAATGGGCCAGCGATGTGCAATTTACGCTCTGACCCTTCCCATTCTCTGTCAAAAAGTAAGAAAACTAACAAATTAAAAATTATCCAAGTACAACAATTCAACAACCTCACCCAGGGGAAATGGAATAATTATCCAAGTACAACAATTCAACAAAACAAATTCCAAACCTAAATTAGTTGATCATTGTTACCTTTGGGCATTATTGTCTGATCATGAACAACTCCATTATTCTCCTTGTCAATTGAAGTGGAAACTGCATGCGCGTTTTTTACTACATGACTCGGCTTTTTGCGCATCATGCTCCACAATTCTATGCTCCCATCATCCGAACCCGACATGTATTCACTATCGTTTATCAAACAACAGCATTCCAATGAAGCACCCGGCGCCCGAAATATCAACTGTGACTCCTCAGGCACCTAAAATCCAAATAATTGAACAATTCGTTAAGAAAAAGAAAATTATAGGGTAAATTTCACCGTAGGTCACTCACCTTTCAAAAGTGACCAAATAAGTCAGTCAACTTTCAATTGCCCCCAACTTTCAAAAATGACCAAATATGTCACTAAACTTTCAATTGTACCCTAAAGTCTCTCAACTTTCAAAATAAATCAAATAGGTTACCCGGTTAATTTTTCATCCATTTTTAATAATTGAAATTTAAGTGACTTATTTGGTCATATTTAAAAGTTGAGCGACTTATTTGGTCATTTTTGAAAGTTGAGTGAGCTCTATGCCACAATTGAAAATTGAGTGACCTATTTGGTTATTTTTGAAAGTTGAATGACCTATTTTGGTCATTTTTGAAAGTTGAGTGACCTACAGTGAAATTACCCATTTATAAAAGAAGAAAAAGGTAAACAAACCTTCCATAACCGAATGGTCCGGTCACGAGCGGCAGTCAAGAGGCGCTCTTTACGGAGGCAATCGATGGTCAAGATCTCGCTCTGGTGTCCGAACAAATTATCCATATGTGTCCTATCTTCTGTGTTCCACAACTTGACCGTCCGATCAAACGACCCCGAAAATAACTGCGCAGTCCCGTGCCTGAACGTCAGGCACGACACAGCACCTCTGTGCCCCTGAAACGCCTTTAAAAACAAAAAAAAAAAATTAAATAATTAAAATGAAGGGAGAAGTGCACCCTGTGCTATAATTAGGTTGCAAGTTTTAGTCATGTACTATTCATTTAACTTTTTTAGTCGCTGTACTTTATAAAATAGTGCATGGTTAGTCCTAAACATTTTTCCACCGTCAGTATATTTTTTAAATGGCAATTTTGCCTTTTAAAAAGATTTAAAAAAAAATTCCATTTAAATTGAAAAAAAATATTATTAAAAGGAAAAAAATATTTTCTAAAAATTATTAAAAAAATAGTAAAAGAAAAATTCCTTCTAAAATTTTGAATAAAAAATTTGCTTTGAAATTGTGAAGGGGAAATAGTTATTTTCAAAAATTATTAATGGTGTTAATATGTTCCGTGAAGTCAGGAACTAAGCAATCAAATGGATATACAAGGACTAATTCACAACCAATTAAAGTACACGGACAAACGGCACATTTATCCCCAAAATCAAAGATAATGAATAAATATCTCTTTTTCCTTACTAATATGAAAATAAGTACACACATACCTGTATATGTTGTCTGGTACGAACATCCCACAAATGGACATGCCTATCGAGCCCCCCGGTTGCCAGATATCGCCCATCAGAACTCACAGCCAGCGCCAAAACACTTTTGCTCCTTTTGCTCGATTTATTTTCAGGGGCTCTGGCGAAATGAGAAATGAGGGTTTCTTCGCTCGGCCATACGTACTTTTCGGATCGGCCCGTTTCAATGTCGAAATGGACTATGGACCCATCTTTCGAGGCTGAGAAGCCTCTTGAGTCGTCCTCTGAGAGAGCTGTGGCGGTAACCGGTTGTCGGTGCTTTATTAGGACCCGGAACCCATCTTCTGCTTCTGGGGCTAACACTCTGCAATAATTTATATTTCAAATTATAAACTCAACATGATGAAAAATCAGCTGATTTTCATATAAAGGTGAAGTTCTAGTCTTTGCGTTAAAAATATGGAATAAAAAAAGAAAATTGTAAACTGGATATGATGAAAAGATTGAAAATTTAAAGACCTAAGTTTTACCTAAGGATAAAGTTCTAGTCTTTGCATTACAAAAAGGAATTGTACACTAAAAGCGATGAAAACAATTGAAAATTTAGAGAGCCAATTCTGACCTAAGGCTGAAGTTCTAGTCTTTGCATTAACAATAAGGATAAAAGGAAAAATGCTAAAAAGAACCTTGCAGAGAGAGAACGCCTGGAACGGCCGCTTTCTTCAAGCTGATCCTTCTGTAAGAGTTCGGCAACCAACAAATCCCTCTTCCCCTCTCTCTCTTCCTCATCCCCCTCATCGTCCTCTTCCTCAAACCTTTTGGCGATATCTCTGATCCTCTTCAAATGCTCTGTCGCAACTCTGACCCTCTTCTCGTCCGCCGTCTCCTCAACCCCCGCCGCCTCCTCTCCACTTTCCTCTCCATTTCTAACTTCTCCTGTTAATTCGCTGTCTGAGCTGTCTATGGCCTCGTCCAAGGCGGCGCCGCGCCGCCGCTTGGCGGCCGACTCGAAGAAATCGTCGTGGGAAGGTTTCGCCTTCTTCTTGTTGTTGTTCTTCAGATTCCTCGGCTTCATGAGTTGATGTTACGAGCTTGAGATCGCTAGTTGTTCTGTTTTAGGAGTTTGGTTGGTCCAATAAAGGGTTTAGGGTTTAGTCTCGCTAGTTGTTCTGTTTTAGGAGTTTGGTGACTCGGAGGAAACCCTAGTGGAGAGTCGGGCAGCGAGAAAGAAGGGTGGATTAAATATTTCCTTTTGTGTTTTATTTTCTAGAGTGGGCCTTAACTGTTATGGGCCGAGTATTTATTTATAGTTTTGTTGTTTATGAATTGAGTTGTCCAGCCCATTCATTTGAATGGAGGTGTCCAGCTAGTTGGAATGGAGATATTTAGAGAAGTATAAAAGAGAGAAACTAGGGTTGTAATTGGCATGTGAGAAATAATCAAAACACTTTATTTTCATTCTTCCTTCTTTACACGTCTTTCTTCTCATCCTTTGTCACTGTTTTCATATAAATTTTCCATAAATAATAAAAGAGTAATTATAGCATTTCAATTGGTATCTAAGCCACACTCTTAGTCGAAATCATTAATTGAGCACGACAGATCATGTTACAACTAGATGGCAGGTTCAAATTAATTAGATAAAACAAAGATTAGATGTTATTTTTCAGAAGCTCAAAAAGCTGGAGGAGATCTTCTTTGATCTAAAAGGGGGAAAAGAAGAATAAGAAAGTGTTGAGAAGCCTTAAAGGCCAGCTTGCTCTGATGTTGATACAGGTGCAAAAGGCAATGGAGATGGTAATGAAAATAAGAAAGAGAAATCATTGATAATCAGATTTTTGAACCTATTAAATCAGCTTTTAAGAAAGAAAAAGTTTATAACTGACGACTCACAAGCTTATGTCATTAAGGATAAAGGGAAAGAACAAACAAGTGTGAACCATAACCCTCGATCTAGACCATGATCCTGAAAAGTACCGAAACCCATCAAAACTCACCATCCGAACTCAAAACCATCGTTGAAAGACAAGGCCAAAGTAACCTCATCTCAATTGAACTAATCAAACCCATGCCATTTAGGATTATTGATCGGGATATTTTATATAGATAATTACCACCGATTTATATCTTAATTTAAGCACTTTTAGTAGTAATTTCAGTAGTTTAGCTTTATTTTGAGAATACCTGTAACCTATGTAATCTTAAACTCACATTTTTGGTTTTTATTTAATAAAATCTCGGCGGACTATCGCCTATTGTGGCTTCAAGAAAAATCGACACACTTACAATTGACTCTAAAAAAGTATTTATAACCAATCAGTAGTCAATTGATCCAAAATTTTAAAGATGTGATATTGCACGACGGGTTGCAGCGTGCTGGCGGAGCGACATCTGACGTGGCAGACACCACGTCAGCCAAAACGCAACGGCATCACAACGGCGAGGCGAGAAGACTCCAATCGGCGACTTCCAGCTCAGCCACAACGACGACAGCACGATGTATGGGATTTGCTGCTGAGATCTGAAAACTCAGACAAAACAAGTATATATATATATATATATATATATATATATATATATATATATATATATATATATATATATATATATAATTCGACAAAAATAATATATAGATATGATATAACATTATATAATTAAAAAAATATGTTTATATAGCAATATATAATTCAAACAAAAAACAGAATATATAAGCTGTGTAAGATGTTATATGACATTATATATGTGTGTTATATAGATAAGATATAACGGTATATATATGATATAATTCGAGATAAAGCATTATATATATAGCAATATATAAGTCAGACAAAAAACAGGATACATCAGACTGTTGCGTTGGAGAAGAAGGGAGCGACAGAAAGAAATGCATGGGGCGCAGGCAGCTCACAAGCACATCGCGCACAGGTCATTATCAGGCCCGCCATAATTTCCAATTTGCCAATTTTTAAATATCCATAAGTCGCGCCTTTAGTGTCATTTATTATAATATGTTACTAACCTCAGTCGTCACAAAACATCTTCTAAATTATTAAAAAAAAAAATTTTGACAACACTTGAGCAGCACCATCTTTGCTTTACAACATTTGCAAGTAATAAAAAACAAATAAAATTTACAAATAACCCCCGAATTTTTTTGAACATTAAAAAATAACTAAAAACATAATAGTATGTTAGATCATTATATACAAATTCCAAAAGTAAGAAAATATTTAAAGAATAAAAACGGTATATAAAATCGTAAAACAGTATATAATAGTATATTGAAAGTGAAAATACAGTATATATATCATCCGTCGTGATCCGGCGTGTTACGTTGCTATCGTGATATCATATTTCACTTCTTTAGAAACTATTCTTAAGAAAAACATTAAAATATTTTTTGAAAAATATCTTTTTCGGAAAAAAAATGAGAGATAATATTTTGAGAATATTTTTTTATGAGAAAATTTTAGGAAAACATTTTTTCGTAAAAATCATTTTTGTAAAAAAAAAAAATTTCTTTGTCAAAAAAAATATTTCTCTTCTTAAAACAATTTTGAAAAAATATTTCTTAGAACTTTTAATGATTTTTTTAAATAAAATAATTTTTAAGAATTTTTTTACGAAAAATATATTTCTAGAAAAATATCTCGTGGAAAATTAATTTTGAAAAACATTCTTTTATAGGGGTGAAATGGGAGTTTCAAAACAGTGGACCAATAATTAGATGGAAAAGTAGATGGGAAGGGTTATTTGTAAATTCTGAAAATATAGGAGATTGTTTGTAATATTCAGAAATGTTAGGGGGTTATTTGTAAATTTCCCAAAAACAAAAAATATTTTCTTGTTTCAAAGAACCAAATAATCTTTAGGAGTATGACTTCTTGGATATAAGTGGTTTGCTGGATGGAATTATGCGGCCGGTGACGCTTGGAGCAGCTGAGTTCGAGTTTGTACTTCTGCCATGGATGAAGATGCTTCCTGATAAATGTGTAGTTTGGTGGGTGTTGGCCGGCTGCTGGAGCTACGCCACTCATTCCAAATAACTCGCGACTTTCATTCCATTTGATATTTCTACACAATAAATAAATCAATAAATAGATCAATGTTTTGTCTGGAGACTTATGGAAAATTCTAGATGCCGTAAAAATGAAACCTTACAGCAAATAAGAAAATTCTCCAAATTTGTTTGCCATGATTTAATTCCTTATTTGATAATTGAAAATATGTTTATTTTCATATATTGTTATTTTCTGAATTAGGTATTAATTGGGACAGTAATTCATTGGATTATTTTCTTATATTATGTATGACTATCCTATAAATAGAGGGTAGGAATAGAATTTTATTCATTCCAATAACTATAAACAATTGTATTGTATTTTTTTTCTCTAAGTAAAAAGAAAGTGTTATGTTCTGGCGACCGTAATTTTCATCCTTTTTAGAGTTTCTACATTAAATATTTTTATTTCTGTGTTTGCAGTTGCGTCTTAATTTTAACACTTCAGAGGACTTTATATACTGGCAATGTATATGCATAATTTATTATATTAAAATTTATAAAAAAGAATGTTTTATACTAACCAAATTTGCTAATAAGACCATGAGGCCAAAGGCCATAGAAGCTCCAATTACCAAGTACTTGATTGTTTCTATGAGATTCGAACGATTGATCAATATTAGGAAGATGGCGGTAAGCTTTAATAACACCGCGCCTACTATCAATTCACAGAGATTTAACCTTTTAATGTGACACTCTGTCAAGGTAATTATAACAATTGCAATATTAATGGCAAATGACGTAATCAGTACAACCACAATGACTACATTATAATATAGCATGAAAAATTGTATATAGATCGCCAGTATAAAAAGTGCCCCGAAGTTGATGACAAAATCTGAAACTTTCAAATCGGCTTCCGTCATTTTTTCTTTCTTATTATTCTTGTTTCTTTCTTCCCTCTTTCTTTCAATCATATCTAATACGCAAGCAAATAAAGAGGAAACTACCTATATTTGAATTATTCTGGTGTAACAAATTCAAATTTACAGAGAGGATAATCAATGTGGTAATATTTACTGTTTTAATTTCACAATATCATTTCCAGCTTTTACATGCTATTTTTAACCTATTTCAGTTACATTTCTCAATCTTTCTTTTAATTAACTTTTGAGTAGGGGCGGAACTAAAGCACTTGAAATTTGAGAGTATTGTTGGGGTTTGGGGGTGTGTGTGTGTGGTGGTGGTGGTGGTGGTGGTGGTGGTGGGTGGGTCCATAAAAGAGTATATAGAATAACATGAGTAAATCATAGCGTGGAACATATTATCTGTCACCTTGTGTATTCTTTATTTTTCATGATGAAATGAAATAGCCAACCTTTTCTTCCTGAAATTCTCATTGAGATCGGAGAGGTCTTAATTTGTCAACATAATAGTATTTTTAATTTGATCAGAGAGGCAACTTTCTCTCTCTTCGGAAACCCTAGTACTGAGAGAAAAAAAAAAGACTCGACACAATTTCAAATCTGGGGTGGAGGCAGTCCCAGCGGCACCTCCACCCCACCCCTCTCCTCCCCTCCCCCCGGGATCCCCTCCCTTTTCTCTTTCCCTACTTCCCCCTCTCTCCATCTCAAACCTCAATCCCCCTTTTTTCTACTCTTTCCCTTTTCCAAACCCTAGCGGATCTAAATCCGTTTCAGATTTCGTCTTTTAGAGATGGAACGAACGAATTCTAGCCGAGAGTGAAGCTTTTTGTTTTTTTTTATTTTTTTACTAATTTCTTTTCTAAATTTGTAGTTAACGCTAAAAATTAAAAAAATAATCTGTTCTGCTAAGGGTTCTGGCGGAACACGTCCGGGCCATTTAGCAGCCTTAAATAATCCTAATTAGGAGAAAAAAATAACCCCTATGTAAATAACAATGATAATATATTTCATGTTGGGATAGAAAAAAAGAAAAAAATATATTTATGTGATGTTTAAATTACATGCCAATCGAGAAATCGGCAATTGTAAAATGCGCATCTATCAGCTGTGACTCGAATTACAATTACTTGTCCAGAACCCTAAATTCTATCAAATATAAAGTTCATGTCATTTAGAAATCACTACAAAAATGAAAGACTCTAGGGTTTATTTTTTCTCCTAATTAGGATTACTTAAGGCTACTAAATGGTCCGGACGTGTTCCGCCAGAATCCATAGCGGAACAGATTAATTTTTAGTGTTAACTGCAAATTTAGAAAAGAAATTAGTCAAAAAAATAAATAATAAATTCTTGTTCCAGCAAAAAGCTTGGCGGAACAACCTATTTTATATTTTTTTGCCCCTAAAAACACTCTAAAAATTTATCCAAAAAAAAAATTAAAAAAAATATTATTCCGCCACTCTCAGTGGCGGAACAGTGAACAATATTTTTTTTTTTTTTGCAGATTCCGTTTAAGGACCACGGAAAATTAAAAATTTAACATGTTCCGCCACTAAACAATATTTTTTAGCCTAATTATGATTTTTTAAGAAAAATTAAAAATATATCATGTTCCGCCATTATGAGTAACGGAAATGGTAGTTTCTTAATTATTTCTAAAATGATGGTAGTTATTGATTTATTTTCTAAAATGGTTGTATTTAAAAAAAAATCGGAGACCCTATACTGAATTATAAATTAGGTACTTTATTTGATTCTCACAACTTTATCACCCACTCAGGTAGAAATCTCAACTCATTAATTAGGATTTTGTACTGTTTTCTTATTTGTAATATTTATCACATTGGAGTTTTAAAGTAAGTTGGATAAGAAAAATAGACCTTTATTATTTAAAAAGAAAAATAGTCCTTGATTGTGTGTAAAACCATTATATCTTGGGCTCTTCTACAACCATTATATCTTGGGCTCTTCTACATTCGAATATATTCGAATATAGAGGACATTTTAGAGAGAGAGAGAACAACCACAATATCTTATTACCTTCTACAATTGTATCATTCCTGTCCATGATCGTGGTTTTACCGGTTGCATTCTATTATCCAACAATTCTAACTAGCCGGAACAACCACAATGACTCCATCAGCCCATTGTAATATGCAAGGCCGGCCCTGATTAAAGAGAGCTCATGGATTTAGCCAACAACTAGATTAAGGAAAACTCATTACCTATATATAATTTATATATGTTATAAAACTTATTTCTGTTTATTTAAAGTCCAAACTTGAAGTAAGAAAATAAAATAAGAAGGCCTGACCATCTACCTACCGGATCCACTTTAATGAAAATAAAAAACAAATTAAAAAAATATAATAATAAGCCCATCAATTCTATCCATCCTAATGAATATTTCTCTGTCCATTTGAGTTTATTCAAATACTTAATAACCCATCAGTTTATGCTAAAAAGTGAAGAGATGCACATTAAAACAAAAAAGAAAAAAGATTTGGACTTCCCATTAACTCCTATTGGCTCCCAATAAGATGAGAGTAAAAATTGGAAGTCTTCTCATACATTTAAATATTTTTTATTATCTCCTAGTGACTCCAATATATTTCAGCCCAAGATTTCAACCGGCTCATATTGTATACTCCCGAACTCTCATATCTTTCAGCCTAATGTTTCATAGTTTATTTTTGTTTTTATTTATACCTTTGTGTTTATAATAATATACCTTATATTCTAAACAATATACATTTATATTCCAACAATACTACCAAGGAAGTTTTATTTTAGTTTAATGCCATATGTGATTGTAGGATTGGAGCAAAATGAAAAAAAGGAGCTAAAAGAAGCGCAAGGAAGCTGGACCGTGATTGGAGCAAGTAGCGTATCGCGGTCCTACCCACGAGTGCGGTATAATTCAACCCGCCATCACAGATCCGAAGCAATCACAACTCAAGTGGAGAAGTTCAACTTCAATCAATTAAGGAAAAGACACTATGGTTGAACGCTTTTGATTGAAGATTTGGTTGACAAATATAGGGAAAGTCCAGCCACCCGAGACAGTCGCGCTAAGGTAGGAGCATATCTGGAAAGAATCAATCAGGAGTTATTATGCCAGAAGATTTGCAAGGATCTCTGGATATGCTGATTGCCATCTCCGGACATTAGAAACCTTAGAGGACTCCTCCCTATAAAAGGACTAGTTGTGGGACGGCAGAAGGGGGATCAATTTGAGAGAAGAAACGGAGAGAGAGAGAGAGAGAGAGAGAGAGAGAGAGAGAGAGAGAGAGAGAGAGAGAGAGTTTCATTCAGGGGCGGGGCATGACAACGCGCAACCACGAAAATAGGATTATGGAGTTTTCTAATATATTCCTCTATGTAAAACCCACTCCTAGAGTGCGATATTAGTATTTAATTTAATTTTCATTAAAGTGGCGTTCGGCAAAAAGTGGAATAGCGGAAGAGTGGAAGAATGGAAGAGTGCCTCTTTCATTTTATTTTAAGGGTGTTCGACACAATAAATGATTGGAAGAGTGGAATAAATAATTAATGCAATATTTATTTAATTTGGAAAGAGGAGAGAGAAGGAAGAAAAATCTTCTTATTACACATCTCTTCCACTCTCCCATCCCCCCATGGAATAAAGTTAAAAAACACTCTTCTACCCCTTTATTCAATCTTCTTCCATTTTTGTTCGGCGGAATAAGTAAATTTCTTTCACCTTCTTCCACTCTTCCACTCTTATTCCATGTTATCGAATGATCCCTAAGTTATTTCTCTTTACCTATTGTTCATTTGTTGTGATCTTGTTTATGGGGAGAAAGCAACATCATAGAGCACAAAAGATTCGCACCTTGGTCGGACAATTACACAGGGGTGCAGACACTACGATCCACTATGACAGCCCGCTTCGTAACACAATGGTGGATCCTACTCTCAAGTAGGAACAAGAAGTAGAAGAGAAGTAACCCAAAGGGCTATTAAGGAGATAGAAGAAAACACCATGCTCTAGACTACTCTCTATTAGGACAACACATGATATCCCCCATGCGAGTACTGACAATGCGAGCGCGGCACCTTCTTGTTGTACTTTTATTTACTTTCTCTATACAACTCAACTAATAAATAGTTCAATTTGGATTACTAAGCCAAATTCTAGTCCGGTACTCCACTTTTGGCCTCCCTGTGGATCAACAACCCAGCTTACTATAACGCAAGTTTGTGAGGCGACATCGCAAGTAACTGGGTTCTATAAATTTGATTAGGGACATGTTTTTATCTATATACCACACGGACATCACCCTTTTTCTGGCGTCATTGCCCGAGAGGCACGGATATTGAAAATCTAGGTTTTGGTAGTGAGATTTAACCATTTTTCTTTTTTCTTTTTAATCTTAGGATTTTATTTTGTTACCGTAGGAAGTAACGCTGGCCAATAGAAGCTTGCAATACAACTTACGACACCAGAAGAAATACCTATCAACCATACTACCAGTTACACCTAGATGAACCACTAACGCGAGAAACCCACCCGCGGGCGCAGAACAACCGACGATGTCAGGAAGCAACACATCAGAGGATATAACAGAGGAACAGGTGAACACTATAACGGGAGCAGAAGGTAAGGTTCCACTATATCCCCCTATCCCAAATAATCCACCTAATCTAACCAACCCTAACCAAGTTGACCAGCCGAATCCTTAGCGACAATCAGATCGAAGGATACTGCACGACTATGCTTATTAGGAGCGATCCTTCCACAATCTAGCATCCTGGCATCAACCCTAGAAGCTAACACATCCGAGCTGAAATTGTCTTTAGTCAGTAAAGTGCAACAAAGCCAATTCGGAGGTTTACCCTCCGAAGATCCGAAACTGCATCTTTCAGTCTTCCAGGAGTATTGCGACATTTTTAAAGCTAAATGAAGTTAGCCCGTACATGATTCAATTATGATTATTCTTGTTCTCTCTAAGAGACAAGGCAAGATCATCACTTCACACACTTCCAGCATGGTCTATTGGCACTTGGTACCAACTAGCCAGGATGTATGTTTCTCAACCACTACTTCCTTCCGAGCAAGACCACATAACTATGAAGCTAGATCACAAGTTTCATCCAGAAACCTTCAGAGTCTCTATACGAGCATTGGGATTTTACAAGGACCATGGATTGGAGGAGTGGCTCGTCATTCGTACCTTCTACAATGGGTTGATTGACACATCGAAGGGGAACGTGGACACAGTGACAGAAGGGCGGCTCATGACGAAGACTCCCACGGAGGAGTGACAGCCATAGGCACGACGAATCTATGCAGTCGACAGCACGATGCTACTAGAAGTGAAGCTCGACATGCTCAACAAGAAGATTGATGATCTAACCAATTAAGGCAAAAAAAGCATAACTCACGACCGCGAATCGGGTAAACAGTTCCAATTCTGCATATGTAGTATGTGGTTAAACCGGGCATGACAGTAATAATTATGGATTAATATAAGATAAATCTGAACAACTAAATGGCATAAACCAATACACCCACATACAATAATAATTGGAGGAAATCAGAGCTATCTTAAAGGAATAATCAAATTGGTCAACCTCAAAACATCACATACAATCAAGGGTATAACAATCAAAGATCGGGACTTTATTCTATGCTAACAAATTTTATAGTGGAACAAACAAAAGTTTTCGTGGAACTTCTGGCCCATGGGCAAGAATTAAATAATCAATTACAGAAGTTAACAAGCCGAGTGGATTTGCTGGCCTAGTACAACAAGGTACTAGAGATGCAAATAACACAATAAGCAAGCGGTGCATTCCAGTAAGAGGGAAGTTCCGGAGCATAACGGAGAAACCACGAACAAGTCAATGCTATGAAACTCTAAGGAGCGGATGAAGATATCAATGACCAACCATGGAGAGAGTCAAGACGAACCCACCGCAACCTCTGGTCTCGCCACCGCAACATGTTGTATAACCTCAAAGCACGATTAATTCACCGCCAGCGACCGAGGAGAATCTAGTAGAAAAATCTACTGAACCTTTATCGCAATCTGTGATACCGGACCCTACTGACAAACCAAACCTATATTTTCTTTCTACACCACCAAGATCTGATTATAATCCTCCACCAGCTTAAAAATCACCACGACCTTTCCTTCGGCAGATCGCGAGATTCGTGGAGATCCTGAAGATGCTACGTGTCACATTATCTTTTACATATGTGATGATACAGATGCCCACCTATGCAAAATTCCTAAAAGAGATCATGTCCAGCAAGAAGAGACTAGATGATTTTAAGACCATCATGCTCACGGAGTAATGCAATGCGATAACCCAAAACAAGCAACCGTAGAAGCTAAAAGACCCAGGCAATTTCTTCACACAATGTCACATTGGCAAAGAGAGGTTCGACCGAACATTGTGCGACTTAGGAGCAAGTGTGAGTCTTATGTTGCTATCTGTCTTCAATAAGTTGGGAATAAGTGAATTGGAAAACACAATGATGAGCCAGATAATTATAGATAAGACGGTGAGATATCCTAAGGGGATAGTGGAGAGTGTGCCATTACAAGTGGGTGAAACTCTAATATGGTAGACTTTGTGGTTGTTGAGATAGAAGTTGTGTCGTTTCCTGATTAGGTAGACTTTATGGTAGACTCTAATATGGTATAATTACATAACTTATATCAACCATGAATGACACTTTGGGTTCACATCATCACAATACATGATTTTGATAGCAGAACTGTGCCAATGATTGACATTCTAAATTATCCCTAGTGATATGTTGGATGTTTATAGAGATAAACATACTTCAAGTAAGAATCTACATATCCACACTAATATATTCAACGACTAGATAGTCATATTCTACTGATCATGGACTTAAAGATGTCAAGTCTGATATATGTTAGAGACCACATACTTGATTGACCACACTATGAGAATATGCATGGTACATGTCGTTAGTGATTCTCATATGAATAATGTGCTTGTTCCTATGACCAAAGGTCATCATGGATTCTTGTATGTGGAACTGCATACTCTGATATAATCATGTGTCATCCTTAATCGAATGACCATTAGGGTCATCATTGGGTATGTATTGAATCATGACGAGAAATGTGACTGACCAAGATAAAATTTGTTCCCCTCGTCATGGGGGAGATATCTCGGGACTCCCTGATGAAAAAGGATTGAAGTAAATGCATGACCATGATCAAAATGGATTAAGAAAGAGTTGTTAATATCATTTTGAATGTATTCGGTATAATTCTCGATTAGGAAAGAGAAATTGTGTTGGGTTTCTACCGTTCATAACGCAGCGGAAAAACAAAAACGAAACAAAATCGAATTCGAAACCCAAAAGAAGGATCCGTGAATTACAATTAAATCAAAGAAAAGTTCATAATTTTATACCTTCGGATTACGCTTAATCCGTGATGATCGAAAGTGAATTTGGTTGACGCTTTTCTTTGCCCGATTCCAAACCGATCATTTGTATGTTTCGCCCAACCAGTCTCACAAACCGATCTCCAAGCGATCTCCAAATGAACCGATTCTCCAAGCAAACCGATTCTCCAAACAAACCAATTCTCCAAAAAAACCAATTCTCCAAACAAAATCACGATTTCAACCCGAATCACAAATAGTATTCTCACAGTGGGTCAATCCAGTATATGGTCTCCAACATATACTTTTCTTAATGACTTAATAACTCTTATTCATGATCAGTAAAACGTGACCATCAGTCAACTAACATACAGATATACATTTATAGCTTATCATAAAGTATGTTTGTCTCACAAAAATTCTATGAATAATCATGGACGGTTTAGAATGTCATTCATAATACTTTATAGTTTTACTATCAAAGTCATATACTTTGATGAGATAAAGTTGAATATCATATGCAAGGTTCATTTTAGTAATAAGAATAAAATAACCAATATGCATTTATTATATAAAATATCTCTAAATAAACACAATGTTTGTTTAACACAATCCATACACCTAGGTCTCAAATATTGGCCTAGGGCATACTACTAACAGCTGATCCGTTGACTAAACCACTTTGTCAAGCAACGCATGAGGGTCATGCTACGTCGATGGGTAATGGATACTTGTTAGATTCGGCCTAGTGCAAGTGGGAGATTGTTAGTAGTCTACATCTCCTAGGTCCTTCATTGCAAAAGACTTTCCTAAAAATGTCTTAACATTTGTTAAAGTCGGAATGTCATTTCCAATGAGTAATATATCATCTACATAAAGTACTAGAAAAACTATTGCACTTCCACTAACCCTCTTGTAAACACAAGGTTCATTTTCATTTTTGATAAAACCAAAACCTTTTATTACTTCATCAAAACAAAGATTCCAACTCCAAGATGCTTGCTTTAATCCGTAAATGGATGGCTGCAATTTGCAAACCTTACCAGAATTCTTAGGATCAACAAAACCCTCGGGTTGTGTCAAATACACATCCTCGAGTAAATTTCAATTAAGAAAAGCTATTTTGACACCCATTTGTCATATCTCATAGTCATAATATGCGTCTATGGCAAGCGGAATCCTAATCGATTTAAGCATGACAAATGATGAGAAAGTTTCATCATAGTCTATACCATGAGTTTGTCGGAAACTTTTGGCAACAAGTCTCGCTTTATAGGTATGCACATTTCCGTCCATGTCAGTTTTCCTTTTGAAAAACCATTTACACCCAATGGTCTTAGAACCTTCAGGTGAATGAATTAAGTTCCAAACTTGATTATCGTACATGGACTACATCTCAGTTTTCATGGCTTCTAGCCATTTATGAGAATCATGATCATTTATAGCTTCTTGGTAAGATGTGGGTTCATCATCTATGAGCATCATATTTTTATCATCAGTCACGAGAAATCCATATCTTTCGGGCTCATGATGAACTCTACCAGATCTACGAGGAGCATCTTGTGTTTCAAGACCGGACTCGTCAACTCTTGAAGAGACTAGTGGATCTTCCAATGGCTGTTCATTGCCAATTAGTGGATCTTGAATTTCTTCAAGGTGTACTTTATTCCCACTAGTTCCTTTAGAAATAAATTCTCTTTCCAAAAAGATACCATTTCGAGCAACAAACACTTTGTTCTCGGATAGGTTGTAAAAGTAATATCCTTTAGTTTCTTTAGGATATCCCACAAATAAGGATTTATCAGATTTCGGTATTAATTTGTCAGAAATTTGACGCTTCACATAAGCTTCACAGCCCAAAATCTTTAGAAAAGACAATGCGGGACTCCTCTCAGTCCATATCTCATATGGAGTCTTTTGAACAGCTTTTGATGGAATTCTGTTTAGTATGAACGTGGCAGTCTCAATGGCATAACCCCAAAAGGATATCAGAAGATCTGTTTGACTCATCATAGACCGAACCATATCTAATAAAGTTCGGTTTCTTCTTTCCGAGACACCATTCCATTGAGGTGTTCAAGGAGGAGTAAGTTGTGAAACTATTCCACAATCTTTAAGATGATCGTCAAAGTCTAGGCTTAAATATTCGCCACCTCGATCTGATCGAAGTGCTTTTATTTTCGTACCTAGCCGGTTTTCTACTTCACTCTTGAAAATTTTGAATAATTCAAAAGATTCGGATTTATGTTTCATTAAGTAAACATATCCATATCTACTTAAGTCATCAGTAAAAGTAATGAAGTATCAACAACCACCTCTAGCTGGTGTGCTCATTGGTCCGCATACATCTGTAAGTATGAGATCCAATAACTCACTTGCCCTCTCACCTCTCATTGTGAAAGGAGCCTTTGTCATCTAACCTAATAAACAAGATTCGCACGTCTCAAATGAATCTAAATCAAATGAGTCTAAAAGTCCATATTGGTGGAGTTTAGAAATGCGTTTCTTATTTATGTGTCCTAAACGACAATGCCAGAAATATGTCGAATTCAAATCATTAGATTTAAATCTCTTTGTATTAATTCTATAGATAGACTTGTAATGTTCATGATCAAGATTTAAAACATAAAGACCATTTTCTAATTGACTATTCACATAGAAAAGGTTTTCTTTACTTATGGTAAAGTTATTATTCTCAATAACAAACTTAAAACCATCCAAAACCAATCTCAGCACAGATATAATATTCCTGTTCACAGCAGGTACACAGTAGCAATTATTTAAATTTATTACAAGTCTAGAAGGTAAAGATAATAAATAAATAAATGCCCACGGCTAATGCAGCAACTCTTGCTCCATTTCCCACCCGCAGGGTCAACTTCACATTTTGCTAATCTTCTACTCCTTTCCAGCCCCTGCACATTATTACAAATGTGAGTACCGCATCCGGTATCTAATACCCAAGATGAGGAAGTAGATAAATTAATTTCAATAACATTAATACCTGAAGTAGTAGTCTCACTACTCTTCTTCTTCTTCTTTAGATCCTCCAAGTAGCCCTGATAATTTCTTTTCTAATGGCCTGGTTTATTGCAGAAGAAACAAATACCCTCCTTGGGTTTCTTGCTCTTAGGTTCGGACAACACCTTGCCCTTACCTTTTCCCTTAACTTTGCCCTTGATTTTTCTCTTCTGACCGTTGCATTTCTAAACCAAGGGAACATCATTGACAACATTTGTCTTCATAGTCCTCTTCAGCATGCCGTGCAACTCCGTGAGACTCTTGTCCATGTTATGCATATTATAGTTCATTATAAACGGTTTGAAATTCGGAGGAAGAAACCTAAGGATCAAATCAGTAGCCATCTCATTGCCAACCTTTGCCCATAGTTTCTCAAGTTGACCCCTTCATTTTCAGAATATGAGCACTCACCGAGGAGTTGGGAACCATCTTACAACTTGCTAATGCACAATGTGCATTATACCTCTCATTTATAGCTTGCTCTTGGAATATTTCCTTGAGCTGTGCCAACATTGAAAATGCCTCTAAATTTTCAAACTGCTTTTGAAGATCGGCATCCATGGTGGCTAACATGAGACATGTCACATCATTAGAGTCGCTTGTATGCTAGGCATAAGTGTCTATTACTTCTTGATCAGCATCATTAGCAGGCTGGTCAGGAATGGGCCTTTCAAGAACATAGTTCTTCCTTTCTTGTTTGAGAACAATTCTCAAATTTTGATGCCAGTCGAGGAAGTTTTTCCCATTGAGCTTGTCCTTCTCAAGGACGGATCGCAATGTTAAAGTTGATGTGTTGTTTTTTGCCATTTTCTACACAAAATTAAATGCATGTTTATATTAATATGTGATTTGAGATATTTTAATATAATTTTAGCTCCCACCATTTTATTCAAATCAATAACCCTCAAATGTATTGATTCAGAAATTTTAACTTTAAATTTCATAGTGGGCCAAGATCCATATTTCATCAAGTTCCAAGTGAGCTTTGGTTCATCGCCTAGAACCTAATTATTTAGGTAGGACGTTTCCAATTATATCTCATACAACTCTTGTTTAATCCATAGGATGAGCATCATATGCTCGGCATATGTATCCTATCATATGCCCCGAACCCAAGTCTGACTTGATAGTTCAGTTGAATCTAACCATGTCTAAATATCGAGAATCACCATTTCTCGCTTCCTATCACCCTAAGATTATGCTAATTCACTATGCTTTGGCATACCCAAATTTTGCATGATTGAAGGGATGATAAGTATAGATACATGGGAGGCATTTCTATAATTCAATATTATATGAGAGATTGTTATGTTTACCCTTTTGTTTTAATTGTTTTATTTTATCATGTGTTTCATCACAAAACATCACATGCACAGATAAAATAAATATGATATGATATAACATGGCCTTGATGATCTAAATGAGCCAATCATTAAGATCATTTCCTAAGACACATTCAACCACAAGGCATTGATGAACTCCTTCATCTCCATGATGTGTATGAGGTGGACGGTGAACTCCTTCATCTCCATGATGTGTATGAGGTGGACGGTGGACTCTTTCATCTCCATGATGCGTATGAGGTGGACGGTGAACTCCTTCATCTTCATGATGTGTATGATCGTGGTAGTTATATTATATATAATTCATTATATACCTAATTATAATCTTTATGACCTCCCAGTTAAAGACGATGTTAGATTATATTAAAGTATAAACTTTCTCATATAGGAAACTGAAATAATCTCAAGTCTAGGGATTACATATACATTCTTTATTGAGAATAACTAATGACACGAACCATGTAGTATTCTCACAGTGGGTCAAGTCAGTATATGGTCTCCAAACATATACTTACGTTAATGACTTAATAAATCTTATTCATGATCAGTAAAACGTGACCATCAGTCAACTAACATACTGATGTACATTTATAGCTTATCATAAAGTATGTTTGTCTCACAAAAATCCTATGAATGATCAGGGACGTATCATAAAGTATGTTTGTCTCACAAAAATCCTATGAATGATCAGGGACGGTTTAGAATATCATTCATAATACTTTATAGTTTTACTATCAAAGTCACATACTTTGATGATATAAAGCTGAATATCATATTCAAGGTTCATTTTAGTAATAAGAATAAAATAACCAATATGCATTTATTATATAAAATATCTCCAAATAAACACAATGTTTGTTTAACACAATCCATACATCTAGGTCTCAAATATATTGGCCTAGGGCATACTATTAACAAATTGATCAAACTCAATGATGATATATTTCCATGCCTTGTGATCAAGACATATATCGTAGAACAAAAGGAATAAGTAAACGTCTATTCAGATAGGTAAATGATCGCAGATCATTTCATTTAACATGGATAGTCATGATGTCAGTCTAGAGGTCACTCGTGACTAACGATCTTTAGAAGATCGTTGTCGGCCTGAAATAAACCTACACGATCACACAATGAACTCCATTTATCCTAGAAGAAAACACCGCAAAAATAAGTATACATGCGATGTATAAAATGTTGAAAGAAATAAGCATTAGACGCTGAAATTTCATAAAGGCTGAAATTCCTCAGTTTTAACGGACCATTATGGTAACTCTTGGCAGCCATGTTTTTAAGTTATAGAAAAACTGGTTCATTCGAACGGACCATATGATCCGTTAGAACGGACCACTGCACAGCCTAGGGTTTCAATTTAGGAAACTGGCCAATCTTTCGTATCTTTCTCTAGTATAAATAGAGAGGCAGCTCCCTCTATTAAACCCATAATAGAAGCCCCAGAGGCAGCCGTTATACTCAAAGAGAGAGCGAGTTTGGTTAAAGTATTTTTGGAAAGTATTTCTGGACTCCTCTAGCGGAGTTCGATAATTTTGTTTGTTTCGAAGTTCGACATGGATATGAGTAAAGATCTCTTGCTTTGGAGATTAGCAAATGATCAAGACCTACCATAGGAAGATCAAGGAAGATTGAGAAGTCGAGCTTCACGCGGGAACAAGAAGAAAGCAAGGCGGAAGTTCGTTCAGAACTATATCCGCTTCTCTCTCTCGAATTATTGTAATCCGAACTATAAATTTTAAATACATGTTTCGTACTTTTATTTCCTTATCGATGATCTGAGGGCGGGTTGAATCCGTGTGTTCCACTGTGCATGTATCGTACATATACACGGATTTCACAACTTGACCCCCTGTGAGAATATTACATGGTTCGTGTCATTAGTTATTCTCAATAAAATAAAGTATTTGTAGTCCTTTGACTTGAGATTTTTTCAGTTTTCTACATGAGAATTTATATACTTTAATATAATCTAACATCATCTTTAACCGGGTGGTCATTAATTTTTTGATTAGATATATAATGAATCATGTAGAGGAAAGAGTTTAATCAAGATAGAATTTGCTCCTCTCATATAATGAGAGAGATGTCTTTAGGTCTCTTGATGACTTTGATTAAAGAAACGCACAACAGTACTCGAGTGAATTAGTAAGGAGTTATTAATGTCACTTCATGTTCAATTGAATTCGGTATCAAGAAATATTTATCGACCAACATAAGGATATTGTGTAACAAATTGATACAATACGTGAATATAAATTAGGTTTGATCGAATCATCGATATTTACTTACTTTGGGCAATCATGATGTCTTACTAGAAGCCGCTCATGATTTATAATCCGCTGTGACTGTTACTAACATTAAAAGTTGTTGAGAAAATGTGCCACATATAATATTGCATCTTATATGATAAGGTGTACGCACATATGGTTACATAATTGTCATGCACATAGGATATTGATAGGGGTATTTCATATAGATGTTTACCGCCTATCTTGTATCTTACTTTTTGCACTTTAGTTAGTTATTTTAGTATTTTACTTATGTTTTAGTCCAAGAACTAAGTTATTGCCTAGATCATATGTGATTGTAGGAATTAGAGCAAAAACACTAAAAAACATGCAAAAAGAGACGAAAGGAATCCGGAGTGTGATTGGAGCAATCATCACATTGCGGTCTAACTTCAAATTTTTCATCCAATTTAATTTTTAAAAGACTAAAATGCCCCTCATATATTTGTTTTCATATTATATTTTATTGAACTAAAATAAATTCATATTTTACATTAAAAAAAATTACTGACTAGAAAACCTACAAATTCACAATAAATAATCATGACGAAAATAATATTTTACGTAATATAAAATTATAATTTAAATATAGGATAATAAAAACAATTGTAATAAAATACCATAAAATCAAAACTAACTTATCATTAAATAGTATAAGAAAATATCCTAAACATAAAATCGTGAAATATTATATTAAAAAATTATTTATTCATTATTTTATAGAATATAATAAAATATGAAATAAATATATGAGAGGCATTTTGGTCTTTAAAATTGAATAGGATGGAAAAGTTAAAGTTAACCCCATAGGGGGCTAAAAAAATTCAATCCACCTTATAGGGGTTTTTTGAAGTATATTAAAAAGTTAGGGGTTTATGATAAATATCAAAAAGGTTAGGGGATTTTTGAAGAATTTCCCTTAAATATTACTAAAATTAATTAAAATAAATAAAATTTAAAAAATAAAAATAATTAAAAAGAAAAAGAGTTAAAAATAAAAATAATTAAATAAAAATAAAAATAAATAACGAGACACAATTATAAAAGAAATTAAAAAGCTAAAAATAATTAAATAAAAATTAAATAAAAATTAAAAATAAAAATTAATAGAATAAAAATTAATTTTAAAATAATAATTATTATTATCGACACACAAAATCCTATTTAATTTAACAGGGGTTTTGTGTTTGATTAATAATGAATGTTTTGTGTGTCAATAATAATAATTATTTTTTGTTCATTTTATTTTTTCATTATTATTTTAATTATTTTTTATTAAAAATTGTATACCTTTATTTATTTAATTATTTGTATTTGTATTTAATTATTTCTAGCTTTTTATTTATTTTTATTTTATTAATTTTAATTAATTTTATTTTTATTTCGTTAATTTTATTTTTATTGAATTATTTTTGTAATTATTTTTATTTTATTTTGTAATTATTTTTAAGTATTTTCATTTTTAGTTTTGTTTACTTGTTTTTAACTTTTTTTTTTTTTTTATTTTTTATGTTTATTTTATTTATTTTATGTCTATTTAATTAATTTTATTTTTAGTTAATTATTTTTTATATTTTTAACTATTTTATTTAGCTTATGTTCATTTAATTATTTTTTTTGTTTAATTTCATTCTGTTTAACCATGAAGTAGATGTCGGAGGGTATTTGTAAAAAAAAAAAAATTCGACAGTTTTTTTGTAAATTTGAAAACTCAGGGGATTATTTGTAATATTTAGAAATGTTAGGGATTCTTTGAAAATTTTCCTATTTTATATTTTCTCTTTACATATTCAACTGAGAGAAAAAACTTTAGCCATACTTATATTAATATGGACTCATATGAAAAGAAAATTTACTATAAAAAAAATCAAATGAATTTATATATAAAGGTTAAAGTAAGAAAAAATTATACTAAATGATGATTATTAATTTTGTTTGGAGAGGAAGTAGAAAAAAAGAATATGAATGAAATAAATCTAAAATAAATAAATTTTCTGCATGATTGCATCTCTTGTTATTTGCGTCCTAAATGCTGGGCAGCGGCTCACCGCTTATTTTTCTTTTTTATCTTGTAAAATCAGAATCAATACTAAAAAACAAAATTAGAGACTCATACAATTTGTCACGAGAGAGAAAGGAGAATAAAAGAAGGGAAATCTTACACTTGCACTTGCAAGTCAATCAAAAGTAAACTCTAATCATCACATTTTCAAATACAATTTTGTCTACGATTTAAAACCTATAAGAGCTTTTTTGGAGTCGCCAACTGCTGCAGAACCACCGAAAATGCCCAACAGCCTAGAAAATTTTTTTTTTGTAATTAACCGCCCAAACATTGCTAAATTTTACAATTTACAAAGCTTGGTTAAATAGACATAACGAAACATTTCAAACAGTCTCCGTTGGTTTATGCAAAAACTGAAAACTGTTGTTACCATTGACTCAGGTGGTTCTGCCACAAGCAACCAAACAAATACAAGTAATAAAAATAATAACATGACACAGTTTCATACATTAAACGCATAAAACCACCAACAAAACGATGACACTCGGACAAAACATCATCCGTGACACCATTTCATCCGTGGCTTCAGGATTCCATGCCACCTAACAATTTCTCTACAAATCAACAAACAAAACAGAACAAAAAAGTCACATAAACCAATCAATTATCCTTCAACCGAACGGAGCTGGATCGAGCCAAGTCCCAATTAGAATTTGCAGAGTCCGCTTTGGGAGGGGAGCGGATGAAAAGAGAAGATGTGGAGAGCTGGCGAGGGCAGAGAGAAATAGACGAGAAGCAGCCAAGTGGGCCCGTTAGCCTTCTCTTTTCACTTTCCTCTTCTTCAGGCTGGCAATCTGGATCTTGATGGACGGCCGAGATTTTGAGGGACTCAGGAAGTATACAGTTGCAAACAGCTCCTGTATGTTAAGAATGTATTTGGATTATTCCTTTAAAACTTGGATATCATGAATAATCTTAAAAATGCAAGAGATATCATCAATATCCCTACATTCCTAATTTTTTCATAAAATGCTTATACTACCCCACCTTTTTTGTCAAGAAAAAAATGCCTACAAGTAAAACATAATAATATAATGATAGTTTCCGAATCTTTTGAAGCAAAAACAAGAAAAGGGGTACATGATATTCCATGCATCTTATAGACCCATGATATTTTCCTTTTTGTTAGGGGCATTAAAAAGAGAAATAATCTACTATTCATGATATTTCCAGTTTTTTAGGGTAATCCATGATATTTTATGATTTTGCAATTGTTAATCCTACCTATTCTGGCGAGGCGGTTGACCCATTTGGGAATAGGATTCCCGGAGAGCTTAAAGCAAATATCCTCACAAAAATGGTTGCAGTTCTTGGTGATCAAATGATAAGTATCCCCGTTGTAGTTCACAGATTGGAGCTCCATGAACTCTCTGACTTGAATCGGATCTAAAGAAGTGGTCCCCACAAATATTGACTTTCTGAACCTGAATCCAGGACACTGACGAGGCTCCACTTCAAACACTCCGCTTATTGAGTAATCGTGTGCCCCAAATGCATATTCCACCCCATGTACTGCCAAAAGTATTAAAAAAACTGAAAATAAATAAACGTGTATAAAATGAGAAATGTCGTGAATAGTCAATTAGTCATGAATACCGTGATAAAAATAGGAAATATCAGGTATACCACTCGTTTCCATATTTGTTTAAAAGATCCCCACACTACCAATGCTCGGTTATCTTTTAGTAATATTTGGGAAAATATTGAAGAGGAGGTGTTGATGATATTTCCTGTTTTGTAGGGCTATCCATAATATTTCACGCTTTTGAGGGATACATTTTGATACAGCCAAAAAATAAACACAATTTTGCTCTTTTGTTAAATCGAGAAAGCAAAAATAATGATACCTTCCACCCCAGAATGGAATATTCCAAGGCCGGCCCAGTACACATAGCCATTCATGGGCGTTAAGTCATATACGTTGAGATAAACAGGTGCGCTTCCAGTCATTTGACCAGTTGACCGCTCTTTGGAAAACATAGAAAAACGCGTTGAGGATTTTCTCCTCAGATTTAGACAAGGCATTAGTAAGCTTCTTCCTTTTTTATACGCCAATTTCATGCTCCTGTTGGTAAAAATAATAGTAAGGAATAGTTCTCAATTTAATATGGTCGGTACATGCCAATATTGAACAGGTGACCATGCATTGTTTTGATATTTTTGGAATTTAATATATTTGCTACAGTTCAATTGGAACAAATTAAACAAGAACTTGCCAGATCTTAGAGTAAATTGTTCGTTGAGCCAATATATGAGAAATTTGAATTAAATCTGAAACAGCAACCAACTCAATTGACTTTCTTTTTGTTTCATTTTACTATACAACCAGCCTCCTTTTGAGGAGAAAAGTTTGCATAGTTATAACCACTCTTTCCTTTATGGTCAACTAATTAAGGAAAGAGCAAAATTAAGCATAAACTATAATATCGTCTCATTTAAAAAAAATCACTTTTAGGGAGTGAAAAAAAAAATTATAAATATATACAAAATTTTAATCTAAATGTGGTTGATTGAGGAAAGGATCTGAACAATTTGAGACTAATGAAAAAATAAAAAGAATGAACCCTCCCAAAGAGAAATAGTTCATTCTAGAGATCTAGCAGTTCCCGAACAGTACAAACTCATAAAGAGAAGCAAAAAATCTCATAAAAAAATTAAAATCTGAAGAATAGACAAAAGCAAGCCAAAATGTGACTAACCACAGTCTCTAATTACTAACAGAATTCAACTCGAAGGTCAAATTGAGCTGTAATTACCAGATCGAAGGCATAAAGCACTCAAAAATCCAAAGAAGATACGAAATAAAAAGATAAAAAAAAGTAATTACCTTACGAGGGAGACCAAGCTCAGTGACAAAGGAGACCACCACCCACGGGCGAAAGCGCCATTGCTAGAAGAGGTTAAACAAAGGGATCGGAAAACAAAATGTGAAAACTCCTATACGAGGTGTGAAAGAGATGGATCAGTGATTCGCCTTTGTCTTTTCTTTTTCTTTCCTTGTCTCCAGTAAAAAGGGAAAATAAAAAAGCTACCACTGAGAAAAGCAAGCTTTCTTTTTTTAGGTGGGGTTTTTTTTTTTTTTTTTGAGAAAGCTGAAAACACCATAACGGGGTCATATAATATTTTTCCATTTTTAAAAATATTTTTTACATTTAATATATTAATTTTTTTATACACTTTCTATTGTCGCTAATATATTGTATAAAAAATATATTTTATATATTATTTGTTTAATTTTATATAATTTTTATTATTTTTATATATTATTCTTTCATGTCATGCTACATGCAGGGACTTCAACGTGTCAGCATCGGTTTTTTTATTTTTTGCTGATTTTTTGTCATATTGGAACTAAAGAGATTCTCACCGGTTCTCACCCAAGAAAAACACTTGGTTTAGTAAATAGTTTTTTATAAGGAAATGGAGAGATTGTAAATTAGTGATATATTCTTTTCTTGAAGGACGTTAACAGAAAATAAAGTTTATAAGATATTATTTCGTTTTTTTTAATAATTCGTGAATTTTTAATGTTTGTAATTTTGTAGGGTGAATATAAAACTATTCCCATGTAATTTACTCCTAACAAGTTGATAATTTCCTTTCTGGTTGAGCTGAGAACTTCGTTCAAGGAAAAAGACAAGAAAGGGAATAATACAGATGTATAAATAAAGGATGGGACCAACAAATCATTAGACGAGGGAAATATAAAAGTAAAACTAATCTGGCCGGCTATCGACGTGTTAAGCACTATTTAATTCAGCAGAGGTATATTATGGGTCAGGTCCAGTCAACCCTTTGCAGACCAGTTCTGTAGTTGGGCTGTAAGTAGAAGATAAACATCAGTCATATATTTGGGCTGAATTTGTAAAGTTGGTGAAATTTATATGTTTATTTATAGGCCGACGTACTCTTACAAAAACATCATAATTTCACGTCTACCCTATAAAAAATAAAGAGAAATTTACAAAATAATGCCCAAACTTTTCTGAATATTACAAAAAATCTCTATATTTTTAGATTTATAAAAAAAGAAACGCAATAAACTTTTAATTTACAAAAAACCTCCCCATCCACTTTTCCATCCAATTATTAGTTAAATTTTTTGAAATTCCCATTTTGCCCCAATGATAAAATATTTTTTTTACAAAATAATTTTCTAAAATATATTTTCTGAAAAATAAATATTCAATCAAATCTTTTTTAATTTCTAACAAAAAATTCATTAAATTTTTATATTAAAACTATTTTTAAGAAATATATTTTTGCTAAAAATATTTTCATAAAAAAAAGAATTCGAAAACCCTTTTAAGATTTTTTTGAGAACTCTCTTTTTTCGGAAAAATATATTTTCTAACAAAATTCTTACCATTTTTTTCTAACAAAAAATATTTTTAGAAAAAATATTTGTCTGAAAAAAGTCCTCAAAAAAAACTTAAAACATGATTTCTAAATTTTTTTTGTTTTTAAAAAATATTTAGAAAAATATATTTCTTAAAAACAGTTTTAATATAAAAATTTAATGATTTTTTTGTTAGAGATAATATCAGTGAGAGAGAGATAGAGAGAAATACTTTGAGAGAGAGAGAATAGTCTTGTTAGTCGTGCATGGTGACAGCCTGCGACTAAGGACTTAAAATTAGAAAGAGAGATTTTATTTCTAATCATCATGTATCTTGATTTTAGTTATTGTATCATGTACTATAACTAACTCCGCCCCCTAGGGCGTGGTGTTAGTAGTCTCTTGAATTCAGTATTTCAATAAGTTATTTCTCTCCTTGTCAATTATTATTAATTACTGTGATGTTGTTTGTGAATTGCTCAACTTTTATCTTGAAGTGTGTAGCACGCCACATGGCTTGATATATAGGCGAGTATGTAAAGGACTGAGAGGAGAAGTCGAAAGCCAGATCCACGATCAACACTTGGGTTGACGAGATATGAGAGTAGCCGGGACGTCTGAGGGGAGCAAGGAACGCCCCATATCTCAAAGGGCTCATAATCTGGTCGAGCATTCCGGGAGTGCGAGCATAACGATTCACTGTGAGAGCCGGCTTCGCGATACTAGGGTGGATCCCCCTCATCAGCATTAATAAGAAGGATGAGGAGAGACAATAGACAGAGATACTGAGTGTCGTCCTCAGTTCAATGATATTTAAAATTATTCCGAGCTACTGATGTATTTGTATGAGAATGCCTTATGCTAGATAATCACACGATCAAGTTCTCGGAAATGAAGAGTAAATCGTATTGGATGTATCTTGCTAATCTCGGAAGAACAAGAAGTCGTCATGCATTTAAATATTTTCAAGAAAGGATTTTAAAGTGTGGGAGCAAGATTTTTAGTTTTTCTAGTGTGTAGTGTGTAGAGGTAGTTTAAATAATAATAAGAAGAGAATATTTTGCAATTCTTGCAAAACTGCTTAGTTTCGTTGGCAACGGAACTTGGCGTTAAGCAGTTCTTTCTCCTGACTCTTTCTGGCCGAAAAATTTATACAGTCCGTTGGCCACGGCTCTATTCCGTTGGCAACGGAACTGAAGAAATATAGCCACTTGGTTTGAAATATCATTTGATTCTTTTCCTTTTCTGCATTCCATTGGCAACAAACCTGTTCCGATGGCAACGGAACTGCACACATTTCCTTTTATGAGGGTTGCTCTTTCCTCCATTAAAAGGGGCAACCCTCGTCAGTTTTGATTTACGAATTTCTAAATACAAAAAGGCAAAAATTATCTTCTTAATACTGGTTACAATAGCTATGATTCTTTGAGTGAGATTAGTGAAGTTTTTTAGCATGTTGCTCGTTGGTTGATTGTTCCACCTGCTGTCAAGGTTTTGTAAGGTGATGGTGGTTCGAGGTCTTGTATAATCTTGTTTGTTAGTGATAGACGGAATAACAAAGCAAGTCCTGGAGATTAGGCCATTCGTGAACTCGGTAAGGTCCGATAGTGAGTAAAAAAGAGGTTAAGGCTCTCGCAAAACTCTCAGCTGAACTTCATAAACATATCGAGTGTTCGGTATCATTTATTATATATATAATCAGTTATTTACTTTTATTATATTTCAATTACCTTGTTAATTAGTTTTACACAACCATTAACCTTTAAAAGTCTAGAAATAATTAAAGATTAAAAATCTTAAAAATTAGTATAATATTCATGTTTCCGCATGTTTAAGCCTATTAAACCCCCCCCCCCCCCATATAGGGTTCAAGTAAACAACAATTGGTACCAGAGTATGAATACAGACCATTTCAAATTTTAATTTGAAATAATGTGTATTTGATTCATGGCGACTCCTCCAATCAACCGACTTCAAATCGCGTACCCTGACAAACTTGATGGCAAGAACTGGAACGTCCGGAAAAGATGCATGATGAACTTGTTTGATCTTCACAGTCTTTGAAAGGTAGTGGAAAATTATTTTATTGTAGATTTTTTAAAAGATAGTACCACAACCTATACCGAGAACATTAAAACTAATAAGACACTTGACATAATGGTACAAAATCTCATTCTCACAAACATGTTGAACACATTTTCTGTAATAATTGATGGTTGTGATAATTTAATGAAATGTGGAAAGCCCTCTTAAATAAATTTGAGAAAAATAATCAAATGAAGAGAACCAAACTTATGGGACTTGAACAATAATTTGATAATTTTTGGATAATCGAAGGTGAACCCGTCGAGGATATGTACACTCGTATATCACATATTCGAAACAAATTCACCACTTTAGGAGAGAAACTAACCGATGATCGAGTTGAAGGTAAATTGATTAGGGCGATCCCATCGAGCTGGGAAGTACTTCGAGTCTCATTGGAAACGATGCTAGCAATAAAAGATATCGGACCAGAAGAACTTGTCAAATACTTCCGTAATTTCGAAACTCAAGTGAAGCAAATGAAAACCGATTTCCGACACAAAATCGTGGCTATACCAGCAACAAGCTCGAATGATGAGGATGATGAGATAGCGTGCTTAGTGCGACAATTCGGTGAATTTCGAGCCAAGAAAAAATGGTATAATGACAACCGACGTCGCACCAACCAAAAGACGTATTACTTCAAGTGCAACAAGAAATGACACACCATCGACAACTGCTTCACCTTACATCCCGAGCTCGCTCCTTGGAACAAGAAAAATGATGAAAAATGTGATGGATGTTCAGATGATCGACGAGAGCGATGCGAAAGACAGTCTGACAATCGACACTACAAAAGACAAGAAAAGAGGCACGATGAACGAGAAAAGACAAGAAAAAGAAGTCGAAAGGTCACTCCGCAAAGGTAGCTATTTGGAGAGACGAGTCGAGCGATTCATCCGATGGTTCCGGTTCAGACTCCGACTTCGAATCGGACATGGCGAATGTCGCATTCATGACGCATGATGATGTAGACGAAGTGTGCGAAAGGACGATACAAGAAATGATTCGACTAGGACAGCTTCCAGCTTAACCCTGTCCTCCTCCCGCGATATCCTCCATCGAACGACTTCCTCCGGTTCTTCCCGTGACACAAGTCGCGAGGTATATCTAGATCCCACGGTTAATTATGTTTTAGAAGAGGTTAAGTTCATAGTTCCAATAATGTAATTAAAAATATAGAACTCGGAACCCATGATGAACTAGAACAAGAATTAGAAAGCGTTCAGGAGTCTCTTATTAGTACCCAGGAACATTTTATTATTTTCGAAGTCTCGATAAGGTCGTGCAAGGCACAGATAAAAGAATTTGAAAAATTAAACTTAATTAATAATAACAACTTAATCGGCGATAACTTAAACAAGAAGCTAAATAGTTGTGTTTGTGAAAATTAAAAATTGAAATAAATTACCTAAAAGTCGAAGTTGTAAGTTTAAAAAGTGAAAATAAATCTCTCAAGTCTGCTTGTGTTAGAAATGTCTTGAGCAAATTTGATTTAGACAACTTATTTATACGGCAAAAACCTAATGATAAAACTAGTTTAGGGTTCAAGAAAGAGGTCGGTACTAAACCCGCTCCTTCAAGACCTAAAAATCATACAATCAAAAGGGAGCTAAATCAACATAAGAGTAGAGGAGTGCATTCATGTACCGAGACTACTCTAAGGGCCAAAGTCCTAAAAGTCGAACTTCTAAAAGTTTTAGTAATAACAATAGGTATCACTATTTTCATGATTTCCGGCATATTTATGAAAATAACCACGGCGTCACAACTGAAAGACTTTATAAAAGAGGTCATAATGGTTATTTTTATGAAATAATCGACACATATGTCCCGAGGAAGATTCAACCTAATGAATCATAAAATCGAGCTCCCAAACATTACACAAATGCACATCAAAAACAAAGTTTTTCAAATTCAAACAATTTTGCGAAATCAAATAACTTCTCAAAATCAAACAATTTTGCAAAATCAACCTTTTTTAATGGCAAGTCGACCGAGCCAAAGCTTAGGAAAACCGAATTTTCAAACCACTATAAAAATTATTTTGTAAAAGGTACTGAAGATATTTCGAACCTGATTTGTTCATTTTGTAACTATTGTTGCAAAATAAGCAATATCTTGTTAGAGTGTCTAATGCGTAAGCCTGCCAATTCTTCAAAATTTATTTGGATGCATAATGATAGAAATACTAGTTGCTCTACCTCCGATTTGGAGGTATCGAGGTCTACCTAGACGCTTTGGTAAGCTCCCTCTGATTTTAGTAAGCCATATTCTAAGGGGAGCTATGGGCAGGAAATCATATTAGTTAAATATTCTCATTCATTTTAACTAATATGCTTTCTTGCATATGTGCCTAAGTTCATAGTGTAAAACCGACCAATGATGTTTGGATAGTGGTTGTTCTCGCCATATGACCTGGGATAAGAGTAAGTTCAAGACCTTGAAATCCTTCGACGAAGGAGATGTCACTTTTGGCGGGAATTAGAAATGAAAGATAGTTGGCATGGGCTTGATCGGCATAAGTAATTGGACATTGGAGAATGTCTATTTTGTGGTAGGACTTAAACATAACCTAATTAGCATAAGCCAATTGTGTGATACATGATATTATGTGAAATTCGATAACATGAATTGTCATGTGCCTCGAAATTTAGGTTATATCTTAGTCTGTATGGGAAAAAGAAAGGATAATCATTATTTCTTTGACTTTCATTCTTTTATGCCAGGCACTCATTGTCTGAGCGCTTCGAAATCGAGTTTGCATTTATGCCACATGCGACTAGGCCATGTATGCATGGACACGATTTCGAAATTATCCCGAAAAGAACTAATTTCAGATTTACCATCACACAAACTTAAACTAATTGTGTTATGCGATGTTTGTGAGCGTGGTAAGCACTCCAAGTCATCAGTATTTATGTCATTTGTTTCCTTCATTAATAATGCTATTTTAAGATTAATGAAATATTTATTTTGTTTATGGTAATTTTTCTTAATATTTATGGTGATTTTTCTTGAAATTACTCCACTTATTACATAAGATTCTTATTGTTTCTCTGACTTGTAAAAAATAGCAAAACAAAAGAAAAAAAAAATAAAGAATTCACTTTTAGCGTATCAAATCATAATTAGTGAGAGATATATAGTCGTATCAAATCATCATCGGGTCATATTCGGGTTTCGGGTTGGTTCCGGGTTCAGGTCTATCAGATTTCGGGTTCTCGGTCTCGGGTTTGTATCGGATTCGGACACCTCGGGTTTGTGCCGGGTCGGGTTTGAATAGTCTCAAACAACAAGTTAGTTTGGGTTCGGGTTATTCGGTCAGGTCGGGCGGGTTTGGGTCATTTGATTTTTCTAATTTGTCGGATCGGATTGAGTTGGGAATCGGGCGGATTTTTTGGGTTCGGGTCAGATTTGCCATCTCTAGCTGTGAATGGTGATTCCGTTCAGAACGGCATGCCTCTGTTAAATTTGTGTGAAATGCTGTTTATTATGTTATGAATGGAATAATTCCGTCTTGAACGGAATGTTTGAATTTTTGAGTTATTCTAACCATTGTTCTGTTCTGAACGGAATAGCCTATAAAAGGAGCCAATCCGTTTTTCATTATCCATTCCTACTTTTATCCTCTAAATCTGTATAATGAGACTTATACCTTCAATTATTTTAGCATTCACTTTCTCTTATTTATAATTAGATATATTGTGGTGAATATAAATGTATAGTGGTTAGAATGTAAGGTATATTGTTGAGAATATAAATCTATAATATCTATAATCTTAGATATATTATTGTACATACAAATGTATAAAATAGAAATCAAAATAAAACAATGAAACTTTTGGGTGAAAAATATGGGAGTTCGGGAGCCAACAATATGGGTATGTTAAAATTTCAGGCTGAAATATATTGGAGCCACTATGAAATAATAAAAAATATTCAAGTATATGGGCTGACTCCTAATTTGGCTTCCATCTTATTGGGAACCAATATGAGTTAAATAAGATGCGGGTCTAGTAATATTATTAAATAAGAAGAAAAACTATAATTTTATTTATATAACATAAAAAAGATTAAATAAAATTTCATATTTATTTAAAAAATATGCATCATCAGTAGAAATATAATTATGAATATATGACATATTTATAAAAATGTATTATACAAATTATATTTCCAAGGCAGAGGAGGGTATACTCTAGTATGATTTAAAAATGAGTATATTGTGTTCATAAGAACATCTTTTACCTACATATAATTAAACTCGTATATGTAATATAATATTATTTTATATATAAAAATACCATTTTAGAAATTGTGTTCATAACAAAATAACAGAGCCTGACAATTTCTTTGTTATTTTTGTTTTATGGGAGTGAATATTTGATTGATTCGTTGAACAAATATATCCACTGTCCTTAATTGGCATGGAATGGTTCAGCTTAAGCCCTTCTGATCCGTCCTGTCCCGATAAGACCAAGAACGAAATATTCCTCACCGTTTGATCTCAATCGAACCACGTACTGTTTATAAAACTGGAGAGGATCTGATCTCTGATCTGACTCCATTGATTTCTCAAGAACGCGTGTGTCGATAGCGTCTTATAAAGAGATCTCTGTTCTCTCTTCCTTTTCGATACACTCTTCTCAAAGCAATCTTTAGTTCTCTTCTATCTTCTTTCTCGCAAGAAACATGGCGGATCCGCTCAACGCTATCCGATCTCTAATGGCCGCACACTCGCCTCCGCTCCACGCCCTCGTCGTACCTTCCGAAGACTATCACCAGGTTCGTTTGAGTGTGTAGCGAGTCACTGAATTGAATTGAGGTCTCAGTCAGTCACTCGCTTCACGAATCACGGCACGAATGTGGAAAAGATTTGTATGTTGTTGAGGGAAAAAAGGATGATGTGGAAATTGATGAGTAATGTTTTGTTGTTTACATTGGCAGAGTGAGTATGTTTCCGAGCGGGATAAGAGGCGGGAATTTGTTTCAGGATTCACTGGAAGTGCTGGTACGTCCACTATAATCCTCTGTTTAATTCTTCTCCTTTATCTTTAAGAAAAATTAACAATGGAAGATTTTAATTTCAATAGGTTTGGCTCTTATCACGATGAACGAGGCATTGTTATGGACAGATGGCCGGTACTTCTTGCAGGCTGCTCAGCAACTCAGTGATCATTGGAAGCTGATGCGCATTGGAGAAGATCCAGCTGTTGAGATTTGGATATCTGAAGTAACAATTTATATCAAAATACTCTTTTGATTACTATAATTACATTTCAAGAAACGATCGATTAATCCCAAATTTATCCAATTCAAGCCTCAATTAATCTTCAACTGAAACCAAATTTTATTCTTTTCTTTCAAGAACTTACCTAAGGATTCAGTAATAGGAATCGATCCATGGTGCATATCCGTAGAAACCGCTCAGAAATATGAGCAAGCATTTGAAGAGAAGAACCAAAAGCTGTTCCAGCTCACTTCCAACTTAGTGGATCAAGTGTGGACAGCTCGCCCTCCGTCTGAAGCCAAACCCATCATGGTTTACCCGCTCGAGTTTGCTGGACAAAGTGTTCAAGATAAACTTAAGGACTTGAGAGAAAAATTGGCCAAGGAAAGTACTTCTGGAATCATCATCACTACTCTTGATGAGGTATTAATGATTGTGTTTTGGGGAATTTGCAAAAATGCCCCTGCATTATGACTGAATTGCAAAAAAGACCCTATATTATTGAAAATTGCAAAACAACCCTTATTTTATTGCCAGAATTGCAAAAACGTCATGCTGTTAAACACAAGCTAACACTGTTAGTTCCCACTCGAAAATCATATTTTAAGAAAAATAATTAATATTCTTAATATTGAATATTTTTTTGCAAAAAATCACATTTGAATTAATCTCAATTCTTATGTGACAAAAGTATTTTAAAATTTAATTAACATCTCTTATTTCAATCCCTTATATCAAATTTTCGATTCCATTTTCACTCCCGTTACTCTCAATTACTTAATTACTTAATGTTTAAAACATTTTTAATTGAGAGTTCATATTTAGGGGTGTTAGTTTATTTAACAGAGGGACTTATTTGCAATTTTCACAATAATGTAGGGTCCTTTTCGTAATTTTCAATAACGGAGGTGCTTTTTTGCAATTTGGCCATTGTGTAGGGGCTTTTTTTTTGCAAATTTCCTTAATCTTTTTTAATATAATATTTAACATCTATGCAGCTAAATGGTTTTATATAATAATGTTGATTATGTTTTGAATGGTTTTAGGTTGCTTGGCTCTATAATGTGAGGGGAAATGACGTGGCATACTGCCCTGTGATTCATGCTTATGCCATAGTCACTTTGAACTCTGCTTTCTTTTATGTGGATAAGAGAAAAGTTTCTTCTGAGGTACTTTTTTCAATTAACACTATTCAAGTCTCTCTCTCTCTCTCTTTATATATATATATATATATATATATATATATATATTATATATATATATATGTTTCATTAATATCAATTATTTTAATTTTTTCTTGGTGGTGTGGCAACAGGTTGAGAGTCACATGAGTGAAAATGGAATTGAAATAAAGGATTATGAAGCTGTTGATTCAGACATGACTCTGTTGGCATCTGGGCAGCTGGATTCTGAAAATAAAGAAAATTCAAATGAAAAAGAATTAAAAAAGGGGAAAATATGGGTAGCACAATCGTGCTGTTTCGCTCTTTACTCCAAATTATCTCTTGATCAAGTTATCGTTCAACAATCTCCTTTAGCTCTCTCCAAAGCCCTCAAAGTAATCTCTTTTTTCAGTTTTTTTTTTCATCTTTTAGATAATTTTACTGCTATTTGAAGCATATTATCTAATATTTTTGAATTTATATTTTTTTTGTAAATTATGTAGAATCCAACAGAGCTGGAAGGGTTAAGAAATTGCCATGTGAGAGATGGTGCTGCTGTTGTTCAGTTCCTTGTTTGGTTAGATAATGAGGTTATCTAAAATTATCATACATAAGCTATTTATTTCAATTAAATAAAAATGAAAATAACATGTTTATAGAAAACTTGTTCTTTGTATTATTTGTTGTATTGGTCTAGTTAACCCTATTTTTTTTAAATTATTATGTTGCAGATGCAAGAGATATATGGAGCTTCTGGTTATTTCAATGATGCTGAGTCACAAAAGAGAAAACGGCCGTAAGAGGCTAATAATATTTATTACATAAACTATATGCATGTTTATGTATATTTTTTAATATGAAAAAGTGTGATGATAATAAATATTTTATTACCCTTCTGTCCATCTTAAACAGAGATGAGAAACTTACTGAAGTGATTGTCAGTGATAAGTTAGAGGGCTTTCGTGCACAACAGAAGGTAATTAATTACTAATTAGGAATATTTTTCATTCGTATTTGATTTATTGTCTAATAATTATTTTAATCCATAAAATATTGTTTTGTTTTTCAGTTATTTAAAGGGCTGAGTTTCCCTACAATTTCTTCTGTAGGATCAAATGCAGCAGTAATTCATTACTCACCAGAGCCAAATACATGCTTTGAACTTGATGCTGATAAGATTTATCTATTCGATTCTGGAGCCCAGGTCTGTTGATTTAATAATAATAATAATAATAATAATAATAATAATTTATTTATTAAGTCCAATTTGTAGTATTTGGATGGAACGACAGATATAACTAGAACCGTGCATTTTGGGAAACCTTCTCAACATGAGAAAGCTTGCTATACTGCTGTGAGTTACCAAATGCAATTAAATATATTTTTTATTACGCAATTTATTTTGTTGAATTATATTTAACTTTTGTCTCAGGTTCTGAAAGGACATATAGGCTTGGATACAGCTGTGTTTCCTAATGGAACCTCAGGTAAAAGAAAATAAAAGCGAAAATACAACATCCTTTTCTTTTTAGATTGAACATCAAAATTATATAAAAATTGTTGTTACTACATTTTTCTTCTTAATTAGGGAATTCTCTTGATGTTCTTGCTCGGCTTCCATTATGGAAAAAGGGCCTTGATTATCGCCATGGCACTGGTCATGGAATTGGATCATACTTAAATGTTCATGAAGGTCAGTTCATTTTCTTTTTTTTTTTTATTTTTTTTATTTGTGATATATTTTTATATGACAGCTGAACTTATTCTTATTTTGTTTGTATCATCAGGTCCCCATCAAATTAGTTTCAGGCCAAGCGCTCGAAATGTTCCTCTCCAGTCCTCCATGACTGTTACAGATGGTATACTACATATATATTTTTTGTTGAATAATTATTTGTCATGAGTATGTACTTAGAGCTATTTTTCGTGCATTTATTTGCAGAACCGGGTTATTATGAAGATGGGAACTTTGGCATAAGGTTGGAAAATGTTCTTGTATGCAAGGAGGCTGATACAAATTTCAACTTCGGTGACAAGGGTTACTTAGCCTTTGAACATATAACTTGGGTAAGTAAAAAATACTTCCGTTGAACCATTTAACTCCAAAAAGTGGGAAAATTTAACAAAATTTTAATAAAAATAATCTATTTATATATTATGCAGGCGCCGTATCAGGCAAAGCTGATAGATTTGGCTCTGATGAGTCCAGAAGATATTGACTGGGTCAACTCGTACCATTTGGACTGCAAGAAGTTCTTGGCTCCTTATATGAATGAGAAGGAAATGGAATGGCTCAACAAGGCTACTCAGCCCATTAGCATTTCTGCCTAATATTATGGTTTAATTCCTCTCAAATCATATGAACTGTATTGTTCGTAATAATGCGAATTGTTTATTAAGAATAAAGGGTTGTGAATTGTGATATTTATTCATACACGGATTGTTGATTTGTTTATAAAAATAAATATTATTAGAAAAAAAACTCAGTTAAATATTCTGTATCATTTCTTGTAAGTTGCCAGTCAATAAAGGGCCTATTTAGTTGGTTCAAGTCTTTCACAATTATTAGGGACCAAAATCCATGATTCATACCAAATTGCATTATTATTCCTGCATGGACGGTTTGGTGGAGTGAAGCATCAAATAATTGGATTATTTACAACATAACCAAGACAAGCAACTTGCCCTCACATGTACCGGTCCCCAGGTCCAGTTTTCCGGTACCCTTTCATCCAACAAGGCACAGGCATTCTTGGTGTTTTAAAGAGCCTTTTGGGACCCTTACAATACTCACGTGGGCAAGTGTGGTACTGGTAGCATTCTATCATTTGAAATAAACTTTGTATTCTGAGGTTAGTGAAAGGTGTTATGCCATGATGTGTAATGATCAAGTTAATGTTCCCTTGTGATATAGACATGAAAGCTATATTTAGATATGATTGATCACATGAAAGAACCAGTATGTTTACATTATTGAGGTTGTAACTATAAGGTGGATCGTCTTCAACATGGCGCTAGTCTTCTACATGGCATGGAACCAAGCAAATCTCTGGAAAAATCACTACTAGGAGAAAGATCAATCATCAAGACTCCTATTTTAGTTGATACTTTACTCTTTTCTAGCTCCTCTTTCTTTTATTTTCTTATAAACTTTGACCTCCTTGGCTTGTCAAGAGGTCCCCGGACATATAATTATTTTTATTTAATGAAATTTCGAGAAGTAGCAATCACTTACGATTCTTCTTCAAAAAGAAAACTATAAGATGGATCATAACATATTGGGCAGGGCGAGGGCAACAATTTCTGCCTTTCTTAAATTATTCACAATTTTATTACAGTAAAAACCAATACAAGTCCATGAACTCAATATTCATTCAAACAGAGTATTTTTCCAGAAAGTAAAGTAAAAATATTTGAAGGCAGATTACAAATTGATATGGTTAATGTGATGAAACAGTTAACAAAGCATACAGCACAGAAACCAAGATTAATCAATCTCACCTTGTGGCAACTTAATGAAATAAATAATAATAATAATAATAATCTAATCTGTGTTTATCCTTCATTACTCCTGACCTAGTTAAAAAAAATCAATGGCTGACAAGAGAATTACAGGATCACACTAATTAACAACAACAACATAATCAATCATCATCTCAAAGTCACCCTACAACCTCTCAAGTCTCAAAGTTTGAGTTCAAGATGATCCTCAATTCCGACCTCAAATTCACCCTCCAACCTCTCAAGTCTCAAAGTTTGAGTTCAAGATGATCCTCAACTCCGACCTCATGAATCCTCTCCCCTTCCCAAGGCTTAACAACCCTCCCATTCTCAAACTCAAAATCCTGCACTAAACCCCCGCTTGTACCGGTCATTGTCTCCGTACCAGTCAAACCAGGGTTGACCAGATTGAAAGTCGGAGAGGCCGGCGCCGTGTGCTGAAAGCTGATCCAACGGCCCGAATCGACCGTAGAAACATCCGACTCGTCACACTCAGGAATCGTATCAGGCTGCCTGTACTGCCTGGCTCTCGTCGGGCTGGACGGAGCAGAAACCGCGAAAAATGGGTGCCTAAATGGGTCGGGTTCCCAACCCGGTTTGGGAATCTTACTCGGTCTCGACCCGTTAGGAGAAGAGAGTGGTGGAGTTACAGGCGCGCTGTTGGAGATTCTGAGGGGAGGGAGGTTCGGAAGGTTCCGGAGGAAAGGAAGGAGGTAGGAGGGGTTTAGGGAATTAGGGTTGGTGAAATTAGGGTTAGGATTAGGGTTTTCGCGGGTCGGGCTGGGGAAGGAGGAGGAGGAAGGGCTTGCGTGGTATGAAGGGACTGGGCTTGCGAAGGCTGATGAAGGTGCGCTTAGGAGTTGGGATGAAGAGCATGGGCTTATGTTTGTTGAGGGTATATTTGTAAATTGCGCTTCTTGATGTGGAGTTGGTGGTTTACATCCCTGCAAAAACAAATTTGAATAAGTTCAGTAAGAGAGCAGGAATGTGAAATGGTAATATGGCTAGAACGACTTTGTGTGGTTACAATATGAGTTGGGCCTTTTGGACTGTTGATTCGGTCTGAATAGTTGTAATAGGCTAAATTTGTACTATACTATTATAGAAACAATAGGCATGGCAACGAAATTAAGTACTGTACCGGTTTACTTGGTATTTAGTTACATATGATTCTGTTGCATGGAGGGCTGAGGTTGCATAGTTTCTTGCACGGTTTTTGAAGGTATTGTTTATGTACAGTGAATTTAAGGAAATTGGCTTTTTAAGAGTTCAATAATAGGCAGTAGACTGTATGAATACTATGTAATATATGAAAATAAAATTGTACAGATGAGATATTATATCTAACAAAAAGTTGCCTTAGTAGGGCAAAAAAGGTATAGCTTCCTTGAAATAAATTAACAAATTAGGAATCAACCCTTATTTTTATTTTATCAATTTCTGATTATTTCTAATTCTTGGTTCTGTTAGTTCAAATAAGACAATTTTAGGAATTTTTGAAATTGATGTGTTGGAAAAGAATGGTGTCGCTTTAAATAATTGGTGCTTTCCTCTTTTAACAAGACCATTTTTTTCTTCTGTTCAGAGCCATCATGAATGGGAGGAAAGAGAATCACCTAGTTGAAATTAAGTGCATTACATGTGAAAAAGAAACAGGAAAAGCTAAAACAGGGAGAGAGAAAAGCATGATAGGAAAGACCGGATGAATTTCAACAATGGGAAAAGAAAGCCATCATGCTTGATTCAGAAAAAAGAAATGAAGTCTCAAAAGAGAAAGGAAAGCAGTCAAAGGAAAAAGAGGACCCCAGACACAGACTAGGGGTAAAAAACAACAGAAATAATAAAATTAGATCAGACTAACCCAGTTACAGAAAGAGTCAAATCATGAAATCGAGGCCCCAAAAGGAATTAGATCTAAATGCGATATAAAACCAACACAGCCGTTGAAATTTTAATTATCAATTTAGTTGTAATTTGGAAAAATAGCCCATCTTTGCTACTGACAAATTAAGGAAAAAAGCCTAATTTGGTAAAAGATCACAGAAACAAAAATCCATCTACCTTGAAAAAAAATTGAGCTTCCATGCAGATAGGGAGGGATCATAGAGAAAAAAAGAACAAATTTTACTTGAGAAAACAGGGTAAATACCTAAAACTAATCTAGATCTCCCAAATTAAAAATCAAATAGTCCATCCAGCACGTCATAAATCAAACAAAAGACTTCTCCTCTTACCCGATCAAACCCCAAAAATAAACAGATCTAATCCGAATTCTCCATACCTTACGGTAGGTAGTCCCATCTTCTTCCACAATCCAACCAGCCTCACGGCAGAGCGCCTTGAGCACCTCGTTATTATCACAGTGTTTTGGCAGCTTATAGTTTCCTAGCGCCCTCAGTCCAGTGAATATCTTGGCCGCAATCGCCCTCCGCCTCCTCTCTCTCCTCTTGTTGTTCTCCCTCTCCTTCCACGTCGGCATCCTCCCTCCTCCTCCTCCTCCGCCCCCTGACGTCATCCCCCTTCCCCTCTAAGCAACTAGATTCAGCTCCTTTCTTCCCTTTCTTTTTAGATTTTCTTCCTTCTAAGCGGCGTTTTCCTCTTTATTTCTCTTGTGTGCTAATTTGTTTTCTCATGGGTTTGCGTGTTATTGCTTTGGGAGAGACGAGAGAAAAGAGAGAGAGAGAGGGAGGAGGCTGCCAGAGCTCACGAGGTGAGTACGATTACTTTATTGCAACTAGATTGGATGGATTCTCTTTTCTGCCAGACCGTATGGCCCATCTTATCTACACTCGGTCCATAATTATTCCATCACCTAATCTAAACAGCATATGGATCTGACAGTAGACCACGACCATTCGAATGCCTCTGCTCCCTCCTCACACCCAGCTCGTCTTTTGAGGAGGTTTGTAGGTGGGTTGGGCAGGGAAGAAATGACCATAATGCCCTCTAGTCTAGTTGGGAATTATTAGTGTTAAGACTGTGATTAATAAGCTAAAACCAAGGGTTTAATGGACTAATTACATCATTACATAAGTAATGAATTGAGCAGACAAGCAGCACAGGTGGGCAGAGAGTCTTTAGTCCTTGGTTTGACCAAATTAGCAACGACTTCATCCAGTCATTGTTTCAATCTCTCCAGTTCAAAGGAATTTTACCACGCTAAGCTTTTTATTTTTTACTACGTACGGTTGTCTAAGATTTAGTCGTAATCTTGGTAGTCAATTAATTTTCAGAATGTCAGTTATTATAACCATTAACCTAAAAATATTCGGTAATCCAATTCTTCAGGGTGCAAATATAACAAATAATCATACCCATCTCAACTAAATAGTAATTAATTTGCACAATAGTAGTTTTCGGAGTGGCACAATGTATTCAAATATTTCATTTTGCCTATTTCGTACAGAACATAAAGGTCAATGAAATTAGCAAAGAAAAACACGATATTATTACCAAATGGACACTTCGTAGAAAAATAAGGAAAAATTAAATTAGAAAACAAAGATATCAAGGCTGTCAGAAAAACAATTGCTCCAATAACTACTGGAGCTACAGAACGATACACAATCCCACGCAAGACCACGAACAGGCAACAGCGGCACTGACGGCTCCCCACGTGCGAATCAACTCTCCTCTCACCACGAGATGGATGAAATGATGCATAGAGTTGGTCTTAGTTAGCACTATAGTTTTATTGATGGATTGATGGTTAATGGCCATAATGGGACCAAAGTGATTTAAATGGGACCCAAATACCGTGTTGAGTACACGCGTCGAGGTATGATTGGGTGGTGTGGTGAACACGTGGGAGGCTCCCTTTCATGCCGGACTCTTCCCCACTGACCCACGTGATTTGTAATTAACACTGTTATTAAATATACAATGACACGAGATTAATGTACTGTTTAGCGGCGCCCTTGTCCCCTTAATTTTTTAATTTTCAACCCTAACTTGAAATCATATTTTAATTTAGTCCATCAGATCAAGCAAGAAAACAACTTGGGACTTGTAAAATGGATATACAATGTAACACAGCCTTGTGTTGGGGCTCCGCATCCTCTGCAATACTGAAATTTTGCATGATAATATATGCATTAGATTTCTCGTCCTATAAATTGTTTCAAGGGTCCTATAAATGTATTTGTGAAATTGTTTCATTTCGTAGCGATAAGGTTTTTGTATATAAAATTGCCAAACAGAAAATCATAAAAAATCACGGTCCTACATTACATGTTAAATAAGAAATATGACTTCAAACATATACATATAGTTATCTCAAAATCATCCTTTTTTTGCAATTTTATCTCAAGCTTTTCATTGTTAGGACATTGCAGAGAATATCGCCAGTTTTCACGAGGCAATACAGTTGTCAAGGGAAGGAATCGTGGGTTCGAAGAGATTTTCTTTATTAGGAAATTGATAAATATTTAGAGGTGGCAAAATTTGACCCGATCCGAAAAACCCGCCCGACCGACCCGAACCCGAACCTGACCCGATCCGAAGATGTTGACAAATCAACGGCCCGAAACCCGACCTGACCCGAAACCCGAATGACCCGAAACCCGAAACCCGAATGACCCGAAACCCGAGCGACCCGTAACCCGAACGACCCGTAACCCGAATTACCCGAACCCGAACCCGAATGACCCGCCCAATTTTCGAAATCTGAATAACATGTAATGCAAGATGAATAACATGAAACTGAATATTTGTGTGCTGATTTTGCCATAATTATTGGACTTTCTGTAATTTTACATTGAAAAAGTTGTATATCTACATGTGTTATGTGTATAATGATGATTTTTTAATTCTCACATCTTATGATATTAAATTATTAATACATTAATGAATTAATATTTTTTAATAGAAAACTTGGTTTGTTATAGTGAACTCAATTTGTATAAATAACACATAACTAATAACAACATACAAAATTAATATTATATAATATCGTGCAATAAACAGTCAACAACAAAATTAAACCAAGTTCGATTTTTTTTATTTTTTCCGATTTTTTATTTTTTTCGATTTTTTTCATTGCCCCTCTTAAATAAAAAATATAGTCAAAAATATCATATATAATAGATATATCCAAATGTATATGATTATATTTTATTTGAATCTTTCCATATTTCTATAACTTTAAAAAAAAAATTTCGTTTTATTCCATTTTTTTAATTTAAAGATAATACTTTAAAAAAATCAGATTCTCCGATTCGACTCGGCCGATTCCAATCGTAGTCGGATGATTCTCACTACACGTACAAAGGAACGAGTTAGATCCCGATTCCAATTTTAGGAACTACGAAAATTAAGTCGAATTTTCGATATTTCGTCTATCTATATATAAACTTGAATTGCTCAAAACACAGACCAAACTTTTTCGAAACACAGACCCGAATTACCCGAAATACAAACCCGAATGACCCATAACCCGATTGACCTGTAACCCGAACCCGCCTGACCCATAACCCGAACGATCCGAGACCCGAACGACCCGAGACCCGATCGACCCGAGACCCGAACAACCCGGTACCCGAGCGACCCGATACCCGAGCGACCCGAGACCCGAACGACCCGTGACCCGAATGACCCGTGACCGAACGACCCGTGACCCGAACGACCCATGACCCGAAATGACCCGACCCGAACCCGGCCCAACCCGCCCATTTGCCACCTCTAAATATTACTGTAGCGACCATATAACAACAATATATAAAAACTGAAAACAGTATATATAAACATATGAACGGAAAATAAACAGTATATAAAAATTCATTTTATAAAATAGCATATATTTAAAAAAAAATAAAAATAGCATATACAAACATATAAACTGAAAACAAACAGTATATAAAAATTCATTCGGAAAACAATATATATTTAAATAAAAGAAAAAGATATATAACGTATATAGAAACGTGAGAAAATAATATATAATTTAATCTGTCGCTACAGTACCCTGCGTGATTTCCAATTTCCCTTCTTATTATAATGGGACAGATCAGCGACAAGATCCCTTTCTTAGTTGTCTATTTACAGTGTTGCACGGACACGGACACGGGTGTCGTGTCCGACACGACACAGACACGGTGACACGGCGAATCTCAAAATTCATCAGGACACGACACGTTATATATATATTATTATTTATGTCAATTTTATTTTATTTTAAAGGATTATACATAACATTTTTACCATATAATTAGAAAGTTATACGTAATATTTTATAATTGTTACAATATATATAACATTTGAAGTTGCACTTTTATACGTGCATACAAGATATTTGACGTTTTACATATTTGTGTATGGAAACTTGAAACTAAATAATCAAAATTCACTTCAAATGTGTAGTCTCACAATTACTGGAATAGAAAAGTGAGATGAACTACTCTCTAAAATACGAGTATGATGAAATAGTGTAATAATTGCGCTAACAAGGCCAATACATGTGTCTGGGAAGTGTCATGAAAAGTGTCCTGACGAATTTTAATAATAAAATATTTGACACATGTCCGAGAAGTGTGCGATGAGCGTCGTGTCCGACACAAACACGGCCGGGTTTTTGACCACGCAACAGAGTGACTATTTAACTCTAATTAATTTATAAGTAAGACTTGGGTAGACTTTTAACACTTGTCTACATATGAGATTTCGTAAGTTAAAATGATTTTTCAAGCTTCTTAACGAACATGATCTTGTTTGTTTCTACGAGATGCCAACTTGAAACTCTGCAAGACAGTAATATGAGGTTAATTGGAATTGCCAAGGTTGTCATATTATTACTAAATGGTTTTCTTTGTCAAATACATTTATGAATTTGCCCCCAGAAAATGACAATCATAAATGGTGATAGGATGATTACACACTTGGTGAGGACGTGAAAACTAACTGACAAATACTTGTATAGTAGTTGTTTGTTGAACAATTTATTTAGCAATAAGGAAAAGTATTTATCTGCCATGCCAAACCGACAATCTTCTGTTTGACAACACACTAATGTTATGTTCATTTTAATGCACAATTGGTGATAAACCATAATTTTATATGGAAAAACATATTTAACTATTAAAAAGTTTTAATAAAATAGAAAATCATAACATGTTTTATGATTTTCTTTTTTTTGGACTAAATAATTTAGATAATAATTTATAATCTCAATTTATGTTTGCATTAAGATTTATAAGATTTAAATGTCATCTTTTTTTTTTTTTTTTTTTGGTTTTCTTATGCCGTTATCTCTTGATATATTATATTAAAAAAAAGTCAAGTATTAATCGGGTAAGATAATTTATCTCATAGATTTTAGTTGAAATCACATAAGAATTAATTGTAGATGATTAACTTTAAAGATAAAAATAATAATTATATTTAACATGATTTGTAAAAAGAGAAATATGATTATTATATAAATGAAAAAAATATGTATACTATACATAAGAAAATCTAACATGACTCATTTTCTTAAAAATATATCACCACTTTTTTTAGTTTTAAAATTATACGGGTTATATATAAATTGATTACATACTTTTTTTTTTAAATCCGTAGTACATTAAGTAATACAATATAGTTTTTAATACTTTTTAATACTCGAAATTTTATTCGATATGATAGTTTTCACGTAATTGGGGATATTACACGAAATATTAATCTAACTGATCATGTAATATTATGATAATAATTTAAATGAAAAGCTAAGATATGAAAAAAAATTGATCTAACGGCCGAGATAAAATTGAGAATAAGTCTCTTAAGAATGCTCAAAAAGAGAAGAAAAATAAGGATGAGTTAATGAGTGTATCATTTTTTGTATATGCTCTATTATATACTATATATTTAGATATTTTAGTAAGAAAAAAATTAATTGGAACGATAACAATATAAAACTCAAAATAAAGATAAATTTTCAATAAATTTATATTTGATGATTTTAACATAAAAAATAAAAAAAGAATTGAAAAAGAAATTGAAAAAGGAGAATCCATGGATAAAGGTAGCAAATAAGAAAACCAAACCACGCTATTGTTACAGATGTCTATCAAACACGCATTCAAGAGAGAATTATAAATAATCAATTGTTTGTTACAAGTGTAAAAAAGGAGGACACATTGCGAAAAACTGTAATCAACATACACATCATACAAATTCCACTCAACAAAATACACAGACAAGACCTCCATAGCATCAAATCTACATCCCAAAAAGATCCCATGCCACCATTTACATATAAGAGGATGACCTAAAATCCTTTCCCACAAAGCAACCAACCTCCAAACCCCTCATTGAAACTAGCATTATAACCAAGAAGTTCCCCTCCATCTCAGTCACTGAAAAAAACAAAGTAGTACATATCAAACTTTGGTATTTTCAGCAAAATCAACTATGTTAATGGTTCCAGGGAACTTGTTGATATTTTAGTGGATATACTAATGAGAAATTTATATAACATATCCTATACATGTAAGATGAAACTTCCTCACTGAAGAGTTATATTCTGATTTCTCCACAACAGAATAAACCTCAATAGTTAGGCACCAATGATGATGCAGAGAAGATATAGAGATTAAAAGAAAAAAAAATAATGGAGGCTCAAAAGTCAGGAGGAAATAAACCCTCCTACTAACATCATTACCTCATACCACCAAACCAAAATCATCAATCAAAACTTTTCTGATAACATAGCTAGTATTAGATTATATATGGTATGAGAAAATATCAGTACATACTCCAGAATGTGTTGAAAAGGAAGATTCAGACATTGAAGAGATTTCAGTTGATGAAGAGAGGATGCTTCAAGAGCAGAGAAAGGAGAAAGAAAAAGTTGTGGAAGTATAAGAAGAAATGGTCTTAGAAGATCCCAAGCAGCCCAAAAACAGAAGAAGTGTAACACTTATGGATAAACAGTTAGCCAATTACGTATCTGCAATCGAAAAAGCCCAAATTATTCAGTACAATGAAATAACTTACGGGTTCAATAAGAAGGGTGGAAAAGTCAATACTCAGTTATTGGAGACTCAGATTAATGAATTCCATTTTAAAAAAAAATGCTTGGGGTAGATGATGTTTATAAAGCTCTGACTAGAGTAGGATACCAAATCACTAAGGAACTGTATGAAGTCATCCAGACCATGGTGAAACAATGACAAAGACAACCCTAGAGAAACAGAGCAAATTCAAGGAAATAAAGAAAGAAATAACACATAAATGAATTACAAAACAATAAAAATAATTAGTTAGAATGTAAAGGGTTTAAATACTAGAGATAAGAGAAAACAGGCATATAAGAGAGTAAACTAGAAGAATATGGAGAAAAAATTCATAAAGAAATATTAGGAAATAAATTGGGAGGTTTTACTTGGCTTAAATCTGAAGGAGCTTCTGGTGGAATTGTAATTGGATGGAATGAAGACTTATTTTTTGCAGGCAACAGTACCAAAACAGATTACACAATGCCTGTTGACCTGTGTTTCAAATGGGACAATAGAACATTCATGGTAACCTCAGTTTATGGGTCCCAAACCATTCAAGAGAAGAAATATTTTATCAGTGAAATTGAGGGATCCCTATTGATGTCAACAAGCCTTGGTTGATATGTGGGGATTTCAACATGGTAGCAGCAATGTGTGAAAGATCAGGAGATAGCCATGATGCTCAAATCTTTAGAGATATGATATCCAACTTAGACCTAATCAATCCCCTCCCCCTTCAAGGCTCAAATTTTGCATGAAAAATTTCTGTTGCAAAGGGAAGGCTTGATAGGTTTTTATTCAGCTTATAGTGGTCTCAGCTTTTTCCCATATACTCACAATCCTCACTGACCAGAACATGTTCTGACCACAACCCAATAGTTCTAAATATGTCTAGTTCCTTCCCAATTCACCAAGGTTTCACGTTTGAATGCTCATGGCTACAGAATAAAGAAGTAGTAAATATCATTGAAACCCATCTGAAACAGACAACCAGCAATACCTTAGAAGAATTCACTAAAAAACTTCAATCTTTGGGAGTAAAACTCAAAAGATGGAGTAAAAGCAAAAAAAAAAAAAAAAAAATAGGTCAAAATATTTTAAACAGAATTGTAAATTCATTCTAAACTAGGTTAAAAACAAAAGCAATAAAATTAGAAGAATAGGTAAAACAAATGGCAAAATAATGATTGGAAAAAATCATTGAGGAAAAAAGTTACTGGCACCAAAGGGCCAAACACAAGTGGTCGAGAGAAAGTGATAAAAACACAAGGTTTTTTCACAGTTTTGCATCTCAGAAAAAGAATAAGTTAATGATCTCAATGTTAATTAGCCCTCAATCTAACACTGAGATTACCAGCCATAATGAAAAAGACTTAACTCTATTTAATTTCTATAAAAATCTCATAAGCAAATAGTCACAAACAATAACCAGTGAAGAGATTATCAATCTCTCACAATTATATTCGAATGAAACAAGTGACTTAACAGTTCTAGAGGAGGATATTACCATTGAAGAGTTGGATAATATAGTATAGAGGTGGAAAACGAATAAAACACCAGGCCCAGACGGGTTTACTGGTGGGTTCTACAAACATTTCTGGCCTCTGTTGAGAATAGAAATCTTCCAAGTAATATCAAAGCCCAGACGGGTTTACTGGTGGGTTCTACAAACATTTCTGGCCTCTGTTGAGAATAGAAATCTTCCAAGTAATATCAAAGAATCCAGTCACAATGGGTCTCTTCTTAACCTCTTTAATCACATTACTTTCAAAAAAATAAGTGTTATTATGCCAAAGAACTATAGGCCTATAAGCCTCATTAGCAGCATACAAAAACTCATTTCAAAAGCTTGGTTAATCGGCTTAAAAAGATGGTGAATGATCTTATTCTCCCAAATCAGTTGGATTTCTGGAGGGCAGAGAGATAAGTGAGTATTTTATGTATATAAGTGATTCTATGCACATAGCCAACAAGAAAAAAAAACCCGTTGCTCCTCGACATACACAAGGTGTTCGATTCGATATCTTGGCAGTTTATAGTAAAGGTACTTGAGGCAAGAGGTTTTGGAAAAAAATGGGTTAATTGGATGAAACACTATATATTAAGGGATCAACTAGGATGTTGTTGAATGGGGTACTTGACAAACATGTACATCTAAAGAGGGGTATTAGGCAAGGAGACCCTTTGTCTCCTCACTTATTTGTCCTAGCAATTGATGCATTGGCAAGGATAGTGAAAATTTGCCAATAATTTTATTGAGAGGCTAATTAGAGGTGTTTATATGGCATTTAAGGAAAGAAAGAGAAAAACAGAAAGCTTTTCTTTCGCATTGCCTATATTATCTACAAAATTTAGAGTGAATTAGCACACACCTTCGCATATTCAATTTTTCCTCCACGGTGATCATCTCAAAAAAGACAGACTCTTCTTTTCTTTCGAATGAATCTCCTCGATTCCCCTTTCCTACATCTACTTCTCTGTACGCTGATGATCCACTCTTTCTAATTAAACCTAAATTGCTTCAAGTAAAAAGATTGAAATTCATTCTAGAAACATTTGGGGAGGTGTGAGGTTTGAGAATAAATTTTGACATGGCAGAATTTATACTCATACCTGAATCTCTAGATGGAATGGAAGCCTTGGCACAAGTATTGGGATGTCCCTGTGTCCAATTGCCTTTCAATTATCTTGGATTCCATTTGCATTATAAAAGACCCACAATAGAATTTTATAATATGGTTATTGAAAAGTTTCAAAGGAAATTATAAGGATGGAAAAGAAAATTACTCTCAATTGGGGGAAGGCTGGTCCTTATAAATTCAGTTCTAACCTCATTAATAATTTATTACTTCTCAATCTTTCATTTCCCAAAGAATGTGTTGCAAGAAATAGATTCTATTAGAAGAAATTTTCTATGGAAAGGGGATAAGAAGACAAGATTTAATCTTGTGGCATGGGGAAGAGTAGTTAGGCCTAAAGAGTTAGGTGGTTTGGTGGTTCTGGACCTCCTACCACTCAACAGGGCATTATTGTCCAAATGGTGTTGGAAGTTTTACCATGCAAACAGAGGGTTAGAATGGTAATCATGTAGCATTAGTGCCCTAGGTCAAATGTATTTGTGGTAGGAAATGAATTATGTATTAAGACATTATTATTTATTCAATAAAGGTTGTTTCTTATATATCTGTGTGTATGAGTTGTGAATGTAAATTTCTTATATCAACCATGAATGTGACTTCGGGTTCACATCATCAGAATAAGTGATTCTGATAGTAGAACTGCGAACCAACGAATGAAATTCTAAATCGTAAATAGTGATATGTGGGATGTTTATAGAGATAAACATACTTCAAGTAAGAAGCTACATATCTACACTAGTATATTCGCAGACCGGATGATCATGTTCTGCTGATCATGGATATAGGGATGTCAAGTCTGGAATATAGGTTCGTGTTAGAGAACACGTGCTGGAGTGACCACACTATGAGAATATACATGGTATATGTTATTAGTGATTCTCATATGAATAGTGTGCTTGTTCCTACGACCTGAGGTCACCATGGATTCCTACATGTGGAACTGCATACTTTAATATGATCCGACGTCATCCGTAACGGGATGATTATTAAGGTCATCATTAGGTGTGCACTGAATCATGATGAAGAATGTGAGTGACCAAGATGGGATTTGTTCCTCTCGACAAGAGGGAGATATCTCTGGGCCCCTGATGAACTAGGATTGAAGGAAATGCATGGCCATGCTCAAAATGGATTAACATGTGTTGTTAATATCATTTTGTATTTACTCAGTCTAATTCTCGACCAGGAAAGAGATTTTGATCAAACTCAAGGATGACATATTACCGTGCCTTATGATCAAGACGTATATCGTAGAACAAAAGGGATAAGCAAATGTCTATTCAGATAGGTTTATGATCGCTGATCGTTTCATTTAACATGGGTAGTCATGACATCAGTCTAGAGGTTACTCATGACTTACGATCTTTAGAAGATCGTTGCCAGCGTTAAATGGAACCTACACGGTCACACAATGAACTCCATTCGTATAGGATGAAAATACCTCAATAACAGTTATACATGTGATGTATAAATGGGCGAAAGAATAAATCAAATATTGGATATTTGATTGTACTGGAATTACTGTTCACGCGTTCGAACGGAGCACATATGGTATGTGCTGATTTGCTTGGCGGACAAGCATCGTTTATATGGAAACGATGGTCCGTTCGAAGCAGAAATTACTGTTCACGCGGCAGGCAGGATTTGTTTCCTTAACGAAAGTTATCATTCTTTCACCCCTCTCTCTAGTATAAATAAAGGGGTAACCCCTTTCTATTCGACACACAATTCAGAAGCCTTAGAGGCCGTCTATTACATAGAAAAGAGAGAGAAAGTTTTGAGAGATTTTCGGAAAGTATTTCCGGACTTGTCTAGCCAAGTCCAGTTATTCCGTACGTTTGAAGTTCGCGTGGATACGAGTAGAGTTTCTCTATCTTGAGAACTTGCGAGCGACTAATCTTCATCCCTAGAAGAAGCAAGGAGGTCGCGAGTCGAGCTTCAAGAAGGAGAAGGTTGCAAGTCAGAAAAGTTCAGACCTACATCCGTTCTTCGTCTCGTGGATCAGGAAGATCCGAGGTATAAATTTTAATAGTTAATCTCGTACTTTTATTCCCTTGACGTAGATCCTAGGGCGGGTTAAATCCATAGGTTCCGCTGCGCATGTAACGTACATGGCTGTGGATTTCCCAACAGTGGCATCAGAGCATTCGTTAAGGAAATAATCGTCGATTATGTATTTAAAATTTAGTAAATTCTAGTATAATAAATTTTAGGATTTTGAAAATATTATTTCAAAACATCATGGAAATAGTTTCTTGGAATATAATATTGGATATTATGATTTTCTAGAGTTTCGGAAATTAGTTTTTCGAAATCTAATTTCGAAACAGGACTAAAACAAAGGAAAAACGGATTTTCCAGTAGGTCTCCGTACCCAACGGAATAGTTCTGTTGTGAACAGAATAGTCCGTTATGAACGGAATAGTTCCGTTCCCAATGGAATAAGACTGACTTTGCAAGAAACCCTAATTTTTGTTATACATGGAATTTAAATATACAGATATGGTATGAGCTTTTGATCTATGACTGATCTGTGATGTAATCTTGTGTGTGAATGCTTGTAATTTTATTTAATATCTATGGCAACCAGTGAGTTGTCCAAAGTTGTAATTATGGCAACCTGTGAGTTGTCCAAATTTGTAAATTACCTTTTCTAGCAATAGAATAGTTGTTAGGATAGATAATATTTCATGACTTCAAGGCAAGAGATCTTGGCGCAATCTTCGGAAGATGGCATTGGATCTTCGCACACACAACGAAGGGTTCGTTGAAGATTACTTATGCAATCTAGAGATAGATCTAGAATTAGGAACGTCATGATCGCTCGTGAGGATTAGGCTCATACCATATTTAACTTAGTTTCTGTGATGTTTATATATATAAATCTAAAATAAAATCCTTCAGAATGTTAAGTAAGGAAGTGTCCCCCATGTCACTGAAGCCCTCGGTACTTAGATAGTCTTCCATGTGGGTCATGCCAAAGCTGATCATATGGGGGATTGTCTTTATAAAGGAGGGTATGCGGGAAATGGCGTCCAGCATGGGTCATGCCGAAGCTGAGTGTGCTGGACTCTATTTCGCCGATAATCATACATGGTTAAACTTAATTGAGCAAGCAAGTCGGACTTGGGCTCAGGGCACAAGATGGAATAAGACACCGGGTATATGATGCTCAAAACATAAAAGGAAAGAGTTCTATATGATACAATTGGAAGTATTCCTACCTAAATAGTTGTGTATTGAGGATTGCGCCAAAGCACACTTAATACTCAATGAAATACGGATCTTGACTCACTATGAAACCTCATTCATTTGAAGTTTCCGAATCAATACTACTGAAGATGGTTGATTTGACGAAAAATAGTAGGAGTACAATATAAGAAACACCAAAAAAAAAAAACAACCCCAATGTTTACATTTTAACTTGTAGAATAATGGCAAATAATAATTCAACTTGGTTGAATTTGTGATCTATCCTTGAGAATGATAAGCTCAATGGGTCTAACTTCCTTAACTGGTTTAGAAACGTGAGAATTGTTCTCAAGGCTGACAATAAACTATATGTCATAGAAGAGGCTTACCCAGAGGAACCAGAACAGGGAGCCACAAGGGCTGCCCGAGATGCGTATGCTAAATACGTCAAGGACGACATGGAGATAACTTGTCTCATGCTAGCGACCATGACCTCCGAGCTTCAGAAGCAACTGGAGGACATGGGTGCTTATGATATGATCGTTACTCTCAAGGAAATGTTCCAAGAGCAGGCTAGAGTTGAGCGCTACAAAGCGACCATCTCTCTGACTGACATGAACATGGCTGAAAGTTCATCCATGAGTGCTCATGTACTCAAGATGAAGAGCTATCTTGATCAATTGGAGAGGATTGGTTCAACTATGCCCAGAGAATTGGCTGTTGACATAATTCTCGGGTCGTTACCTCCTAGTTTTAAGCAATTCATCACGAACTATAATATGCATAAGATGGAGAAATTCATCACCAAGTTGCATGGGATGCTTAAGAACACACAAGAGGACATTAAGACAAATGTTGTCAAAGATATCCTAATGGTTCACAAGAAGAAGGGTAAGAAGACCGGGAACAAGAGCAAGGGTAAAGGCAACGTGTTACCTAAACCTAAGATCAAGAAAGACAAGGAGGGAGTTTGCTTCCATTACAACAAGGTTGGCCATTGGAAAAGAAACTGCAAACTCTATCAGGACGAAATCAAGAAGGGCAGTGTGACTACCGCTTCAGGTATTTTTGTTATTGAAACTAATTCACTTACTCCTAAATCTTGGGTATTGGATACCGGATGTGGTACTCACATTTGTAATGATGTGCAGGACTACAAAGGAGTAGAAGATTAGCTAAGGATGAAGTCGACTTGCGTGTGGGAAATGGAGCAAGAGTTGTTATATTAGCCGTAGGAACTTATTTATTGACTTTGCCTAGTGGACTTGTATTAGTACTTAATAATTGTTATTTTGTACCTGCTATGAGCAGAAATATTATTTCCATTTCTAGTCTAGCTTTGGATGGTTATAAATTTGTTGTTGAGAATGATAATTGTTCTATCTTAAATGATAATCTTTTCTATGGAAATGTTCTATTAGAAAGAGGTCCTTAAGTGCTAGATCTTAAGAAAGAGAATTATAAGTTTATATATAACATTAACACTAAACTATTTAAACCAAATGACTCAAGTACGACATACCTCTGGCACTGTCGCTTAGGCTATATAAATGAGAAATACATTTCTAAACTCCACTCTCATGGGCTTTTAGACTCATTTGATTTGGAATCATTTGAGACGTGCGAGTCTTGTTTACTTGGCAAGATGACTAAGAAACCCTTCACAAAAGTTGGTGAAAGGGTCAATGACTTATTAGAAATCATACATACTGATATATGTGGACCAATGAGTACGCCGACTAGAGGTGGGTATCGGTACTTCATAACTTTCACGGACGACTTCAGTAGATATGGTTATGTCTATCTAATGAAGCACAAGTCTGAATCCTTTGAAGTGTTCAAAGAATTTAAGAATGAAGTACAAAATCATCTTGGCAAGAAGATTAAAGCACTTCGATCTGATCGAGGAGGCGAATATCTGAGTCAGGAATTTGAGAATCATCTCAGAGAATATGGAATAGTTTCACAACTGACTCCTCCAGGAACTCCTCAGTGGAATGGAGTGTCCGAAATGAGGAATCGTACCTTATTGGATATGGTTCGATCGATGATCGGTCAAACAAGTCTTTCAATGTCTTTCTAGGGTTACACTCTTGAGACTGTCGCATTCATACTGAACATGATTCCATCCAAAGCGGTTTAAAAGATGCCATATGAGATGTGGACGGGAAAAAGCCCCAAGTTGTCTTTTCTTAAAATTTGAGGATGTGCGACTTATGTCAAACGACAGTTTCCCGATAAACTCGGACCCAAATTTGATAAATGCCTGTTTGTGAGATATCCTAAGGAAACTAAAGGATATTACTTTTACCACCCATCGGAGAACAAAGTGTTTGTTGCTTGCAATGGAGCCTTCTTGGAAAGAGAGTTTGTCTCTATGAGAAACAGTGGGAGCAAAGTACAACTCGAAGAAATTCAAGACCCACCTATAGAGACAGAACCTATGATGGAGGAACAAAAAAGCTCTCAAGGAGTTGGTGAGCTTGAAACACAATAGACTCAATGTAGATCTAGTAGGATTCGTCATGAGCCCGAGAGATACGGATTTCTTATGTCTAATGATGATGATATGACATTCATAGATGATAAACCAACGTCCTACCAAGATGCTATGAAGAGTCCCGACTCTCAGAAATGGTTAGAGGCCATGAGAGCCGAGATGCAATCTATGCAAGACAATCAAGTTTGGAACTTGATTGATCCATCCGAAGGCTTGAAGACCATCGGATGTAAGTGGTTCTTTAAGAAAAAGACTGATGTGGATAGAAAGGTACAAACCTACAAAGCAAGACTTGTGACGAAAGGTTTCAAACAAGTTCATGGTATTGACTATGACGAAACTTTCTCACCTGTAGCTATGCTTAAATCCATCAGAATTCTATTAGCCATAGCAACATATTATGACTATGAAATATGGCAAATGGATGTCAAAACAGCTTTCCTAAACGGAAATCTGACCGAGGGCGTGCATATGATGCAACCCGAGGGTTTTGTCAATCCCAAGAATTCTGGTAACGTTTGCAAGCTTTAGAAATCCATCTATGGATTGAAGCAAGCGTCTCGAAGTTGGAACCTTCGTTTTGATGAAGTCATCAAAAGTTTTGGTTTTACCAAAAGTGAAGGTGAGTCTTGTGTTTACATGAAGTTCAGTGGGAGCACGGTAGTATTTCTGGTACTTTACGTAGATGACATATTACTCATGGAAAATGACGTCCCAACATTATTGAACATCAAGAAATGGTTGGGAGATAATTTCTCGATGAAAGACCTAGGAAAAGCCTCCGGACCTGTTCCTAGTCTACGGAGGTATGGAAGACGAGCTCATTGTAAAAGGTTACACCGACGCAAGCTTCCAGACAGACTCAGACGAATTTAGATCGCAATCAGGTTATTTATTTTGCCTAAATGGAGGCGCAATGACATGGAAGAGTTCCAAGCAATATACTGTAGCAGATTCTTCAACGGAAGCAGAGTATATAGCCGCTGCAGAAGCGGCTAAAGAAGCTGTTTGGATAAAGAACTTTTTGGAGGAGCTAAGAGTAGTTTCGAGCATCTCGGAACTAGTGGATCTATATTGTGACAACAATGGAGCGATTGCACAAGCAAAGGAACCAAGATCTCACCAAAAGTCCAAGCACATACTGCGACGCTTCCATCTAATCAGAGAGATCATACAAAGGGGTGATGTTAAAATGTGTAGAGTGCCATCGGACGACAATGTCGCCGATCCATTAACTAAACTACTCCCGCAAGCGAATCATGAGGATCATGTTAGGTATATGGGCATAAGATACTTAGAGTTGGCCTAGTGCAAGTGGGGACTGTAGGATTAGTGCCCTAGGCCATATATATTTGTGCTAGGAAATGGATTATGTATTAAGACATTATTATTTATTCAATAAAGATTATTTTTTATATATCTGTGTGTATGGGTTGTGAATGTAAATTTCTTATATCAACCATGAATGTCACTTCGGGTTGTGTATGCAGGAATTTACATTCACAACCCATACAAACATATATATAAGAAACAACCTTTATTGAATAAATAATAATGTCTTAATACATAATCCATTTCCTAGCACAAATATACTTGGCCTAGGGCACTAATCCAGTTTGTGTTTGGAATGTTTTTGATGAGGTGAACAATACTATAGAAGATATCATCCCAATAAATTTTCGAATGGAAGCGAAGGCCATGGTGGAGAGGGCAAAGTCAATGATGTGACAGTATTTTCATTCAGCACGCCCGTTCTGCTCCGGGGTATGTGGGCAGGAGGTAATGTGCGTGATGGAGGGAAACATTCGTCTGATATGGCAGAAACTCAGTGCTGGCATCTATTTGGAGAATCTTAATTGATTGAGAGAGAATGTTCTCAATCCTTTCTTTGAAGAGCGTGAAGATTTGTGGCACATGTGATTTAGAAGAGAAGAAATATATCCAAGTAAATGCAAAAAATCATCAATAAAAATTACAAAGTAATGAACACCAGAGTTTAAAGTAAATGGAGAAGGCCCCCACACATCATAATGTACTAATTCTAAAGGCTCACGAGAGCAAATGTTCGAATTCTTAAAATAACGTTTATGCATTTTCTCAACACAAAATGCATCACACAATGACATTTTATTAGAGGATACACTAAGTTTATTTTGCGAAATTAAATTTCTAATAACACTAGATGAAGTGTGGCCTAATCATTGGTGTCGGCAGGTGCCTTGACTCCAAATAAGGTGGAAGGTTGTTTGTGAAGGGTAGAGGATAATCGATACAATATGTTATCCAAGGTAGCCATGAGAGGAGGGGCTCCAGTTAATAGGTCCTTAATAAGACAGGAAGATGGATTATATTCAATAATAACTTGGTTACCTTTTGTGAATTGAGAAATGCTTATTAGGTTCTTAGTTATTTAAGGGACATGTAAGACATTATTAAGTTTTAAATCATGTGTAAAAGAATTTAAATAAGTTTAACCAAGATTTAGAATTTTCAAACCTACTCCATTCCCGACACGAATTTGATCGATACCAAGGTATGGAGTGTGTGAGTTGAGATTCGTGACTTTAGAAGTTATGTGATTTGTGGCGCCTGAGTCTGGATACCATCCATCGGTGGTAGTTGGTGGAGCGTACACCTTATTGGCTTGAGATTGGTTGTTCTGATTACGCCAATGACATATCTCCGCAGTGTGATCAGGAATTTTACAAATTTGACAACGCACCTTTTTGCGATAATAATAATAATAATAATAATAATAATAATAATAATAATAATAACAACAACAACAACAGCAGCAACAGCAACAGCAACAACAACACTTGGCCTAGGGCACTAATCCAGTTTGTGTTTGGAATGTTTTTGATGAGGTGAACAATACTATAGAAGATATCATCCCAATAAATTTTCGAATGGAAGCGAAGGCCATGGTGGAGAGGGCAAAGTCAATGATGTGACAGTATTTTCATTCAGCACGCCCGTTCTGCTCCGGGGTATGTGGGCAGGAGGTAATGTGCGTGATGGAGGGAAACATTCGTCTGATATGGCAGAAACTCAGTGCTGGCATCTATTTGGAGAATCTTAATTGATTGAGAGAGAATGTTCTCAATCCTTTCTTTGAAGAGCGTGAAGATTTGTGGCACATGTGATTTAGAAGAGAAGAAATATATCCAAGTAAATGCAAAAAATCATCAATAAAAATTACAAAGTAATGAACACCAGAGTTTAAAGTAAATGGAGAAGGCCCCCACACATCATAATGTACTAATTCTAAAGGCTCACGAGAGCAAATGTTCGAATTCTTAAAATAACGTTTATGCATTTTCTCAACACAAAATGCATCACACAATGACATTTTATTAGAGGATACACTAAGTTTATTTTGCGAAATTAAATTTCTAATAACACTAGATGAAGTGTGGCCTAATCATTGGTGTCGGCAGGTGCCTTGACTCCAAATAAGGTGGAAGGTTGTTTGTGAAGGGTAGAGGATAATCGATACAATATGTTATCCAAGGTAGCCATGAGAGGAGGGGCTCCAGTTAATAGGTCCTTAATAAGACAGGAAGATGGATTATATTCAATAATAACTTGGTTACCTTTTGTGAATTGAGAAATGCTTATTAGGTTCTTAGTTATTTAAGGGACATGTAAGATATTATTAAGTTTTAAATCATGTGTAAAAGAATTTAAATAAGTTTAACCAAGATTTAGAATTTTCAAACCTACTCCATTCCCGACACGAATTTGATCGATACCAAGGTATGGAGTGTGTGAGTTGAGATTCGTGACTTTAGAAGTTATGTGATTTGTGGCGCCTGAGTCTGGATACCATCCATCGGTGGTAGTTGGTGGAGCGTACACCTTATTGGCTTGAGATTGGTTGTTCTGATTACGCCAATGACATATCTCCGCAAAGGTGATCAGGAATTTTACAAATTTGACAACGCACCTTTTTGCGATAATAATAATAATAATAATAATAATAATAATAATAATAATAATAATAATAATAATAATAATAATAATAATAATAATAATAATAATAATAATAATAATAACAACAACAACAACAACGAAGAACAAAGAACAACAACAACAACAACAACAACAACAACAACAACAATAATAATAATAATAATAATAATAATAATAATAATAATAATAATAATAATAATAATAATAATAATAATAATATTGTTGTCGTTGTTGTTGCTGTTGTTGTTGTTGTGTTGTTATTATTATTATTATTATTATTATTATTATTATTATTATTATTATTATTATTATTATTATTATTATTATTATTATTATTATTATTATTATTATTATTTATTATTATCATTTCCTTGATTTTTAGAAAACCGAGTGTTGATAAATTTGGTGGTGAGTGCTTCAAGAATTTGTTGATTTGGAACGGAGCCTAAAATGGAGGATTGTGTAGAAATAGATTATTGGAGAATTTAAGAGATATTATGTTTTTGGTAGAGTTTAGATGAGAGAGATAAAGAGAGAAGAAGAAGAAGATTTGTTTTTATTAATCTTAAAGAGAGATTAATGGAAGTTAATTGATTTGATTAACTTGATTGAATGATACAATACTCTAGTCTATTTATAGGCTAGGATAATTACATTAAAATTCAAACAAATTAATTAATGCTATAACCAACTCATACAAACTCAACCATTCATCTAAACATGATTAAATAACAACCATTCATCTATTAATCACCACTAAAGTAGTGGAGAGACATGTAGTAACTAAACATATCAATTATAATCTTACCACAATATATGAAATGTCTATATTCAATTATTTACTCTAATAGTCCCCCGCAAGCTCAGCGGAAGATTTATCGATATTGAGCTTGGATCATAAACTCGAGAATCGTTTAACTGACACACCAATCTTAGTACCAATTCGTATCGGTATTTACCATTTTTTTTTTTTGGATTTCTTTATGAACTTTTACCGGAAGAGAAGAAGAAACGAGATCATTAGCTCATTTTGAAAGAATGTTGTGGTTTTTAAAGATAAAGTATCAAGAAATTGGTTTTAAAATTTTGTAGAAAGAAGAGCGTTGACTCATTTTGAGAGAATTTTCGTAGTTTTAGTGGTTTTAGTGGTTTCTAGAGAAAAGAAATCTCAAGAAATTGGTTTTAAAGTTTTGTAGAAAATAGAGCGTTGACTCATTGAGAGAATTTTTGTGGTTTTAGTAGTATCTAGAGAAATGAAATATAAAGAAATGGATTTTAAAGTTTTGTAGAAGAGAGAGCGTTGGCTCATTTTGAGAGAATTTTGTGATTTGTAGTGGATTTGAAGTTTTGTAGAAGATTTTTTTAAGGAATAAGAAGAGAGCATTTGCTCATTTTGAGAGATTTTGTGATTTTTAATGGTTTTATAGAAGAAAAATTTCAAGAAATTGATTTTAAAGTTTTGTGGAACTTTTTTTTTTGGAAAGAAGAAAGAGGAAGAATGAGTTTGTACCAATGCGCAACAATTTTGGTATAGAATTTTTGTACCGATTTTGGGGTTTTTTTTTTTTTTGTGGAAAGATTTGCATCGGAAAAGAAGAACAAGAATGGGGAGGATTAAGTCGTATTTTGGCGTCTTGAACAGAAAGGGGATTTGAACACCGTTTGTCGAAAAAGAAGTGTTCTTGCTATGGATTATTGAACAAAGAAGGGTTCTTGTCATGGATTGTTGAAGAAAGAAGAAGAAAATAGAGAAAAAAAGGAAAATAAAATGTGGATCTAAATGACGTTAGCCTTTATCTCTTGATACCATGTAGAAATAGATTATTGGAGAATTTAAGAGATATTATGTTTTTGGTAGAGTTTAGATGAGAGAAATAAAGAGAGAAGAAGAAGAAGATTTGTTTTCATTAATCTTAAAGAGAGATTAATGGAAGTTAATTGATTTGATTAACTTGATTAAATGATACAATACTCTAGTCTATTTATAGGCTAGGATAATTACATTAAAATTAAAACAAATTAATTAATGTCATAATCAACTCATACAAACTCAACCATTCATCTAAACATAATTGAATCATAACCATTCATCTATTAATCACCACTAAAGTAGTGGAGAGACATGTGGTAACTAAACATATTAATTATAATATTATCACAATACATGAAATGTCCATATTCAATTATTTACTCTAATAGATTGAGATGGACCAAGTTGGATATTGGGTTGAAATGGGCTAGATGGGTGAGAATATTGAGTGGAGCCCATAAAATTAGACCCATTAGAATAGAAATGATAATTGGGCCCATGGGTATAAGTCCCATTAACAGAATTATAACCGGCCGATGTATTTTGAAGCTGTAGACCGAATCCTTGGAAGCTCGATCCATTCGAGGTGGCCGCTGAAGCTCGAAGAAGAAAGGTGGCGAAATTAATGGAGATTTGGCGCTTTCGTGCTAGGGTTTGCTCCTGGCTGAGGAGACGACCGGAAAATTCGGGGAACGACGGTGTGTCTGGTCTTTGATTGATCACCGTCACAAAACTTTTATATTCAGGCCTTAGGCCATTGAGGCAGTAATCCACCAGGTCATCTTCTTTAACGAGACTGCCAATGGTCGCGAATTGGTCAGCTGGATATTTCATCTTATTCAGGAACTCCGAGCAAGTAAGATCCAATTGTTTCGTGTTTTGAAGTTGGTGTTTGAGCTCATGTCTTCTCGCTTTGGTAGCGTTGATTGAGTGTTGTCCATACTGTTGCACTGGTTGTGTAGCTGATTAACTTAGCTACAACAGTTTCAGTAACAGAAGATAGAATCCAGCCAAAAATGAGTTTATATTGCCTTTGCCAGGTGAGATAAGCTTGATTTGGTATGGTTTCAGTGGTGGTATTGTTGTTTGTGTTGATGTTGTTGATTGTTTTTAGGGGAGGCCGAATTGAGGAATCTAAGAAATCACCCAATCCATGACCATCAATGATGGTTTGGATTTAAAACTTCCAAGTTAGGAAGTTATTATAATGTAATTTTGTTGCTAAGTGATGATTAAAAGTAACTAGTCTTGGACTAGTGTCCAGAGAGCTCAGGTTTATGTTTGTGGTTTGGGAATTTAAAGATGTAGGGGGCATTTCACAGATAAGAGAAAAGAAGGTTGAAGAAACCTGAGTTTTGTTGAATGAAGAGTTGGAATAGCTTCTTGAAGTTCCTTGATAATGCTAATGATGATTCCCTAATAGATTCAAAGTAGAGGTGAAACCAATTTGAGTTTGCTCTCTTGATTCAAGGTAGAGGTGAAAATAATTTTGGTATGCTCCCTTGATTCTTTAAAGAAAGTTTTTTTGAGGCAAATTAAATCTTTGTTGGTTCTTTAAAGAATTTGGGTTCTTGAGAGATTATTTTTTGGGTTTGGAAAGAGGTGAATTCAGTTGAATTCAATGAATTTAGAAAGAAAATTGAGAGAAAGTCTTGAGGTTTTGATAGGTGTTTTTTTTATTGAAATATAGAGGTAAGAAAAGAAATGGAATTTTTGAGATTTATTTGAAGAAAAAAGGCTTCTTGAAAGAAATTTTGACAACTTCTTGTTAAATTATTGTTGAAGAACAAGGATCTCGAGAAAGAATTTGAAGAAAGAAGGCTTCTTGGAAGGAGAAAGAGAGGATCTTGAGGTAAAGAAAAATGTATGTTCTTATGAAGGTTTTGTTTTAGGGTAGATTTTGTTTTTAAAATTTATAAGGCTTTGATAACATATTGAGATGTAGAGAGAATAGAGGAAGGGAATAGTGAAAGAGAGAGTAAATGAGTGATTGTATTTGCTTGCTTAATTGAGGATTAATGTTTTTAAAGTCCAAATATTGTGCAACTTATATTTTTATTTAGAAAAATAAATAATAAATAATTCATGCATTGATTTTTGGTAACTGAAATGCATATGCATGAACAGTAATGAGATTATATTCATTTTATGGCACATTCATTTATTCATTTAATGGATTTTTTTTATGAGCCTATTTATTTCATTTGAGATTAGAAATATTGCATGCATGAAGCAATCTATGATTTATATCATTATGTTATAAAAATAAAGTAATTTTTGTCTAGGAACCTGATATGCATGCATCAAATTAACATTTATTTAATATAGAACATTGAGATGTGAGTTTTCTTTAGCCTATAGATATATAGTTAGTCATTTTCATTCTTTCGTACACTTGGCTGCTATCATATTTCAACAACACTATATATACAATTTCAATAAACAATAAATTATGAACTGTGTTGGATCGGCTTGACGTACCAAGTTTTGAGGTGACATTTTGTTACGCAATTCCGTAATGGTTCTTTCAACAAGCGATCTTGCGAGTTTCGAAGTTTTATAGTTGCTCTCATTTTCAGGTAAGGTTTTGCTCGCATACGTTTTCCCTTTAGCTATTTCTTGTTCTTCCGTACATATAATAGACATATTATAATTACATAATATAACTAATAAAAAGATAAAACTTTTCGCTAAAGTAGAGCTTACCTAGCTCCAATAAGTATTTTTAGTAACTTGATTATTTTGAAAAAAATGATTTTAACATGTTTTGAGAATAGGATATGGGATAAAGTGAGATGCGTGAAAAAGTGATAGTAAAATGAATAGTCGTATTTGACAGATAGAAGCCAAGGCCGTTGTTGTGATAGGTGACGGTGAGAGACCCTTCTTAGTAGGTAAAAGCTGGGGCCGCCGATCATCTAATAACGTTGTATCTGTGGTGTACTCGAAGTCACGGAGCATGATCTAGTATGTGTGTGTTAAAGTGGAAAGTGAAATAAGCAATTACCCCGAAGAAAAAAAAGTATTTTCTTTAGTATTACTATAAATAGATGTTTGTATTATTATTATTATTATTATTATTATTATTATTATTATTATTATTACTTTATTTTCCATTAAACTTATATTTTGGTGTATGCGACTGGGCATTTCTTTTTATATCTTACCGAGTCAGTACTCATCCTTATTTTTTATTTTTCCCAGATTTAGAGATCCAAGGTTTGGGATTCAAGTGATGTCATAGACGAATTGAATTTTAATCAGAAATTAAGTGTATAAATATTTTTTTTAATTTATATTCTGTGTGATATTTTGTAATGTTGCCCCCCAAATCCGATAATAAATTTGGGGTGTAACACACTTAAGCTAACATTTTTCTTGCTTCTTTCACAATACATTCCTTTATTCAAATCCACACCCAATTTGAATTGAAGCAAGAACTGAGTGTAAGTAGATAACATTAAAACAAGAAGAATGACAAGTATTAGTTTCTAAGGTCAAACAAGGGATAAAAATAGATAAAATTCCAACTCATCGACTTCCCTAAAGTTCGAATCCTTGTTCTCCAACAAAAATATTGATTGTTTATATGATTTTTGTCCACGCCATTATAAAACTCGACAGCTCTTAACAATTAAGTCCTTAAGCTCAAAGGATTCTCCCAAGTAGGATTCTCCCTTCTTTGAGATAGCCACCTGCATTATCCAGTATTTTTTTCATTAAGGACGAAATTCACGTTTTAGCTATCGACCCTTTTAGACTTGAGCAGCCCAAAACCTTTGATGCATGGTTCGCTCCTTTGATAGCTAAGGTCTTCACCTGATTGTAGTTATGTAGTTGATAGTATTGTTAAGAAAACAAAGTATATTGGTGCGCTCGCTTTCTAATCCTATTGGGCCTGTCATGCAACATTTTTTTTGTGAAGGACTCCTGAGTCTGTTGGGCTAAGATTATGCTCTAAGTGATCCTTTGGGGTTAATGATTAGTCTCGTCTCTATAGGGGACCTAATTGGACAATGGCTCCCAGGCAATGGCATCACTCTGTCCTATAGATGAAGAAGATTGGTTGACTTCCGAGCAAATCGAGTCTCATTCAAAAATTGTTTTACCAAACAAAGGAACACTTTACTATCCTTACCTATCACATGGAGATCATGTTTGGATAAATTAAAACAATTGGGTTTCTTCGGTAGTTGCTTATTCTAAGTGAAGAAAGAGGTTTGCAGTATATATATATTATAGCACTTAGGTTTCGAGATTTCGAGTCAAAAGCTTTCCATATTCATCTTGTCATTGCTCATTCCCTTTTTGGCGGCATCAAGCATTACAATTGTCCTCCAGACTCTTAGCTGACAAAGTATAATTTTTAATCTTTGTATAGTGATAAGTCAGATCGACCAACAACTACGTTGTACGGACACGGACACAGGTGTCGTGTCCGACACGACACGGACACAGCGACACGGCAATTTTAGAAAAAGTATCGGACACGTCACGTTATATACATATTATTTTATTATTATTTTAATATAATTAATTATATATCTAAAAATATAAAATAATAAATATGATAATGAAAAAATTCGAGAGGATAACAATAAGAAATATTATTTTTTCCTATGAAAATGCAAGAAGAAAAGAAAAAAAAGATATCATTTCTAATACCCGGTTCTCATAAGTTATGGTTGTTAGAAAAAATATATAAAAAATGTTGTTAGTAAAATAAAAAGAATATATTTTTAGAAAAAATGAGAAAACGTATATACTTATATAAGAAATATTGATTCAAATTGGACTTTTATATACTGGACTGTGTCCGAAAAGTGTCCAGCCGTGTCCGAACAGTGTCTTGCCGTGTCCAAGGCCGTGTCAAAAAATTAATTAATATTAAAATATTCGGACACGCCACGTGGCGTGTCCGACACGTGTCCGAGCCGTATCCGTGCCGTGTCCGTGTCCGACACGGGTACGGCTGGTTTTTTGAAGTGTTCGCGCAACATAGGTCAATAGTGAGGAATATGAAATTAGAATTTTCTAATTATAAACTAGATTATTATATTTTCAGATTAAGCAATGAGAGTAAAAAATTTCCCCACCTCTTTATTTTGCAAAGTCTTCTGAGACCTCTCTCAAGAGACCATATCTTTCTAATTATATCCTCCATTTGATTAAATAGTATAGGTAAATCTATACCATTGAATTTTTTATATATTCTAGATTTTTTGAGACATTATTTATATCTCATATTAATATATATAACAATGATTGGTGATTTTCGTGTTTACTATTCTATTTTCCGATTAGATGAGAACGGTTAAAGTTATTTTTTATCGTTAGATTTTAATCAAACACAATTATGTTTAATTATTAATACAAAGATAATATGAAGAGTTCATTTATTAAAACATATTTAGTTTTTTCCTTTCTTTTTAAAAAAATGGTAATTCATAATAAAACATTGTATTTCTTAGGTTAAAATCTTCAAAATTAAATTTGTTTGAATTTTCTTTATATTTTGAATTCCATATTGCTATGGTTTTAATTTAATTTTTTTCGGTGAAGTATGCAAACATAGACTATATAAGATAATATATTTATGTGGGAAATATATCATTTTTGTTTACATTTAAACAATTAGACATTTAAAATGTTATGCAATAAATCTTTTTTTTTGTATTATCAATAAATTATAAATTCAAATATTTAGATAAATTAACTTCATTTTCGCCTTCTTTTTAGCCTTCCCATTGAATATGTCATCAATTTTCTCCGGGTCGACGGATCAAAAATTTTCTCAAACTTTATTATTAAATTTCTCAAGTTTCTTGATATTTTATAGTAATATGTGTGTGATTATTAATACATAATCATAGAATTTATTTGGTTGTTATTTTTCATATTATAATTCCAATTTGGTAAGAACCATAAATTTCTTGGGTTCTCATTACAAGAAATAATATATTAAGAAATACATTGCATTCATTAATATATTACATATTTCAATGATAGCTGTATAATTCATTTATTCATAAAATATATACCTATTGTACATCATTTTGACATTTGAATAAGATCAATAATGAGAAAATTAGTCGTGATATCATTCTTAAGGAAATGATTCATGTTAAATTTTCTTATATTAGTACAATTTATTTTTTCTATATATAACATTATATTTTTGTTTCTTCAAACATAATGTCAAATATAAATATTTTTTTACTTTTATCAAAAAAAATGAAACGTCTTTGACTAGATCTTTTGGTGCTTCCACTAAAATCTTCGGAATATAACTTTATAGAACAACAACATAACTTTATAGAACAATTGAAAATAAACTTAAATTGAGATCATAAAGATTAATTCATAGTATCTTATTTAAAAATTAGTTTTTTCTTTCCATTAAGTTGTCATTTATATTATTAATTTAAAATACCATTATTTATTATATAAAGTTATCAATTATTATAAAATTAGATCGATAAAATATCTTATAATGCAATACAAAATTATGACTAAAAATATTGTGCTTACTCTACATAAATTTTCTATATTTTATTATGTGTTATGAATTAATTTAAATATTTTTTCAATTTTTATATATTTTTTAAAAAGTTACGAGAGAACTTATGTAATTTTATAATTGTAACTATTATATATCAAAATAAATAAAAAATAAAAATATTCGCAAGCATAGCCCGACCATACGGTTTCTTTACTTATTCTCTTAAGTTTTCTTATATTATCATCAATTTACAATATAATAAGAGAAAAATGGAAAGAAAAAAAATAGAGAAGAGACATAAATTAATGATACCGATATTATGTTTGTTGAAAAGAATAAACTATATAAGGAAAATAAATAAAGTTATACATAAGAAAAACTTATATGACCAATTTACTTAAAATATTAACTATTCGTATTCTCATTATTGTTTTTTTTTTAGTTTTCAAAATATGTACAACATATATATACACACTATGTGGATAAAAATATCATATTATTATTGAAGAAACTTGGTACATAAATTAATATAATATGATTCTCAACAACTTAAAAAATATTTTGATATAGCAGTTTCATGAAATCGAGAATATAGAATGAAATATTAATCGATTGTATATTAAAATAAAAAAATTCGCAGCTTAGCGCGAGTACTATCCTAGTTTAGATTAAATTTTCAAATCAAAGGTTAAAATTGCCACTCATGCTAAAGTTGGTACTCATTATTAATAGTTCTTCATTCTAAACATTTTCCTCTCACCATGTTTAGCCACATAATCTTCTAATTATATCTCTTGGATTAACAAATCTAAATGTTTATATTTTGGCACATGTCACCTATGTGAATCAAATTAGTAATAGTTATTAATTCTAAATCCTAAACAAAATTATCTCATCATATTTTATCTAAAGATTAAGATTTAGCCCTTTGTCATCTAAAATTCAAGATTTTCTGTAAGAAATTATTAATAGTTCTTAATTCTAAATATTTTCCTCGCACCATATTTAGCCACATCATCCTCTAATTATATCTCATGGATTAACAAATCTAAAGGTTTATATTTTAACACATGTCACCTATGTGAATCAAATTAGTAATAGTTATTAATTCTAAATCCTAAACAAAATTATCTCACCATATTTTATTTAAAGATTAAGATTTAGCCATTTGTCATATAAAATTTAAGATTTTCTTTAAAAAAATTTAATATTCAATTCATTTACATGTAAGGGTGTAAGACAACAAGATATTATCCGTTCGACCCATATCTATATATCCGCAAAAAAATGTATATGAATCAAAATTATTCATATCTGGCCTAATATACATATTTAGATATGAATACAGATTTGGTTATCATTTTGGCTCCTCGTTACGGATAATATCCGTATTCGGATAATATTTTGTATTCGGATAATTTGTTATTCTTATAGTATCCGTTTTCAGATATTTCACTCTATATAAAATAGAAATATTTTTTGCTATATATATGGATATTTTTGTTTTTATCATATCCAGATACAGATATTATCCGTATCCATGTTAATATTTTATACATATAAGGGTGTAAATCAGAAGAGTATTATCCGACCGACCCCTATCCATATTCGCAAAACATTCATATCCAAATCAAAATTATCCGTGTCCGACCGGATACAGATTTCGATTGCAATATTTATTCGGATCTGATACGGATTTTGTTATCGATTTGGTAGTGTATATCCGTTTTCAGATATTTCTCTCTATATAAATATGGATACAGATATAGATACAAATACATGAATATTTTAATTTTTTTTATTATAATCGGATATGGATAACTAATTCATTAAAAAAATTCTTCAAAGTTGTCATGATTTATTAATTTTGTAATCACAAATAGGTAAGTGTTTAGAAAAATAATACAATTATTTATATTTATGAATATCCGAAATGAATCAGTATTTTTATTCATATCCAATAATATCCAAATTGTGTACGTATCTTTTAACTGAATTTGTATTTGAAGCTATTGGCATTCATATCCGCATCCTTAATATTTAGAATTTATTTTGAGCATGCACTACTTTTCTTTGTTGTGTTTATATTATAGTGTAAATTGTTGATACAACTATATTATTTATTTTTGACAAAATTAGTATTATGTTGTTCAATACAAATATTATTATTATCCAAATTATGATATAAACTATCTATTAAGTAATATTATAGAAATTTCGCGGTAAGCGTGAAGTATTTGCTAGTTTGGTTTGTTTTTAAAAAAATTGCACCGATTGTGGCTAAACTGCCTCGCGGCTGCCCCTTGGCCTTGACCAAACTCATTTTTGCTCATATGAAAATTATTTTCTAGCTAACGCTCCCATCCCATACACTTGATTATCGCCTGCGTTTACGTATAAAAAAAATATATTTTGCTAGCTTACGTTCCCATCCCATACACTTGATTATCTCTAAACCAGGAAGAGTGTATTTCTTGTGAAATACCGTTAGTTACATTATGATGCAAAAAATTTTGCCAGCAAAGAATTTTTTTCTAGTATTTATTATATAAAATATGTGTTGTTAAATATTTGAAAATTAAATACAAGTACAAAAAGGCCCAGGGTTGGACTCCAGCCCAAATATAAATGATAAAAAAATAAAAATATGGATCAAAAATCAAATACCAATATCCTTGTTGAGTGCATCTCATTTTATTTCTCAAAATATATATCTATATACTGTTTTAAGAATGTACATTCAATTTTTTATTTTATATAATGTAGTTTCTATTCTATGCATTGTTTTGAAGGTAACTGCTTTTTTGTATTTTATAAAGTTCTTAATTTGTATATACTATATATATTTTTTTAAATAAACATTTATATATTATTTTACAATAAATTGCCAGCCTGCACAATGGGAAGCCCCATTGTGTGGTCAAGTTCCTTTATTATTTTTTTTTAATATCACTATCAAGATGTCTATTTATTAAGGGGGATGCACACTCCCAAATAGGCTTGTCAATGGATCGGGTTCAACCCGAATCCAGTAGGTATCCGACCCGAACGGATCGGGTCAAACCCGAAAAAAAAACCCACGGATCGGGTTCGGGTTCAAACCCGAAAACAAAAACGGGTTCGGATCGGGTTCGGGTTTGATACTATCCGATTCGTGAAAAACCCGAACCCGAATCCGAAACTTAAATTATAATTAATTTTTTTTGTACCATTCATATTTCTCCAAATCAATCCTACCCATCTATTTTAACCCTAATCCTAACTCATCCAACACTCTTACCCGATCCACTTTGCCCCTTTTTTTCTCTCTGGACGCCAGAGGCAGAGAAGAAGCGAAAGAAGAAAAAAAAAACCCTTCCGCCCAATCTCTGCCTTCGCTCCGCCGTCTCCCTGATCGGTGCCGGTCGCTGGTCGTCCCCCTCTGCCCCGCCACTCTTCTGCCTCTCTTCTACTCTCCTTTCTTTCTTCTTCTTTTAGAGAACCGTTACAGATGTTTATGAAGCGTTACAGAAGCCTTATTTTATCGGTTATTAATGAATAACCGATATAAAATCCGCAGCGGTTATTTATAAAAAACGGTTACAAAATCCTTTAGTATCGGTTAGTTCTAAAGAACCATTACAGAATACTTTAGTATCGGTTATTTATAAAGAACCGTTACAGAAACCTTTAGTATCGGTTAGTTATAAAGAACCGTTACAGAAGACTTTAGTATCGGTTATTTATAAAGAACCGTTACAGAAACCTTTAGTATCAGTTAATTATAAAGAATCGTTACAGAAGAGATTAGTATCGGTTATTGATAAATAACCGTTACAGAAACATTTAGTATCGGTTAGTTCTAAAGAACCGTTACAGAAGAGATTAGTATCGGTTATTTATAAATAATCGTTATAGAAACCTTTAGTATCGGTTAGTAAGAACCGTTACAGAAGACTTTAGTATCGGTTATTTATAAATAACCGTTACAGAAGCAATTTTTTTTTTTCATTTATTTTTGTAAACGGTTTGCAAACGGGGTGAGAAAAAAGAAAAAACAAAACACACTACCGTTAGTATGCTTCCGTAACGGTTCTTTATAAATAACCGCTTCTAAATTTTTCTCAAAATATTTTGTGCCAAAAAATGATGGGCTGCCGTATCCTTAACGGATTTCGGGTTTACCCACGGATTTCGGGTTATCCGCGGGTTCGGGTTCGGGTTTGAAATAAAACCCGTAAAGTTTTCGGGTTCAGGTTCGGCTCAAACCCGAAATTTTCGGGTCGGGTTTTGGTATGGCCAAACCCGAACCCAACCCGGCCCGTTGACAAGCCTACTCCCAAAACAGGCTATGTTTGGATGTATAAGAAATTTCAAGGAAAAAGTGGTTTAGGAAACTTTTTTGGAATTTTTAGTAATGTATGTTTGGACGCAATTTAGGAATTTCTAGGGAGTTTTGGTTTAGGAATTTTTAGGAAAATTTTGTATATAAAGTTAGAAGGATTGAAAACTTAACTTTTGACAAGTTTTTTGTAGGAATTTTTTGGGATTAAAATAATAACAAATATTATATTATATTATATTATATTATATTATATTATATTATATTATATTATATTATATTATATTATATTATATTATTTCATATTATATTATGTTATATTATTTTGCACTATATTATTTTATATTATATTATTTGATATTATTTTATGTTGTATTATTTTATTTTATATTATTTTGTGCTATATATTATTTTATTTTATATTATTTTGTGCTATATATTATTTTATGTTATATTGTTTTATATTTTATTATTTTACATTACTTTATATTATTATAAACTAAAAATTATTTCATACCATATATTTATTTCTTACAATTGAATATAATATTCATAAATAAATTAAATACATATATAAATGTAATATAAAACTAGATTTCTTTATTTTTCTAAAACAACATTCAAACAACATTTTTAAAAATCTCTACATATTACTTATCTTTTAGTATTCCCCATTTAACAATCCTAATCCCTAAACAACCCTTTACTTAAAATGCTTGCGCATCGAAACATTATAGAAGAAGTCTAGAAACAGTGTCAACAGAAAAAAGTAATTTCAACAACTACTGCAATGACACAAAACGTTTTTTGAATGAATTACAATGTACACATTGATCAATTGACACTAACAATGAATCGTGGTGGGACAACAATTTTAGTTTGACAATCATCCTGAACTTGGTGAGAGCCTTTTTCTGTATACTTCCTGTGAAATACAATTCACCAACTGATCATATGCCAAAAAAAAAAAATCTTATTTAAATTTCAAAAACTAAAATATTTCTAATTTTCAATTCATAACCTTAATAGGCCCCTGAACAATTTCAGCATACAACTCAACCCCAGTAATTACCCCAAATAACACAACAACAAAACCGTAGAACAATAAATCAAGTATCCAATTTCAGTTTTCCTCTATTTCTGCCTGTACGCAATGTAATTAGCCAAGTGAATCAATGGCTTCGCCTTTTCCGGGTCGAACCCATTAAGCTGTTCCTTTGCCTGATTCAATAATTTCTCAGCAAACTCCCTTGACTTATCGAGTCCGATTAGCTTAGGGTAAGTAGTTTTATCACTGGCTAAATCTTTCCCTGCCGTTTTCCCCAATTCCTGCGATGATTTAGTCACATCCAAAATATCATCAACCACTTGAAATAACAGCCCAATACTCCTTGCATAATGACCCAATTTCTTAATCTGCTGATCCGATCCTCCTCCAACAATGGCGCCTGTGACAACCGATGCCTCTAATAAAGCAGCAGTCTTGTGTAAATGGATGTATTCAAGTCGGTCTAATGGTACGGGTTCAGCCAGACCCGTTGATTCAAGATCCACCAACTGCCCTGCAGCTAAGCCTTCTGCTCCGATACATCGGGCTAACACGCCCACGGCTCGGATTATGCGCTCTGGTGCCACGTCAGCAGGGTAAGCTGACATTTCTGACAATTTTTCAAAAGCCAGAGCGAGTAATGCATCCCCTGCCAGAACCGCGATTGGTTCATTGAATGCACGGTGACACGTGGGCTTCCCGCGACGCAGGTCGTCGTTGTCCATGCAAGGCAAATCGTCGTGGATTAAGGACATTGTGTGAATCATTTCGACGGCCATGGCGGCTGGAAGGGCCCATGATTCCAGACCGTTAACCAGGGTACACGAGGCGAGACATAAGGCTGGCCTGACCCGTTTGCCCCCGGCCAGGAGAGAATAACGCATGGCTTCTTGAAGACGCGCGGCCTGAGGAAACTCGTCGAGGCGAATTGAGTCATCCAAGGCTTTGTGTATGAGCGCGGCTTTCTCAATCATGAATTGCTTGATGTCGAATTGGACAGCGGTCGTGGTTGATTGGGCCGAGACGGTTGTTGGTTTGCGACGTAATTGGTACAATTGGGGGCGACGGGGTTTGGAGGCGAGGTATTGGGAGGGAAAGAGGTTAGTTGTGAAGTAAGTCATTTTTGGGGATTGGCAAGAGAGGTTTCAATGGGAGAGAGGAAGACGGGAAGTGGAGAGAGGAGATGAGATAGAATAGACTACTACTAGTGGGGGTCCTGACGTCAAACAAATAATATTTGGATGCACTTGGTGCACAACTGAGGATTAGAATTGGGTTTGGATTATGTGACCTACCTGCCGCCATTGTTGAAACTGGTCTACATTAAAGCTAATGACAAGCAAAGTTTGTACGATTTGAGAGCAATAGATGGCAAATTATTTACGATATAGGTTGGTTGTACGGTTGTACATGATATACCTTTATTTTTGTGAGGTGAGGTGCATACATATTATAATATTAAGACCATGAACGTTTTAAAGCTTTCTTATATGGAAGAAATTTATACATTTACAACAGTGACAAAGTGAGAAAAAGGAAAAAAAAAAGTGGGCCGGCAAAGAGACAACGTTGTGTGTAAATCATGTAGGCGTTAAGAATATGCTCATATGGCTTTCTGATATTAAATATGTTAAATATGATTAATTTATTACTAAATTTTGAAAGAGTAAGGCTTTTTAAATCTTTCTCCACTATTTGTTTATCCTTTTGTGAATTAATATGAAAAAAGCACATTTACGAAAAAAATTCCCACCGCTAAATTCGAATCGCTCATGCATTGTCTACCTTATGAAAAAGAGACAGGTGGCATCACAAATGAGAGAAGAAGAGAAACCGTCAGCAGCGCTCAAAACCCTATTCTGCATGTTAAATCTTTTAGGCGTTAAGAATTTGCTCAATTTGACAGTTGGTATTAGGTTAAAAATGATTAATTTATTACTAAATTTTTAAAGAGTAAGAATTTTAATCTTTCTCCATTATTTGTTTATCTTTTCATGAATTACTATGAAAAAAACATATTAATGAGAAAAAATTCTCACCGCTAAATTTCAATCGCTCATGCATTGTCTGAATAATGAAAAAGAGACAAGTGGCATCGCAAATGAGAGAAAAGAGAAACCACCTGCAGCGCTAAAAAACCCTAGTCTGCATCACCCGTGCACCATCGAGCGAGGCAAAATGAAATAAAAATTAACCATCTATAAAATGCTTCAGTGAGAATGTTGTGTCCTATAATGTTTATGAGTCAAATATTTAAATTTATTTTTGAACACCGAAATAACTTTCTGCATATTCAGTATATATTTTTTAGGGGGAATTTCGGATACAACCCTACTAAAACTCAAAATATCAAATTTATCCTTATTAAACCTTAAATATCAAATATATCCCTCTTAAGCCTAATTAATATCAAATTTATCTTTTATAAACTAAAAATATATCAAATATATCCGTCTTAAAGTAATATAATATCAGCAATGTACAAACCGTTTACTTTCCATCCAATAAACCATAATTTGAATTTATTAAACCTAATTAAATCACAAAACTCAATTTTACCTGACCAAAATGCCCCTCCTCTCTCTCTTCTATTTTCTTTCCTTTCCCTCGAGACCACCACCAAATTAGGTCACGATATCTCTCTTCTATTTTCATGGCAATGTTAATACATCTCTCTCATCTTCTTCCTCATCTCTCACACACTACACTTTGTTTATCTCCTCTTTTACGGACCTTCTCTCTTCTCTCCTTCCTTTGCCCTCTTCTACTACCCTCCTCTATCTTTCTCCTCACACACATCACCATATCTCCACAAATCACCATCCAAGTTCAAGCTTGAATTTCTCGGTAAAATATATATATCCAACATAGTGTTATATGAGATGAGCCAAAGTCTGATTATCAAGGACAATTGGACTATTTATTCATTACCAAAAATTAATTTGGTACAACAAGAGAAATAATACAAAAAAGATGATCCAACATATATAATTTCATGTACATATTAATCATACTACAAATCATTAACCCTTCTTAATACACGTCTTTCTCCCTAAATAAAATAAAACTACACTGTACGGAATTCTTGTTCAAATACTTTTCACACAACTTGTTCAGCTTCTTTCTTCACACTTGGTCCTCGTCTAACTTGACTTCAAATCAATTTTCTGATAACTAGGAATTTTTCTCCTCATATCTCTTAACTACAAAAACATTTCAAAAAAGAAAATTATATCAAAATTAAGAAATTTGCAAATAACCCCCTATTTTTGCCACATTTTAATGAAATATCCTGATATATTTTATCTTGTTTTTTATTTTTTGAGATATCTAATGAGTGTAACTGCAAAATATGAGAAAATGGGCCAGCAAAAGACGAATATAAATACAAAATAAAATTAAAAAATTCATGTGGAAAAAGAACACAACTTCACTTTCGGGTTTCCTAACTGGAGTGTTTAGTTTATGACTCAGATATATCATAATTATGTAATTATAATTGACTCATAAGTATAGTTTGTGACTGAATTTACTATTGAATTTTATTGAAAAAAAAAGAAAATATAAATAAGGCAATTTTGACTCATACCAACCTGCTTCATTAAGAACTGAATTAACAAGGTCATTTGGGGAGAGTGTCTGGTATTTCACAATATATTTAGCCCCATCATATGACAATCCAATAAAAAGAAATTGTAATTGATCATCACACAAAATCGCCAGTTTCCATTGTAAAAGCAACAAAAGTCCAATCAATCAAAATAATTTGCAATCAACACCTCTAATTATGCATACTAAAACGTTTCAAAAAAATCAGAAAGCAAAAGAGAAATTAGGTTGAATATTAATTAATAAACTACAACACAACAATATCGCCCCCTGTTTAAGAGCAACTTAATAGTTTAATTTATTTTTTCAAAGATGGTTAAGGCTTAAATTAGGACTCACAAAATAAGGAAAAACAAAAATACAAAAATGGCGGCGAAATGAGAGTGGTGAGAGGGGAGGGACCACGGAGGTTTCGGAGAAAGAAGCATGCGAAACTGCTCGGAGATGGATTAAGTCTGGTCGACAAGCCACACACAGAGAAACTAGTCCAGCTCCGGTGTCAATTGTCCCTGAAATAGTATAATTTAACCTTAATTCTGTATAATTGAGTCATTAAACACCCTAATCCAGCCAAAATTAACTCAATTTCAGTGTACTTTATCATTTTTGTACCGTAATTAAGCGAAAGAGAAGGCCCCTGAAAGAACGAGGGTGCGTGAAATAGGGAGGCGAAAGAGAAATCAGCTCAATCGTGCTCTCGTCTGATCGCAAAAGAAGAGCATGTCTTTCGTCTTGTCTGGATAGTGCTAAAGACGAGGAGGTCCCTCTAGATCGCCAGAATCTTTCGCCAAAAAGAGAAGAGATCGCCGGCCAGGCCGTACTTGGTTCTCTCGTGTGGTTCGCCTGAGAGAAGAGGAAGGAGGTATATCAGGCGAAAGAGAGAGAAGGGTAAAAGAGTCAATGTACTGATTTTCCGTTAGTTACGACGGAAAAATAAAATTTGGATAAATTTGATACTAATTAGGTTTAAGAGGGATAGATTTGATATTTGATATTTAACAGGGATAAATTTGATATTTTAGGCTTTAGCAGGAATATACCCGAAATTTCCCCCATTTTTTAAAGCTCCAATGGACAATTGATTTCCAAGATTCAATTCATTAATCAAAACAAAAAGTAAATGTAGACTATAAGAAAAGAAGAAAAAAGGAAAGATGAAAATAGACCCAACGAAAAACTAGAGCAAAGATGGGAATCCAATTAGTAGTGAGTGTTCCAATTACTTGCGTTATTCCTCACATTTGAGATGACTCTTTGGAGCGTTGGTGTATTGCTCTGAAAGATGAGTTCGATTTGACCCTCCCAAATGTTCCAGCAAGCCAGAGAGCCATCAAGATGCCCATTGCCTCTATTCCTCCTGGTTGGAATAGATCGCCAGTTTTGGAAAGAGATTATGGATAACTAACGAGGAACTCGCTCTGTATCGGAAAGTTGTGTGAATTTTTTTTGTTCGGCTCTCTTAGATGTTGGCCGAAAGAATGAGAATAAAATAGAAACAAAAGTAACAAATAATTAAAATATATATATATATATATATATATATATATATATATATATATATATATATATATATGTGTGTATGTAGAGAGTGACTAAATAACATTCGCATGCAAAGTTAGATTATGTTTACACTCGTGAACCGTCGTTGGGTTTGCTCCAAGATCCGCTTGCCATTCCCTCTCTTCGCGGTGAAGCTTCTGGACGAAGCTCCCGTCTTTCCGCCAAGCTCTTCAAACGAACCCTCACACCGGTCATCTCTCTCTTTCCCTCCCGCTCTCTCTCCCCTTCTCCTAATTTGTACAGCACGATGTCCGCCTCTCTCTCTCTCTCTCTCGTGAAGAAAAGATGGCCGCCTCTCTCTATTGCGCGTGTGTGCTAGACGACGATGGCCTCCTCGCTCGCGTGCGCATGCATGCGAAATAAGATATGGTCTCCGTCTCTCAATTTTCCTCTCTCCCCAGATCTATACAGCAATGAAGGAGCATCCAGGTATTCAATTTGCAACTTTTAGTCAATTGAAAATTTCAATTTCCAATGAATTTTGGTTTATTTGAGCTGAATTTGGCCTAGTTAAGCTGATTTTTAGCGTAATGAAGGTTTATTAAGCTGTTTTTTTGGTCTAAATATGGTTGATTGAGCTAACTTTTGGCCTAATTATGAGTGTTTAAGCTGGATTTTGTCCTAAATAGAGTCAAATTAAGCTGATTTATGCCTAGTTGTGGTTATTTAAGTTGAATTTGGCCTAATTATTCTTATTTATTCTGAATTTTAGAGTAATTTGGGTTAATTAAGCTAGACTTTGTATAATTAGAAAAATTTCTTAAAAACAGAGGTTAGTGCTGGCCTAAATAGGGTTAATTTATGTAATTTGGCTGAATTTCCAATTTTTTTTGTTGCTTTTTTAGTTTTTTTTTTTAAACTGAATTTTAATATTTTTTTTATTCTTTTTTACTTCTGGTTTTACTGTTTTTTTATACTGATTTTTGTTGCTGTTTTTTTATTGTTTTTATTGTTTTGGAAGAGAGGTTAATTTTGGCCTGAATAGACTTAATTTAGGTGAATTAATTTCAATTATTCATTTTTTTGTTGAATTTTACTTTTTTTTTGCTGAAGTTTGCAATTTTTTTCCTTTTTTTGCTGAATTTTTCTGTTTGTTTGGCTTTTATTTTTTCTGTTTTTGTGATGAAGTTTCCTCTTTTAGCTTATTTTTTGTATTTTTTTTGCTGTTTTTTGTTATGTTTTTTGTAATTATTTTACTGTTTGTTATTATTTTTTGCGTTTTTTACTGTTTTTGTTTATTTATGTACTTAGATATTTATTTTTGGTTTATTATTTATTCATTTATTTATTTTGGGTTTATTTCAGGTTATTTTGGGTAACAGTTGATGGTCATAGTGTTGCACCGTTTGGTCTTGGTGGCAGTGTCGCAGAGTATTCAGGTGATGATTGGTCTTGGTGGCAGTGTCGCAGAGTATTCAGGTGATGATTGGTCTTGGTGGCAGTGTCGCAGAGTATTCAGGTGATGATTGGTCTTGGTGGCAGTGTCGCAGAGTATTCAGGTGATGATTGGTCTTGGTGGCAGTGTCGCAGAGTATTCAGGTGAGCCATCATCGTAGAGGTTTTCGGCACGTCCGTTAGTCGCACAGGGTTCACATCCGTACGTCTGAGTTTAAGAAGCTGGCTCACTGGCTGATTTTGTGGGATGCATAGCATGGACTTTGTTGGGTTATTGTGGTTTCAGGTGTATTAGAAGAATTAGGGTTTTTGTAGTTGGAGGGGGAGAGAAGGGAGAGTTACGCTTGGGAGCCGAGTTTGACCCATGCCTGTGGGACAAATAATCTGTTCCAATACCTCATCTACCGTACGATATAATCATGATTAGTATTGCATGGTTAGACTTGGATGGCGGTTTTATCTCTTCGTTTCAAGGAAACAGAAATCAATCCTTCTCTTTCTGGAAACAACTCATCTTTTTTTTCAAACTGATCTCACTCATCCATGGATAAATGAATCTGTAACTGTAAGGGTGAAATTTGTCTACCTTTTCCCAATTGTAACTCATCTCTGCCCTCTGCGTTTCTCTCCCAGGGTCTCCAAATTTCTTATCACCTCATAGCAGCCATACAGTAAAGCTGCCGGAGTTTCCCTCAAAGAACAAGCTGTGTGTCGTTGTTGGACCTTTGTATGATAGAATTACTCAATGTGATTATATATACTAGCATAATTTTGAATACGATGTGCTTTGCTGACATTTCAGTGCTTTTTTTATCTAGTTTATCTTCCATCTACTATCCTTCTGTTATTCTTATGACAAGAATTAAATTTTTTATATTCTTCAATTTTAATGAACGGTTCAATTCTAATAAAAATTTAATTCAATCTCCGTTAATTAATTCCAGGTTGGTTAAGTAGCCTAAAGTAATTTGCAAAATATAGGCATAAATAACTAATCACAAACAAGAAATCACTCATACATGAACAATTTTATTGAAATCAACCTCAGGCAATACTTCAAAAAAATTATTGAAATCAAACCGTTAACAAGAGAAAATTCAGAGAAATACAAAATTAAAAAGAAAAAAGAAGTAGAAAAGCAAGTAAAAATGATCAACAGTAAATTAGACATAACATGTATCAATCTTTATCAATACTCTATCTTCATCAATCTTCAAAGAAGAGCACAGAAGTAGCGTCCGGTAAGCAACGCGATGCAAGGTCAGACAAACTAACAAAGGAAGAGCAAGGCGAGGGCGAGAGAGAAGAAAAAGGTGAGAGCGGAGAAGAGTTAGTGAGATGAGTAACTTGAATCATCTTGATTGCAAACTTCTTTGAGGTGCATTCTCCATGGATGAGATACCTTTCTGAAGGAGACAGACTAATTAGTTTCTATATTTGTTAAACGGAGATATAACTGGGAATTAACAGACCATCCAAATCTAATCATGCAATAGTAACCATGATATATCGTACGAGAATCAAGTATTGGGACAGATTTTTTTTGTCCCAAGGACATGGGTCAAACTCCGCTCCCATTACGCTTGAACCAAAGAGAAAGAATGGAAGAATTAGGTATTCATTTTACTACTACAAAAAGAATGCACTGTCATTTGGGTACTTCATGAATTCCCTTGTCTCGAAGGGGCAGGGAAAGGATATAGATCGGTTGTAGAAAGACCTATTTACCAATTTGTCCTTTCTTTATGAATTTCGGACAGAATAGTAACCGGTCAGGAATAGAAGTTAACCGGCTGGGATCATCTTTCCATTATTTACGGCCATCCGATTAAGTAGTTACCTAAACTATCTACCGTTCATTTTTATTTCTGGGTAGCATATAATTTCCCTAAATAAACTATGATGCATTGCCCTTTCGTGGTGGGACTGAGGAGAAACGGAACAAACAAATCTCATAATAAAAGTTGAATCCTTGATATTTTGTGTCAATCTTTTTACACAAAATATATAATGACTCTTATAAATACACGTTCCCAACTCATTACTATACATCAGTCTTTCCAAAAAGAAAATATTTGTTAGTATTATAAATAGGTCAAATTGCTTCTTTTTTATTTGCACAGTTATCGAACATCTTATAATCTAAATAATCTACGTTTTAAAGTGTGTACAATAAAATCTCCAAATATCATCATGTGCACGTAGATAATTTGAAATATCATTACTACTTGTTTAATTTATTAACTCTTCATTATATCACTAAAATTACAAAATAATTATCGTCTATTGATGTCCGTGTGTCTTCCATCAAAAGGGACTACATCAAGATATCCTTTATATCCTCTACTTTTCAATCTAGTGGTGGACTCTTTACAAAGGTTCATCCACAATGTTAATGGCTTGTTTTTGGCACCGACAAAGCTTGTGCCCAAGTTACTGCAATTTGCTGACAATACAATAATTTTTCTTGAGGCGCACCCTTAAAATCTTAAAATTTTAGTCTTAGCGTTGGAACTCTTCTCAAATAAATCCGGGCTCAATATCAACAAATCAAAAAGTTGTTTTGTTTCCATTGTCATGCCTCTTCAATACCATAATACTATAAAGAAAATCTTCAGATGTCCGAAAAGAGAGCTACCGCTCAAATACTTAGACCTCCCTCTCACCATAAAGAAACCGAAAAAGATTTGCTATCTATCCCTAATTAACATGATGCAAACAAGACTAGCATTGTGGAAAGGAAAAATGATATCAATGAGAGGTCGATTGACCTTAGCAAAATCGGTACTTAGTGCATCGCCGGTTTACTACATGCAAAAGCTTGTGCCACCTTCTTCGGGGATGAAGCAATTAAATAGAATAAAACGTAGCTTTTTGTGGAAATGGGATCAAGAGTGTAAAGGAGGACATTGCCTTGTAAATTGGCAAAAAAGTATGTATGCCAAAATGAATGGGAGGACTAGGGTTACTAGACCTAAAAACTCAAAATGAGGTGCTTTTAACCAAACGAATATGGAAAATCCAAGGTGATCAGCAAAGTATATGATCACTCTTTAGGGAGCTTTATGAGATCAATTCAGCCGAGGATATAAGTTCAGGACCTCAACAAATCATCTCGTTCTTTCTAAAGAACTTACAAACATCCTACCCTTTTATCTTTCTTCTGTGAGTCACGAATTGATGCAAGGAACAATCGTCCAAAAATGGAAGTGGAATAAAGAGGGGAAATTCGCAGACTTTTTTTTTAAAATGGCCAAAAAAAAAAAATTAATTAAGGGAATGGCAAGTTTTAAAAATAATTGCAAAACTAGCCATTTCGCCCAGCTGCTGGGCGAAACACAAGTAGTTTCGCCCAGTCACGGGGCGAAACAGAGCGCAATCCATTAGGGCGAAATTTTTTTTTTCCCACTTAGTAACGGTTTTTACAAAAGAACCGTTACTAAATGAAGATTTAGTAACGGTTGTTTCATAAAAACCGTTACTAAGTAAAAAATTTCCCGATTTAGTACGGTACTTAGTACCGGTTTGTCTGGAAGAACCGTTACTAAATGTAAGTTTAGTAACGGTTTTTTATAAAAACCGTTACTAAGGTAAAAAATGGAAATAAGATTTAACGTGAAAAACCGTTACTAAATTTACATTTAGTAACGGTTCTTACAGAAAAACCGTTACGATGTGCCGTACTAAATCTGGATATTTTTTAATTTAGTAACGGTTGTTAAGAAAAAACCGTTACTAAATTTAAATTTAGTAACGGTTCTTCAATAGGGAAATTTCTTTAAGTTAGTAACGGTTTTTAGAAACAACCGTTACTAAGGCTTACATTTAGTAACGGTGCATTTGTAAAAACCGTTACTAAGCGGAAATTTCGCCCGTAATGGATTGTGCTCTGTTTCAAGTTGTGTTTCGCCCGACGGCTGGGCGAAATGGCTACTTTTGCAATTATTTTTAAACTTGGCCATTCACTTAATTAATTTTTTTTTTTTGGCCATTTCAAAAAAAAAGTCAAATTCGCATCAAGTTCAGTATACAAATAGCACAAAATCCAGGAATTACTAATGATTGGAATGAGAGTTTGTGGAAAATAAAGTGCCCTTCAAAGGTTAAGTTTTTTGGGTGGCTTCTCGCACTAAACAGGTTACTCACTGCAGATAACCTAGAAAAGCGAGGATTCCCACATAACGTGAACTGCACAAACTGTGGGAGTGAGCCAAAAACAGCGCAGCACCTATTGGTACAATGTCTGCAAGCATCCGACATTTGGACGAAATTTCAAGAAAGATTCATCAGGCTCACAATCGATTGATCTTACTCACCTCTAGAGTTGCGGCAATAAAACAGAAGAGCATTAATGGATCAAGAGAAGAAGGAATGGGACAAAACGTGGCTCTCTTGTTCATGGAACTTGTGGAAACATAGGAACCGTAGGATATTCAACTTCTCGGCAAAAGGAACGGAACTTCTACATCAAGCAATCTGTTTGGAATTAGATTTGTGATAAAACTGTTGATAAAAAACCAGACGTCGTCGACAAAGTACCTCCCAACTTAATCAAAGACTTGAATAGATCACCATTTTCTTTTTTTCTTTCTTTTTCTTAAATCGGTTTTTAGGATTCCAATTCTCTCTGTAGCGATGTATTGTAAATGATTTGGAAACTTATTTTTGTTTAATATAATTGAGCTAACGGAAACCATAAGCTCCTTCAGAAAAATATCTGAATTGTATCCAGAATTATGGCTATCTAGGTTTGGATCCGTATTTGAAAAAATAGGAATACAAATCTGTTATGACCACTATCAAATCGGATCCGGCCGCACAGGACATTTACATTACACCCTATCCATAGGGTCCTGCCCGAAAGAGGGTCCAACCTTAATATTTGCCAATCTCCCAAACATTTCATCCTTGGATTGTCTCTCAAGATGTTATTATGTTAATAATTAGAAATTGTAACCATATGTTAATTCATCTGATTGCAATAAAAAAATAGTTGAAATATATATATATACCAACACAACTTATTTAGTTACCTCTCACTGATTTGAATACAAAAGGCTAGAAAATTAGTAAAAGTAAAAACAAAAGTAAAAATGAATCAAGTTAAAATTGAGAAACGCCAAACTGATGGTCCCTTGATGAGATTTGAATCCTCTCCATTCCACCTGACCCTAACCAGGGAGTTCAAAACTATTTGATCGTACAAAAGAGTATCGTCTCCATTTCTGACACGATCAATCGAAATACAAATACAAAGAGAGATTCTGTAAACTGGAGACGAATATAAAGCGGTTAGCGACCTTTCCGTTCTCTCTGCCTGCAGGAAGAAAAGAAAGAAGTCCGTTCGTTTCATGTAGCTCGTCTTTCTCAAGATGAGATTGTGCTCCCCACTCCACTTGACGTAAGCAGTGAGCGCCGTACAGAGAGAAAGAAGAGATCTCCATGGCTTCATTGAAGCTGGGATCGGAAGCCGAGTCATTGCAGCTACACGGACAAGACTGGTAAATGAGTAGAATACGTTTTATGATTGGTTTAATCGGATCGTAGTGTAATCTTTTCTATTAAGAGCATATAAAAATTGCGAATGTGTTTAATTTTGCAAAATGCTCCTTCGTTTTAAATCTTTATCTTCTAAATTGCAAAATGCTCCTTCGTTTTGTTTTAATTCTTGAGAGCTTACTATAGATTTTAAACTACATTTTGAAATGTACTACATTTTTCAATTCCTTCTTTAGTTTCTCAAGGTTAATCAGAATGCATATTGTAGTATTTCAATTTTTTGTACCAAGATTAATCAGAAAGCTTCTTGCTAATCCCAATTGGAATCCAACGTGCATTCGTTTAGCAGTATATTTAGCTTTTTGCTTAAATTTAGGGGTAAATTCAGAAAGAACAGTATCCAACTTATATTTCAAACCTGTGCAATTTGTTCAGGATTTGTATGACAGAGCTTTTAAGCGATGTAGTAGTAGAGGTCGGCGAATTTTCATTCCACCTCCACAAGGTATTTAAAATCTCTCTCAATCAATCAATCCTGCTGCGAATTACCACCAATCTTAACATCATTTCCCACGTCTGACAGTTCCCCTTGATAAACCGGAGCGGAACTCTCCAGAAACTGATAAACTCCCAAGACTCAAATTCCAACTCCAACCAACAATGCATAATCCGTTTGCACGACATTCCAGCCGGTTCGAAAGCCTTTGAAACCATCTCCAAATTCTTCTACGATATAAAAATGGAACTCACCGCCCAAAACATAGTCTCGGTCCATTGTGCGGCCCATTACCTCCAAATGACGGATGATTTTGGCGAAGGCAATTTGATGACCCAAACCGAGTACTTTCTGAGAGAGGTTTTCACCAGCTGGCACGATTCTATTCGCGCGCTGCAGACCTGTGAGGACGATGTGTTGTTCCACGCGGAAGAGTTGCATATCGTATCGAGATGCATTGATTCTCTCGCCAGTAAAGCCTGTGCCGATCCGATATCTTTGGCTGGCCTTTAATGGAGCATTACAGCAGTAAGAACTTAGAGGGGAGAATTTTATGGAACGGTATCAGTCCCGTACAGGCCAAATCTCCAGGCCGAGATTGGTGGTACCGAGATATTTCCGTTCTGAAATTACCCATGTATAAAAGATTGATTCTTGCTCTGAAATTCAAGGGGACCAAACCTGACGATATAGCCGGCTCTTTAATGCACTATGCCAAGAAATACTTATCAGGATTGAACAAACGCGGCGTTCATAAAGAGAGCTCAAGCGGGCCCGGCTTGTCAGAGACGGATCAAAAGTCTCTTCTAGAAGAACTCGTCTCTCTCCTACCTCTAGAAAAAGGCGCGAACAAAACCGACTTTTTACTCGGCTTACTCCACACTGCCATCATCCTAAAAGCCAGCAATTCCTGCAAAGAAAACTTAGAAAAACTCGTAGACAACCAATTAGAAGATGAGCATTTAGACGATTTATTAATCCCCAATGCGTGTTACATAGTAGAACCTCTCTACGACGTGGATTGTATACAAAGGGTGTTGGACCACTTCATGATGCAGCACCAGTCGGGTTTGGCAGCCTCCCCTAAAATTGCGGAGGAATTGCAGATGGTGGAATCCTCGAATAAGGAGATGGAGGCAGTCGCAAGCTTGGGACGGCTCGTGGATGGATACCTCGGTGAGATCGCGGGCGATACCACTCTGAAATGCGCGAAATTCCAGGTGATTGCAGCTTCGCTGCCTGACTATGCGAGGCCCCTGGATGACGGGGTTTATCACGCTATTGACGTTTTTCTCAAGGTAAAAGTAACACTGTTTGTCTAGTTTTGTTTAAGTTAGTTTTGTTTGTTGTCATGGATGATTTATTTGCTGTTATTGTTTTTTTGGGTTAGGCACATGGAAGTATGACTGATTCGGAGAGAGAGCAGTTGTGTCGTTTGATGAATTGTCAGAAATTATCTCTGGATGCCTGCACCCATGCAGCCCAAAATGAGCACCTCCCCCTTCGAGTCATTGTTCAGGTATATATATGCTCAAATTGCTTTGTTTAGGTTCTAGTTTTGGAGCGAATAATGGAATATTTTTAGGGTTAAATTAAAATGATTAAATTATAATATTATTAGATTATAGGGAAAATTTGTGCTTAGGTTCTATTTCACGAGCATCAGTATTTAATATTGTTTTGGTTAGGTTCTATTTTTCGAGCAGCTGCGCCTGCGAACCACAATAACAGGCTGGTTCTTTGTGTCGGACAACATGGACCAAAACGCCCCTCGTGTGCTCCCAAGAAGTCCAAAAAGAGAGGGAAATGGAGAGGCTAATGGAGAGGAAAGTGGAGATCTGAGCATGGACGAGTTTCGATTGAGAGTGATTGAACTAGAGAGGGAATGCTCCAACATGAGGCAGGAGCTAATTAAGATTGGCAAATCCAAGGGTGGATCTGGTCCGTGGAGTTATTTGTCTAAGAAATTAGGGTTTGCTGGCATGAAAGCACTGGTGCAGGCTGATGACAAGGAAGGATCTGCTATTGGCTGTTGATTAGATTTTGATTAGAGGATTTTCTGAGTATAGGATTTCCGTGTTTTGTGTCTAGCTGAGGAGATTTCTTTTTGGTTATAGGAATATTTGGTTTTAAGTTGTAATGATTGGTCCAATTTTCTCTTTATTTTTTCCGATTGTTTTGTATGCAATCTGATTAATTTTCTGCAGTGGTTAACTAAGTAATAAACTAATAATTTATTTCTATTTTGTTCTTCTGTTTCGTCTTTTAGTATTAGATGAATGAAATAGCATCTTTTTTTGCTATTACAAAGACTACATAATAAGAAATAAATTTACAAAATGATGAGCGAATTTCTTTAAGTCCATATATCATGTGTGTTGCTAATTTGCTAATACTTGAAATTAATTCTTCATGAAAATATTGTAGCGTATAATTAATTTCCAACTTCTGCTATGCTCTGTAATGTTGGCTTCCATTGTCCCCATTTTGACGTCCTTTGGTTTCCACTTTGTGATTCAAAATCTTCTTGATCATGATCTGTTTTCTTTGATTCATTATCCTGCATAAGAAATGAAATTAAATCATCAAATTTGGAGAAATAATTGGTTTAAACAAGCTTGGTCCAAAAAACTAGGTTGGTTGGTAAAATATCAATTGGCCTAATAAACCAAGCTCCTCTCCATATTGCATATGCAAACTCTACTTAATGACGGTTTAATTTTGAGAAAACTATTGTAATCTATCGAACCTTCTAATATTATATACCAGGGATGCTTTAGCTTATCTTTTCTTTTTGGTTTTCAACTATTCATATCTCTAGTTTTTTTTGGATGTCAAGGTTGTATGAGCAAAATACAAAAAAAAAGGAAGAAAATTGCTTTTACATGTCACGTGAGATGATTTTAAACTCTTTTTCAAGGAGTGCATTTGTAATTATTGAAAATAAATATCAAACATAAATATAACAAAACTAATAGTTATATTTTTGAGGTCAGCATATTAACAAAAAAAGCAGAAAAAAAAATAGTCGAAAAAAATCAGAAAATAATAACAGAATGCAAACAAAAAACACTTGTGTTTACCTAGAAAACATAGAGTACATGAAATCAAAGAACTACATGAATTTAAGTGACAATTTTCAATTCTAGAATCATGATCAAACAGTTAGCAAAATAGAGGATGATGTGGCAAATTCTTTTTTGAAGAAATTGGAGAGGGTTAACAATGTAACAATTTCTTTGATGTGGCAAATTCTTTTTTTATGTGTCAAATTCTAGTGAGGGTTAATAGATTATATTATTTGTATGTT
>JAJHPC010000016.1:9900196-9952696 GCA_024447665.1 Juncus inflexus
TTTATTTTGCAGAATAAAAAGCATTATTTTACTTTGTTCCCCTTTAGGCGCTTAAAGAACTTACCGTTTCTGTTGAACTTATTGCCACAGAAGTGGTACGATTTCCGTCAACGTCACTGTCTTGATTCTTGTTTCCCTTCCTTCTCTCTTGTCTCGCTAGCAATTTGCTCAGTTTCACGCATCGCTTTGATCCGAAAACTTTGAGTACATCTATTATGAGTTGAGAAATAGTGAAGGAAAATATGACTTGTAGAAAATGTGTTGCACTATATAATTATAAATGAGATTTTAGTTCCATTTTCACTTTGATCGTTTTTGACCTAATATTTTACTATTTCGGATTAATCTTTTGGCTTGTTTAGCTCTGTTTCATTATGTTGATCACTGAGTATATTATTTAGTAAAAATAATATTTTGTGTGTACCTTCGAAGGTGACAAGATAGTAAAAACGGCCTATTAGTAACATGTCATCTGGGCTAAGCAGCTTGAGCAACTGAACAGTCGATTTGCCTGTCATTTTGCCAGAAGAGTTTGTGGAGGTCGAAGAGGAAGAAGAACTAGAAGTAGGAGCAGTTACTATCACTGCAGCATAGTGTCCGGGATTCGCAGACATAACTTCTTTTGCAGTCATCGACCAATAGAACCTTTCCATTCGCCCGCTTGGATGTTGTATCACTAGCATATTGGCTTCCGCTGCCTGACAATTCCCCATTCTCTCTCTCTCTCTCTCTCTCTCGTTTTTGTTATGTCAAAGGTCTCTTTCTCTCTCTATATATATATTTTTTTCTTTGTTCTTTATAATGTGTTGAGTTTGGTAATGGATGGAGAAAGGAAAGATGGGTTAACCGAAGATGTTATATATAGAGAGATAAGAGGTGACTTGGAATATTGAGGTCAAGGGAAGTCTAAATAGTTGGTTCACCGAACTTTAGTAATCACCAACATAAGATTTTTGCATACAAGGTATATGTATTTTGTACATATTCTTTCTTTTCTTAGTTAGAAACAACTTTTTGCCAAACTTATTAATCTTTAATCATTTTCTTTCTGTCAAAAATGATTGAGAAATAATATACCGATCATAAATATCATTTCTTACAAAAATGATAGAGAAATGATTATATAATATACGTTGAAGTTTTCATTTTCTCTGTACAAAAATATTTCTTTTAGATACTTTATTCAACCATATTGTTCAGTACCGCCTTCCCTACCCTAGAATATTATGACCAAGTAAATACATTTTAAGGCAATGTGAGGAGGAATTTACATCTAAGAAGTTTAATATATTGTTTACTAAAATAAATCATTTATCTCTTGACTACTTTTGGGTTTATCCAATATACTATTCTTGGGCCTATTTAACAAAGTTTTTCTTAACCCCTTTTGGGAATTTTTTTTAACAAAGTTTTATAATTTTTATTATTTCTTTAATAAAGTATATCTACCACAGTTTCTAAATTAAAAATTATGGATAATGGAGAGAAAAGGTCCTAAGATAATGGTTTGATAAAGTTCCACTATAAATAGTTGGAGTTTGGCTGATGTAGAAAATATTAACTTAAGCAAAAGGTAATTAAACTTGAAATGTTTGCGTGTGTGGGGATGTTAAATGGTACGTGGGGGAATACCTCAGTGAGAAGGACGGTCTTTTCTCTTTGGTCTAAAATACTGGACAAGTCCTATATAATATAGGAAAAAAATTTGATACTCCCATCGTAACTATCTTCTATTGCCTCCCATACTATTGGAGCCCCATTTAGAAAGTACGATCATATTTGCAACTATTTTTTAAGTACCTACTAATGGTTCTAATTCAAATCCGCTCAAATATTCAACAAATCCAAATTATTGATTCTCACCCAGCTCCCATCCATATCATCTGGCAATATTTTGATTTCGCACGATATGTTCTAATTGGTATGTGTTTTGTTTAGACATGTATGGATTTATATCATATTGGTATGTGTTTTGTTTAGACTGGTATGAGTTTGTCAACATTTGATATATAATGACTAATATGTGTTTGTTCAAATCTAGTATGAATTTTTATTCATCTGATATGTGTTTTCTTTAGACTTGTATGAGTTTATACCTTATAGGTATGTCTTTTGCTTTAACTGGTATGTGCTTGTCAAAATTTGATATATAATGACTAATATGTGTTTGTTGAAATCTGGTATGGATATATATTCATCTGATATGTGTTTTGCTTTGACTTTGTATGTGTGTAATAACTTACTTGTATGTGCTTTATTTTCACTGGTATGAACATCTATTCATCTGTTTGTATGTGTTTGTTTAGACTTTGTATGTGTTTGTATCTTACTAATATGTATTTTGCTTACACTGGTATGGACATATATACATCTGAATTGTGTTTATTTGGATTTTGTATGTATTTATACCTTACTGGTATGTCTTTTGCTTTAACTGGTATGCGTTTATCAAAAATTTTGAAATATAAAGACTAGTATGTGTTTGTTAAAATCTGGTATGTATTTCTATTCATCTGATATGTGTTTGTTTAGGTAAAAACTCAGAAATAAAAAAAATACTGAAAAAATCCGAAAAATTATACTAAAAATATTTCGAAACAGTCAAAAAAATATACTAAAAACGAGTAGAAAAATAAAAAAATACGAAAAACAAGCCGAAAAAATAAAAAATTACTAAAAATGCGCCGAAAAAAAAAATTCTATTAAAAACGCGCGGAAAAAATTAAATATTCTACTATAAACGTGCTGAAAAAATAAAAAATTCTAATAAAAATGCAACGAAAAAAATAAAAAATTCTATTAAAAGCCTGCCGAAAAAGTCGTGCGCAGCGCCCGCGACCTTTCGCGAAAGATATCTGTCTAACTGAGAGTATGCATTGTAAAAAAAAATGCGAGAAATTGAATAGGAACTATTGGGAGGTAGGAGAAAAAAATATATCCTTAATTTTTATAGGAGGTAATTTGGGAGCTTCAAATAATGTCATAAATATGAGAGTTGATATGAGGTAGTAAAATATGAGTCCAAAATGATTTTCAAAATACTTCCCATTTAGATGTCACGTGACATGTCATGGTTGATCGGAAGATAAGAAACGTCTAATTATGGGAGTTCCCTATAATATAACAGTATGAGAATGGTTTGTTCTTCACAGTCGAGGAATGGTTGCCAACATTTCTTACAAAATACTGGAGATGAACCGAACCATTCAACGGACCTATGCTCATTTAATGAGCCTTTTGGAGTTATAACTGATTTTCCCGTCATCTTACACATGTTTGGTAAAGATTTCTTTTTTCTTTTTCTTGAATATTCGGCAAGATTTACGATTTGGTTTTTTCTGTGAGATATATAGTTTATAATTTGTTTTTTTGTAAGAAAAACATGTTTTATGATTTTATCTACTATAGACTATAGTTCAACCACCTTACCGGTTAATGAATTTTATTAGCTCTATAAAGATAAATAATGCATGAATCGTGCATGCATCACATGCGTTTATTTTATGATCCAGAACTTGTATAGCTAAGGAATAAATATGATAATATAGGACTATTATATTCAGGGACGGAACCAGAAGTAAATCATAGAGAAAGCCGAGACAGTACCATGTAGAAATAAAGCATGCATTTTTTTTACTTTATTGACCATAGCACTTTTTGAAATAAAAACAAATTGTTTATCTTGCATGTATGCATAATTTGTCTAGTAATTTATGATTAAAAACTAATTTTTTTATTTATCTCTATTTTCCCCAATTAATACTTTACAAAGAATTTAAAGAAAGTTTAACTTCATATTTAATGATATTTCAATTATACATTCAATAGTTATTTCAAATATGAACACACAACTTTAAAAATATCATATAATAAAATTTTATGACTGACATTTTGAAAATAATATCATAATTATATTACATAATTTAATCTATAACTATTATTATGATAGTAATATACTTAATCTGAAGTATTTTAATATTTTTTAGGTTAAAAATGTCAAATTTATGTGTAGATTGTTCACATTATAGGAAATTTTGTTATAATGTTAGAAAAATATGATTCCTTTTTTTCTTTTCGGTCCAAATGAATAGAAAATATTATTCCACTAATTAAAAAAATAGGTAAGAAATATAGAATACATATGAGAATATATATATATATATATATATATATATATATATATATATATATATATATATATATATATATATATATATATATATTATAACAATGAGAATTTTTCTAGGCAAGTATGAAAGTCGTACAGACTACAAGGCTATAACTCTATTATTGTTTTCTCTCACCATAGATCTTGTGTACTGAGCTTGAAAAGTATATCGTATGGTCTATACTGTATATAACAATGCAAGTATGATTTGTTTGTTTATTCAATTTTAATCTATAGAAAATATTGGTTATTCTGAAAGGGCATTGTGTAGCTTTATTGATTTGCTTTTTTTCTTTAATTATATAACCCTCATATTTTTGTTATTACATTATAAATCACCATGCTATGCACAAGGGGGTCAAATATTACTAAGGACTTGATTTAAAATTTTTAAGTGGTAAAAAAAATCTATTATTGTTTTCTCTCACCATAGATCTTGTGTACTGAGCTTGAAAAGTATATCGTATGGTCTATACTATATATAACAATGCAAATATGATTTGTTTGTTTATTCAATTTTAATCTATAGAAAATATTGGTTATTCTGAAAGGGCATTGGGTAGCTTTATTGAGAATTTTTTTGAATAGTAGCACTATTTTGAAGAATAATTAATCAGATAGCATGATTTTCAAAATATTTGGTTAGGTAGCACTTCCGCCAGATCCTCTGACGGAACTGAAGTAGTTCCGCCAGAGGGTCTGGCGGAAATAGGAAATTTTTTTTTTTTGCTAATCTCGGCCATTTGGCACCCTTAAACAGCCTTAATTAATGAAAAAGGCTAGTTCCGCCGCCGGGTCTGGCGGAACTAGGTAAAATTTATTTTTGGCACAATTTAGACGGTGAAATTGGCCCAAAAATGACGAAAATATAGGTTCCGCCAGACCCTTTGGCGGAACTAGCTAGTTCCGCCAGTGGAACTAGACAATTTTCCCAACTTACAATCTGACCCAAAAAGTCCAAAAAAATGGTCTAGTTCCGCCAGACCCTGTGGCGGAGCTAGCTATTTTCGAGCTAGTTCCGCCAGTGGGTCTGGCAGAACTAGACCATTTTCCCAACTTACAATCTGACCCAAAAAGTCCAAAAAAATGGTCTAGTTCCGCCAGACCCTCTGGCGGAACTAGCTAGAAATAGCTAGTTCCGCCAGTGGGTCTGGCGGAACTACCCACCGTTTTTTTAAACCCCAATTTAAACCCGTCCGACCCTCATTTTAACCCTACCCGTCCATTCGAAAAAAAAAAGAGAAAAATTTGGGGGCGAAATTTCATGCGATTTGAGAGGAAATTAAAGGAGAAAGAGGGGAGAAATTAAAGGAAGAGAAGGAGAAGTTAGAAAGAAGAAGAAATATATAAATTATTTTGTTTGATTTTGAGTTTTGATTAGTTATTTTTGTTGATTTGGTTGAATTGAAATAAGTTTTGATTGAGTGAAATTAGTGCGAAATAGGTATGGATTTAGTGAGATTAGTTTGAAATTGGTTTAAATAGGTTGATAGTATTGAAATTTGTTTATTTTTGTTGATTTCTTTAGAGAAAAAGAAGAACAAGAAGATGAAGAAGGAGTAAATTTTTCGTCAAATTTATTCGGTATGAACAAAATTTGTAATTATTTTTTATTACTTAGTTATTTTAAAGAAAAATATAATATAAATTTATTTAGTAATATATTTATTTATAGTAATTGTGTATGGTTTTTTTTAATATATACAATTTTTTGTATTAAAAAAAATAGAATGAAGCAATTTGTTTATTTTTGTGTTAAATAGTATGTTTATTTAGTTATGTAAAAATATATTGTTTAGTTATTATTTATATAGGGATATTTTTATCAATTTTATTCGGTATGAAAATATTTAATAATTAATTTTCAATATGTAGTTATTTTAAGAAAAAAATATAATATATATTTGTTTAGTAATATATTTATTTATAGTAATTGTGTATGGTTTTTTTTAATATATACAATTTTTTGTATTAAAAAAAATAGAATGAAACAATTTGTTTATTTTTGTGTTAAATAGTATGTTTATTTACTTATGTAAAAATATATTGTTTAGTTATTATTTATATAGGGATATTTTTATCAATTTTATTCGGTATGAAAATATTTAATAATTAATTTTCAATATGTAGTTATTTTAAGAAAAAAATATAATATATATTTGTTTAGTAATATATTTATTTATAGTGATTTGTTAGGTTTTTTTTTTTTGACTATATAGTATTATTCCTATTAAAAAAAAGAGTGAAGTAATTTGTTTATATTAAAAAAAGATTGAAGTAATTTATTTATAGTAATTGTTTAATTATTATTTATATTTAAAAAATAAAATTTATATAGGGATGTCATCTAGGGGCGGATCTAGTCATGCGGATCGGGGGAAGGCTCCTATAGTTGAGCCAGAAGGTCCGGTATATCGTCCGCTAAACGAATTCCAGGATGGTCACAGAACCGTATGTTTCAGCCAACCGGACAACACCAAGGCTAAAGCGAAAGGGGGTTTCCGATACAGGCAACATCATATTAATGTATTGTATATAAAATTATTTCAATATATCTATTTATTTAATTATGTAAAAATAATTTACTTATATGTTTCGTTTCCGTAGGTGCCATGGAATGTTCAGTTCGAGCCATATTTTGCGAGTGCGTGTTTGTTACAAACGCAGAGAATCGGTTATGTACCAATCGATGGCATACTGATAACCGTTCTGCAGGAACGGTGGAGAAAAGAGACACATACGTTCCACATGCCGCACGGAGAAATGACCATAACGTTAGAGGATGTTTCATGCTTGTTGGGGTTGCGGGTGGATGGCAAGTCCCTTTGTGTGAAGAACAGTAGTATTAATTGGGCAAATAAAGCCGGGGAACTACTCGGAAAAACACCCCCCCAAGAGATATTCAGAGGATCAGGAAATAAGAAAAGCAACGTGTTGGTAAAAAAAATGGTTCATGGAGAATTTTGCCGATTTGGAGTGTGATGCCCCCATATTACGAGTCGAGCAATATTGTAGAGCTTACATGATCGGATTTTTTTTCGACATTTTATTTACAGATCCGAATGGGGACTGTTATTCGCTCATGCCCCTGGTACTTTTACAAGAAATGAATAATTTGCATGAGTGGGCATTTGGGAGTGGGATACTTGCATACCTGTACAGAGAGCTGTGCAAAAGTACAGGACCCGATCGGAAAAATATGGGAGGTTGCATCTTATTATTACAATTATGGGCTTGGCAACATTTTGCGACCGGAAGACCGAGAGTTTCATTGAACCCGGCAAGATTGAATATCTACGACGATCCGGATTACAATGATACGGTTGGCATGCTCTGGAGAGATGCAAGAGTTAAAGAGGATCCGTCGACTACTCATTTGTGGGCGAACCGCGACATGTTAGACAGCATCCCTCAAAGTGATATCTTTTGGGCACCTTACGAACCATACCGCGATCGGCTACCGCCCATTTGTCAGAAAGAAAGAACTACGGCACTACTCAGTGTGTCGTTGATTTATTTCTGGATCGTCGAGCGTTATCGTCCTGAGAGGGTGATGCGACAGTTCGGGTATCGGCAAAAAATACCCCCGGAAATACCTGAAGCCGACAAAATTGCCGACAAAGAATTACGCGACCTGACGAATTTTAAGGGAAACGATTGGCGTAAGATTCACAAGAATTGGATTACACGTTGGAACGATAAATGGTATTGGTATTCGCAAATGGATCCCCTGGAGCCGTATACCCCTCTGGATTATGATGGTTACATGAGCTGGTATTGGCAGAATTCTGATCCGTTGGTGCAGAGCACCATTTCGCACGGTCCGAGAGGAAGGAGGAGAAGACGTCAGTCAGCTCACTCAGATGCAGACTCGGAACCAGGTGAGAGGGAGAGGAAGAGGACGCGGCCGTGGTGCACATGGCCGTGGTGCACGCGGCAGAGATGTTTAGGGTTTATGTTAGTGTTTTAGGGTTTATGTTTTGAGATTTGGACTTATGTTAGTGTTTTAGGGTTTATGTTTGGGGATTTGCATTATGTTGCGGATTGTTTGTTTGATTTGTTAGGGTTTATGGTTTATTGAGATTGTTTTAACTTAAGCATTACAACTACTCACCATTAAATAAAACAAACTAAATAAAATAAACAAAATGAAAACAAACTAAATAAACCAAACTACGGTCCATTGTAACGGTCTCCATCCATTTGTGTGCACTTTCGTTTAGTGTGTCCTGGTAATTTACAGACGCTGCAATTCATTACACGCTTTTCTTTGTTCATGGTGTCCATACTGTTTTGGATTCGCAACTCCTGCCTTCTTCCACGTTTCATCCTTCCGTTAGCATTTGTCCTTATAAGTTTATCACCAGGAAATAAATTGTAGTTACAAATTTCTATGCGTGACGTCCATTGTGATTTTTCCTTTACAGGATAGAAACTTTTTTCATACGTACGTTTCAAATTATCCAAGGAATAACACGGATGAATGAAAACTTCGCTAGATATAACTTTGCGTATACAAACTGCTATGACGTGCGAACACGGGTAGTGGTATATCATAGGTTTCTTGACACTCGCTTTTCCTTCGTTGATATCCACTCGCCATTTCTTTCTCGGAATTCCGATACCACTCGTCGAACGCCGGGCTTGCGTAAGCACCTGATAAATACCTTGCTCTAAGTTGTAGCAAATGACTTCATGCCTAGCATCCTTAATGCGTCTACGTTCCATTTTTAACATCACTATATCCGACCAATTATTTTCCCTCATATCAGCAGCCGCCCGATATCTCACGTGATAACAATTTAGCTTATAAAATGTCGCCTCCACAATTGCCATAACAGGTAGTTTTCTTATACCTTTGAAAACAAAATTCATCACTTCGGCGTTATTGCTAGTTGGTATTCCCCACCGACGACCTTCAGTATCATACGAAATCGCCCAATTTGATTTATTTATCTTTTGTAACCAATCGGTCGCTGAACTATCTTTTTTTTCCATTTTTTCCCATATCTTATTAAATTTATATTTGTTGTGCGCACGTACTAATCCTTGAATCATTGGAAGCACTGTTTTGTTTGTTACAGCATTACTGAAATTTGCTTGAAGATGCCGCATACAATAACGATGATAACCATAAGGTGGCAGCCACCTTCTCACTCTCATTGCACTAATTATGCCAGCATGTCTATCCGAAATAATGCAATACATATTTTCTTCTCCGAGAACATCACGCAAACAATTAAAAAACCACCCCCACGTCTCATTCTTCTCCCTATCAACTAAAGCAAAAGCTAAAGGAAATAACTGACCATTTGCGTCGGTACCAATCACCGTCAGTAAAGTTCCTTGGTATTTTCCGGTTAGAAATGTTTCATCTACTGTTATGACGGGCTTGCAAAATTGAAAACCATGTAGTGATGGGCCAAATGCCCAAAATAGACCTTCGAACTCCAACTCACCATCTCTATTTGGTGCACCAGTTTTAAATGTATACAAAGTACCAGGATTTGTTGAGGTTATTGCCGCCATCAACTCAGGGAGCAAATTATAAGCCTCCCTCCAACCCCCAAATAAGAATCGAAACGCGTGTTGTTTTGCGCGCCAAGCCTTCCAATACGATATGGTATATTCAACCTTCAATTTAACGGCTTCTATTATGGTTACAGGTTTAACATCTAAATCCGCTATTACGATATCTAGAATTAGCCCCCCAACAAGCGCACTCGTTAACTGTTTGTGGTCTCTTCTAGGTGTTTGGTTAATACATACGTGTTGTTGTCTAAATGTTTTAATCTCCCATAAATTATTTTTTTTTATTAATCGAAGCGTGTATCCTTCAACTACATCCTCTAGTACCTTCATCTTTAAGCTTGCATATCACAATATATCTCGTTTTATTCGAGTGGTCTACTTCTATTTCTCGGTGATGCTTCACACTGTATGCTCTTACAACCGATTGTAGTTCTGATTTCGTTTCAAATGTACGTCCCTTATACAATATTTCATCACCATTTTCATTCACATTCATGCCAGATAAGACATCATTTCTCGCATATTCCCACATTGAACTATCTTCGAATTCAGCAGCCAGCGCATCACCGAAAGTACCTACACTAACCATCTCACCCTCTTCCGTATATATAAATCCCGTCTGATGGTTCACTCTCTCCATTTCTTCATCGCCATCTCCATAAATTTCTTCCTCGTCCTCTGACTCCATTTCGGGTTCCTCATCTAATTCATTTTCATCATCATCTATTTCGGGAAGTACATTATTGCTCACACGTGCCATATCAAAGGTCGCAAACGGGTCCTCATTCGCATTTCCAATATTTATTTCATTTTCAACGGGTTCTAATATCTCATTTTTATCTGCATTTGGAATTACATTTGATCTACTACTAGTTCCTATCTGATATTCTTTATTTTGGACGCGATCAACATATATTTCTAATTCCTCCATCCCAACTCTTATGACGCGCTCCGCAAAATTAATCAATTGTGTATTATTCATAATTTTCACTAACCTATAATGCCAAATGCCTTTCTTAAGGGAAGGAAGCCGACCTCGGATTAAAAGAATATCATTATACGACCAACCGAGATTCTCATAAATTTCGTTACACATTGGTCATAATCCCTATTTGTGGTTGTACTTTCTGGAATATAAGCCGGTTCCTCCGGGTCATAATTGCATCCGTTTGGTAGATTTACAATAAGACCATCATAATATACAAGAATTTGAGAGTTTTGTGCCATTTTCTTCTTACTAATTGCAATAATATTTCAACAAATTAACAACAAATATATAATAAAATCAATTAATTATTTAATGAAAAAATAATCTATAATACAATACCTAATTTCCGTCTTTCTTTTCTTCTATTTTCTCTATTTATTTGGGTCAAAATCACCTCAAATACACTTCAAAATCGCCTGAATAGTAGTTTTATTTTTTGGGGGAGAGAGAGAAAGATTTTCCTTTTATAACAGGCTCCAATGATTGAACAAGTTCCGCCAAAGGGTCTGGCGGAACTAGTCTATTTTTCAATTTTTTGGGGTCAGCCTGTCCGGAAGACATGCTATACAGGTTCCGCCAGATGGTCTAGCGGAACTACTTATTTCTAGCTAGTTCCGCCAGAGGGTCTGGCGGAACTAGCTAGAAAATAGATAGTTCCGCCAGAGGGTCTGGCGGAACTAGACCATTTTTTTGGACTTTTTGGGTCAGATTGTAAGTTGGGAAAATGGTCTAGTTCCGCCAGACCCACTGGCGGAACTAGCTCCGCCAAAGGGTCTGGCGGAACTAGACCATTTTTAGGGTTTAAGGTCAGATTGTAAGTTGGGAAAATGGTCTAGTTCCGCCAGACCCACTGGCGGAACTAGCTAGAAAATAGCTAGTTCCGCCAGAGGGTCTGGCGGAACTAGACCATTTTTTTGGACTTTTTGGGTCAGATTGTAAGTTGGGAAAATTATCTAGTTCCGCCAGACCCACTGGCGGAACTAGCTAGTTGCGCCAGAGGGTCTGGCGGAACCTATATTTTCGTCATTTTTGGACCAATTTCACTATCTAAATTGGGCCAAAAATAAATTTTACCTAGTTCCGCCAGACCTGGTGGCGGAACTAGCCTTTTTCATTAATTAAGGCTGTTTAAGGGTGCCAAATGGCCGATATTAGCAAAAAAAAAAAATTCCCTAGTTCCGCCAGACTCTCTGGCGGAACTACTTAGTTCCGCCAGAGGGTCTGGCGGAAGTGCTACCTACCAAAATATTTTGAAAATCATGCATCTGAATAATTATTCTTCAAAATAGTGCTACTATTCAAAAAAATTCCTTTATTGATTAGCTTTTTTTTCTTTAATTATATAACCCTCATATTTTTGTTATTACATTATAAATCACCATGCTATGCACAAGGGGGTCAAATATTATTACTCATGGACTTGATTTAAAATTTTTAAGGGGTAAAAAAAAGTTATCAAATTTATAGGGTGCCCCCCTACCTCCGTCCCTGATTATATTACATATTATATTAATTATATATAAATGGAAGCCATGTTTTTTGCCACGTGTCGAAATCCAGTTCAAATAATTTCTGACCGTCTAGATCCAAATCTAACAGCCTTTAAACTCAAATAAATTTTGACTGTCTAGATCAGTCCAACATTCCAATGTGACAATGTCTAAGCCCATGAGTCACTTGTCCACGTAACCTTCAGGATGACCCAAGATTCAATGCTACTTTTATAAAGAGCTCCCAATTGAATGAATACATACATGTGGGACTAAAGAGACATGTACAAACCGGTGTGAAAATGATTGTTAGCTTTTTTTTTACTTGATCCACTATTGCATGATCCGTAGAGTTAAAGGTAAAACGAGTTATTTTTTTTATGATATTTTAACTCATTAAAAAAATGTGGAATGCTATAGTCCCAAGATTGGATTTCATATTCGAATATACAAAAAATATCCCAAGATGCAATTTTTTGTTCAACTAATATCTATGCACCGTTTTCTTCTTCTTTTTTTCGAAACAACACATGATAAATGATATTTGCCTATATACCCATTAAAAATATTTAGTCTATGTTGCGTTGACACTTTAAAACCCCGGTCGTGTCCGTGTCGATGTCAGACACGATGCTCCTCCACTATAACAAAATCATGTATCTGACACAGTGTATTTTTTTCAGGCACGATTATATGCCTGATATTGCCAGAAGCAGGCACGAGTTGTGCCAGAAAGTTCACACCTTTGCAGATTAGATGACCTTCATGCACGACCCATGCCTGATACGTCCACACTGTGCCTGATATTAGGGAATCATGCACGGGCCGTGTCTGATACACAATTATTTATCCCGTCAAATGGAATTTCAGCGAAAATTTGAAAATTGGCTTCACAGAACCATCAGGCATGGGCCGTGCCTGAAGAATAAAAAAAATAAAAATTTAAGACCTTCAGGTACGGCCCGTGCCTGAAGCTCCAATATATCTTCGCCCCGACATTTGACCCCTAGCCTCAGACTAAGCCAAAAAATGAAAAAAAAAAACACGAAAAAAAAGGAAAGAACAAAGGAACCGCCTCCACGCCGTTCTCCGCATCCACGCTGTCTCCTCAGCCTCCACACTGTCTCCTCTCCCTGACCTCTAGGGTCAGTCGTGCCTCTCCCTCCCCCGCTGCTGCTTTCCCTAAACCCTAATCCCCGGCCGCCCTAAACCCTAAATCAGTCCCAGAACTCCTCCCTTCGACAGAAGCTCCTCTCCGATTAGCCGGACAGCAGGTCCTCCCTCTTCCGTCAGTCACCGCCCAGCAAGTCCTCCCTCTCTGGTCAGTCGCCGCCCTCTGTCTCATTCATTAATTTCTTGATTTCTTGATTTATTTTCGCTTCAATTAATTGACTTATGTTCACTTTATTTCGATTGAATGAGTGGTTCTAATTAAATTAGAAGTAAAATTATTTGCTATATTTTGTTATAATTTAAGTAAAATTATTAGTCAGTTAATTAGGGTTAATTTTTTTTATTAATTTGTATTAAAAAAATTTTGGGGGTTAATTAGGGTTAATATTTAGTTATTATTTAGGGTTAAAATTTATTTTTTTGTTATAATTTAAATAAAATTATTTGGGGGGTTAAGTAAGGTTAATTTTTGTTATTTGGGGGTTAATTAGGGTTAATTTTCAATTACTTTGGCATTGAATTGAGAAATATTGAATAAAAATATTCGAAATACCTCTAATTTGTTTTTCTATTTTTTAAATAAATTCTAGCTAATAATATCAAGAGTTAAATAGTATTTTCCCTATCCGTCAATTCGTCTCACTCGATTGGTTGACTCAAGATAATTTCTCTTCATATATTTTATTAGAAGACAATTTAAAATTTATTCATTAGTTTTTATTTTTTGAATTAGGGTTTTGGAAGGGTTGGCACATGATGATCGTGAAGTTAGGCTTTCAAATAATTAGTTTCTCAAACAATCCGGTAAGCTCAAATAATTATAGGGTTATGTTTTCATTATATAATGGATTTCTATAGCTTGTTTATTGATATATGGTTTGTAATTTTATTTTATTATTTGAGTTAGGCTTTAATTAGGGTTGCCGCACAATGACGAACGTGAAGTTCGTCTTTTTAAATCAATTTCTCACACAATCCGGTAATTATTCCATATCATCTTTGTGATTTAGTTTTTTTAAGATGTGGCATGATTAGGGTCTGTATTAGGTTTTTTTTTTTTTTTTGTGGCTTGTTTTATTTTTTATTTATAGTTTCTAATTTTACTTTATGAATTAGGATTTGAATTAGGGTTTGTACTATGGTTTATATTAGGTTTAGTTTATATTAGGTTTATAATTTTGTGTTAGATTAATTATTGCATATTTCATTATTTTACTTATAATATTAAAATATTTATTTTACATTATAAATATATGTTCTCCTCAATAATTTGGGGTTAATTTTTTAGGGTTTATATTAGGTAAACATTAGGTTTTATGGTTAATCAAAGTTGGGATAATTTCATATATGCCATTAAAAAAATTCGAAATATCATATTTACCATTACAAAAATTTAAATACCGTATTTGTCATTGTAAAACCTAAAATATCATATTTGCCATTACAAAAATTTAATATATCATACTTGCCATTAAATTTACTCAAGGTTCTAAAATGCGGTCCAGGGCGGCCGCCCGGGCGCCGCCCGGCGCTAGGCGGCCGCAAAACGCCCGAAATTATGCTAGTCGGCCTTACGTGCGTTACGTCCGCCTGCACCCGCCCGGGCCGCCCGCGACCCGCCCGCACCACCCGCACCCGCCCAATCAGTAACGGTTTATACGAAAGAACCGTTACAAAAATAGATCTAGTAACGGTTTTTATGAAAAAACCGTTACAAAAATGCAACAATCTGTAACGGTTTATATGAAAGAACCGTTACAAAATGATACAATCGGTAACGGTTTATATGAAAGAACCGTTACAAATATAGATCTGTGACGGTTTTTACGAAAGAACCGTTACAAATATAGATCTCGTAACGGTTTTTAGGAAAAAACCGTTACGGATATTGGTAATTCTCGTAACGGTTCTTTGATGAAAACCGTTACTAAAAGTTAATTAGTAACGGTTTTTATGAATTAACCGTTACAACTCTTTTCTTCATTTTTTCCCCTTTCCTTCTCTCTTCTTTCTTCCGCAGATATTTCTGTTCTTCTTCTTCCTCCTTCGGTCCTTCGACTCCTTCCTCTCTCGTAAGAAACCCGCCGCCAATCTTCCGTTCTTCTTCTTCCTCCCCGCCGCAACCGGCCGCCGCCGCCGCGTCCGGCTCCTCCGCCATCGCAGCCGAATCGGTTTAATTAGGGTATCGATTTTTGTTGTTTTATAATTAGGTTTTTCATATGGCTTCTAGTTCTAGTTCATCTATGGCTAGTACCGGTGCAACTCCAGCAACTATGGCTAATTGTCCACCCCCCGCATCCGCTCCTGCGGTTGCATCCGCATCCGAACCGGTATCAGACGCCAATTTGAAAAGAGGTTCAAGAGACGTTGGATGGAATTATGGTTTTCTCAGGGATTTACCCAATGTAGATAGAGTGCAATGCAAGCTTTGCAACCATAAATTTACTGGTGGTGTCAACCGTATTAAGCAACACATTGCTCAAGTAAATATGTTTTGTTTGAACGGTCGAATATTTTTTAATTATTTTTATTTCTCAAGTAATTAAAGATGTTTTGTTTGAATAATTTTATAGGAACCGGGAAATGTAAAAGCTTGCCCAAAGGCCTCACGAGAAGATCAAAAAATTTGTAAAGAGGCGTTGGTTGAAGCAAGAATAAAGAAGCAAAAGAAAAATGTGGAATTAACCAATTTGAGGGATAATGTTGCTATGACCAAGACGGGATCGGGGTCAGAGATCGAACAAACTAAACAAACACCTCTCAATTATGGTGCTTTTGGAAGATATGTTGAGATTAATCCGATCGATCCAACAAAATTTACACGTCAACAAAATATTATAAATTTGCTTGATAAGAAAAGAATACACGATATGCAAATGTATATAGCACGTTGGGTATATGAATCGGGCATTCCTTTTAATGCAATTAATAGGGGTAGCTTCATTCAAATGTTGGAAGCCATTGGACAATACGACCCTGGAGCTCCACCACCCACCCAATACCAGCTGAGAGAGCCGTATTTGATTGAGGCGGTCAAAGATATTAAAATGAAGCTTAAGAGGTTTGAAGAAGAGTGGGCTTATTCCGGATGCTCCATCATGACCGATGGTTGGAGTGATCGGAGGAGGCGGAGTGTAATGAACATATGCGTGCATTGCAAGGAAGGAGTGTCTTTTTTTGGTTCAAAAGAGGTTTCCGAGCATTCTCATACCGGCACATTCATTGAAGAATATGTGGATCAAGCAATTGAGAGTATTGGGGTGAATAATGTTGTGCAGGTTGTGACGGATAATGCGTCCAATAACATGGCGGCGGCCGGTTTGTTACGCACGAAAAGACCCTCAATTTTTTGAACTTGTTGTGCCACACATACAATTGATTTGATGCTTGAGGGTATATGCAAGATACTCAAATATAAGACCATAATTGATATGGCAAGAAATATTACGGTTTTTATTTATTCTCATCACAAAACTCTAAGTTTGATGAGAAAGTTCACCCAAAAGAAAGATTTAGTACGACCGGGAATAACACGTTTCGCAAGCTCATTTCTTTCTTTACAAAGTTTGCAAGAGAAACAATCGGAATTAATGTTGATGGTTCTTTCACCGGAATGGAAGAATTGCAAAGCTAGCAAGAGTAGCAAGGGTCAAGCGACCGAAAAGACAATATTAGATCGTATTTTTTGGAAACGTGTTAAAGCAATTGTGAATTTGTTTACTCCATTGGTTGAGCTTCTTAGAATCGGTGATTCGGATAGGCCATCAATGCCTTGGTTGTACGGGGAATTTTTAGAAGTGAAAACAAAACTCGTAGAAAAAGTATTTATAGGAATAGAGAAAAACTACAAACCGGTAATGGAAATAATTGATGATAAATCTAAATCCCGTATTGATGGAGATTTGCATTTGATGGGTTACATTCTAAACCCGTTTTATTTTTACAAGCATCCCAATCCGCAAGATCTTTGTGCGGATATTCGATACGTGGAAGCAAGGTTAAATTGTTGGGAGAAATTTTTTCCGAGTAATTTTTATGTTCTGGATGCTAATGAGTTTACAATGTACAAACAAAAAGAAGGTTTGTTTGGAAGAAGAGGGGTGCATGCCTTAGCTTTTGCGACTTTTGAAACATTTGATCCCGGTAAGCAAATTATTAATTTATATGTAATTAAATTTTCATATAGTTTATGTTTACGTATTTGATATTATTAATTTATATAGCTGGATGGTGGAGCACTTATGGAGCTGAGACGCCTAATTTGCGGTTTATGGCGATACGGATTCTTTCCTTGACGACTAGTTCATCTGGATGTGAGCAGAATTGGAGTACTTTTGAAGGAGTATGAATTTATCTATTTCATTATCTATTTCCAATTTAAAAAAATGTCATGTAAAATAATTTTTTTTTTTTAATGTTGATTAGATTCACACAAAAAAGAGAAATAGGTTAGAGTCGGAAAGATTGAGCAACTTGGTGTATGTTCAATTTAATTCGGTATTATTAAACAAGCCAAAGAAAAAGAATGATACGATGGAAGATGTTCTTGTAACTGAAGGTGATGGCACTGCTCAACATTGGTTAGTTCCCGGACTTGACGAAAATTATAATGAGACTGAAACTAGTAGGAGGGAGATTAATGATGAAGAATTTGATTCGAGTGATTCTCAAGTAGAGATGAACGAAGATGAGTTTGATTTTGACACGAGATGAAGTTAGGGTTTCATCAAATGTACCCACTTCAACAATTATTGAGGATGAGTATGATTTTTAAGTTAAGTTTCTTACTTTTTATGTGTTGTTTTATTATTCGGATTGTATTGGACATTTTAGTATGTTTGTTTCATTATTTGGACTATATTTTGTGGTTTGTCCGGACTCGGATGTTGTGTTAATGTTATATTTTGTACTTTGGTTTGGTTTGGATGTTATAATAAATTTAAAACACACAATGCAAAAAAAAAAAAAAAATACATATAGATCCGTAACGGTTTTCATGAAAGAACCGTTACAAAATGCATACAATCTGTAATAAACCGTTACGAGATATTGTCGGTTCAGTAACGGTTCTTTAATAAAAACCGTTACTAAATTGTAATTAGTAACGGTTTTCACGAAAGAACCGTTACAAAATGCATACAATCTGTAATAAACCGTTCTGTAACGGTTCTTTGATAAAAACCGTTACTAAAGTGCAATTAGTAACGGTTTTCACGAAAGAACCGTTACAAATATGCATACATTCTGTAACGGTTCTTTGATGAAAACCGTTACTAATATGTAATTAGTAACGGTTTTTTTGAATTAACCGTTACAAATTACAAAGAAGTCCAAATCATTACAGAATTTAAAAAACCGTTACGAAATTAAACAACCGTTACTAAACTGTAACGGTTCTTTAAAAAAACCGTTACTAATTTATATATAATTTACAAAAATAATAAAAAATATAAATCCGCCTAGTTCCGATTAATCTCCGATTAATCCCCGATTAATCCTCGATGGTTCCGACCGCCCGACTAGCGCCTAGCGCATTCTGTAACATTGAATTTACTCAAAACTTAACACCATCCATTTTTTCCGTTAAAATTAACAGTCCAATTTTATAGTTATCATTATACCACTAAATTTATTTCATGAATTAGATTTCATATTAAACATCTCTCTCTCTCTCTCTCTCTCTCTCTCTCTCGCTCTTCATGATTTAGATTCGTATATAAACAAAAAAATTATTTTCGAATAATTTTTTTCTCATGTCAAATTATTTTGATTAATAAATTAAAGTGAGAGAGAGAGCGAGAGAGATCATCAAATAAATGGTTAATATGAAATCTAATTCATTAACTAAATTTAGGAGTATAATGATAATTATAAGATTAGACCATTAATTTTAACGGAAAAAATGGATGATGTTAGGTTTTGAGTAAATTTAATGGCATATATGATATATTAAGTTTTTGTAATGCCAAATATGATATTTTAGGTTTTTGTAATGGCATATATGATATTTTTATGTTTTTACAGTGGCAAATATGATATTTAATTTTTTGTAATGGCAAATATGATATTTTTAGTTTTTGTAATGGCATATATGAAATTATTCCATTAAAGTTTGTTGGTTTATTGGTTAGGTTTTAGAATTAAAAGTTTATAATTATTTTGAGAAATATCGTAATTGAATTATAATTGGTTTTTGTATTTTTATTTAGGATTAGCGCTCGTAATGCACAAAAGAATGGAGATGGTTTTATACCTGTCACGAATGCCGATAATGTGACGCAAAGGTCAGGATCCGTCTCGCGGTTGGGTGATTAAGTATATGTTTGTTTGTTGTAGGTTTTAAATGGATATTTGTGCGTTTTTAATAATTAATGGATATTATATCTCTGAACTTTTATTTCATTTAGCAATGTATTTCGGATGCGAATTGGTTTGAATGAATATACTATTGTGAATTATGTGTGTTTTCTAAATTTTTTATTTATTTTGAATCGGAAGATTTAGAAAATTTAGGGTGTAGAAAAAAAATTGCAGATATATTAGACATAGCGCGTGCCTGATGCCCGAATTATTTAATTATTTATAAGAGTATTAGGTACAGGCCATGCCTAAAAATACCCTCGCTGACAAGACTTTCAGTCACGGGCCGTGCCAGAAAACAGAGAAAAAATCTGAAAATATAAACAGCTTTAGGCACGGGTCGTACCTGAAAACCCCTCATTGAAGGCCCTTTCAGGCACCGCCCATGCCAGAAAGGCACTGTGTCAGGCACGATACAGTCCCGTGCCTTATATAAACGGTGTAACCGTGCCTGAAAAGGCATCAGGCACGACCCGTGCCTAAAACTGGCATCTGCAACGATACGTCAGGCACAGACTTTCAGGCACGGGGTACCGTACCTGAAAGCTTGAGGCACAGTTTTTTGGACTTTCACGGTATACCACCGTACATGATACCTATTTTTCTAGTAGTGCACGGACACGTGTCGGAAACATGACGTGGCGTGTCAAATATTTTATTAATAAAATTCGTCAGGACACTTCTCAAACACTTCTCAGGACACTTCTCAGACGTGTGCATTGGGCTTGTTAACACAATTATTGTAGTATTTCATCATCCACGTATTTTAGATACTAGTTCATCTCACTTTTCTATTCCAGTAATTTTAAGACTACATATTTAGAGTGAATTTTGATTATTTAGTGTCAAGTTTCCAGACATAAACATATAAAATATTAATATCTTGTATGCACGTAAAAAATGCAACTTCAAATGTTATATATATTGTATAAATTATAAAATATTACGTATAACTTTCTAATTACAAGGTAAAAATATTATGTATAATCCTTTAAAAAAAAATTAAATTGACATAAATAATATATACAATAACTAAATTATATATATATATATATATATATAAAATATGTCGTGTCCTAATTAATTTTGAGATTCGTCGTGTCGCCGTCCACTCATGTCCGTGTCCGTGCAACATAGCTTTTAGCACATATACTAAGATATTTGGAAGTGTTTCTTCCATAATCTAACCTCATATACCCTTAAAAAAAATTCGTATGTATCCCTATCAAAATATCATGAATTTCATATATATCCCTATAAGTCTCAAAATATCACATATACCCATAAAATTAAAAAAATTGACATATGAAGGAAGGAGATAATAATGAAACAACTTTCTTCCTATAAAATAATTTTCATGCACACCCTAATAATATGAAAATATGACATGACATTACAAAAAGAGGAGCGAGGGTAAATTTTCTAGCTATATATAAAAGCTGGTTATATTTTCCGCCACATTTCACGACCAGATTAAGCATAATTAATTATACCTTTTAAGTGTTATTGCAACTTACATAGATTATAATGTAAGACAAGCTCAAGCCTATCAGCTCAATTTATGTTATATGTATTTTTCACTCAGTTATACTCTAACTTACATAGGTTTATAAACAACTCAAATTTGTGTTCAATAATTCAGGTGGGGTTAATATTTCAGCCGAAAGATAGAAGGAGAACACCGCTCAGCTTAATAGCTAGATAAGAGTTGTCTGTAAGGGTGAAAGTGGTTCAGATACAGTTCGGATCGGGGTCATATCATATCCGTATCCATTTTATTTTCTTGGATACTGTAAGAACGTGTAAATTATGTTGTTTGCGATTTACAATCTTAGCAAAATTATGTATAAATCCTCTAATTAATTCTTTCATAAGTATATATGTGGTGTGCGAGTTTAGGGTTTCGATCTACAAAGAGGCAAGACCTTAAATAATTAACTTTTTCATCTCACTTTTCGTTTAGTGTTGTAGTTTAAAAGGTTGTTGTTGATGTTTCAAAAAAATGCGAGAGAAAATAAAAGTAATAAAATTTTATTTTTAAAAGTTCAAAAAGAGAAAAAGTAGGGAAATATTGACGATCGGTGTGACTTGTTAATCTTTAATAGCAATTTATTAATAAGATTTAAAAGCAAAACTTGACTATATTCTTTCCAAAAAAATAATCAACAAACAAATCGATAATTAAATCTACTCAAAAATTTTATTTTCAAGTTTCAAAATTGCTCGATTTAAAATCTTATTTGAATAAAAGAAAAACTCTTTAAAACTCTTCCAAGTTATTTTTACTCAAACAAATCTCAACACCTCTCACTAATATTTTAAACCAAATCATTCTTCCCAACAACTCAATTTTAGATCTCATGAAAAAGTGCTAAAATTTAATCTCAAAATATCATAATAAAATGCCAAGTTTCACTTAAGATTTCATTAACAAATGTCACATGAAGAGTCTTTCCCTACAATAAAACTACTCACTCATGTCCACAAAAACTATATTTACAAATCCTTGAGTCATTTTATTCATCCAAGAAAATGAAAAAAATAAAGAAAATAAGGAGAAAATAGATCGAACCCTAAAGATTACAATCGTTCTCGATTCTTCCCTCATTATCTAGAACTTGCTCCTTCTAGACTAAGCACTCTCCTTAAAAATCTTACTCTCTCTTTACTCTCATGAAATTATGTTTTGAAGCTTTGTAGACATTAATGGTGGAAAAAGAAGAAGAAGAAGAATGGTGAAAAATTGATGAAGAAAAATGAGTGTGATAAAAATGGATATGGATGGAAGAATGGATGTGTGAATGATATCTTAGAGAGAGAAAGAGTGGTCATTTTATAGAGAGATTTGACCTAGAAAAGATTTAGAAAGAGGATTATGGGACTAAAAATTTAGTTTGATCCGGATTTGTTTTGGGGAGTAACATGGGAGATGCTTCTCCCTTCATTTCCTTATTCAAAAATCTGCTTGAATTCACGTGAGTACACTTCTTTGGATTCTTTATCATTTGATTTTCCGCAGATGTGGCACTCTATACTTGGCCAGTATCAAATCTAGTGCTTTTAATCCGACAAATAAGAATTTTTGCCACCTGTGAGATTCCTCATTTCATGTTGAAAACGCACGACACGTGGCAGCATTTGATTGAAAGATTCATTTCATCGTACTGATTTCTACAGAAAACGCGTGATAACACTTCTCCAGTTTGAATTAATGGACAATCCAATGCTCGCGGTTTCGTGTATTAACTCGTTACTGAAGGCGTGCTGACTACTAATCACCGCAGGAGATTCAAGTTCTGATATGTGAAAACGTGTGATGCCACGCGTCGCTCAAAGATTGGCACGTTTCGAATCAATTCGTTGCACGAAATCTGAGTCTGCGGAAAGTTTGTTTCGCTTTTCTCCCTTTCATTTGACTTGAGGGTCCATTGCTTTCGGAAACACTTCTTATTTCAGCAACGGAGGCGTGCGGTTGTTTAGTGAATGGAGAAAATCTTATACGGGTTCTGAAAAATGCATTTTTCTGACTGAAGTGACACATGTCATGAGTCTATTGGTGAGCAGAATTTGAGCCGGTTCAGGAAAACATGAGGCGAGGGACGCTTGGCCAATATTTGTTGGTCCGTTTGTTCAACGAATGTTCCCTCATATTGAGCAAGGGCAAAGGTGAGTTGACACGTGTCTAGATCTGATTTGAGGAAATTTAAACACTTTGCCACTTATTGACGCGTGATTGGCCAGAGAAAAAATTCCTAGAAAGTTAAAGATGAAAAGAGGGGACAGGCGGCAACTCTGGTTTGGTGGAAAAATGGGTTGACCTGGTCAAACATTGCCTTTGACTAGAGTTGATTGAAACTTGTTTTGCATTTTCTGCGGGTTTTAGAACGTCTTTTTTCGCGGGATTTGTACTATTGGATTCTTCTCCTTGCGCTCTTCGATTTGGTACCAAGTTTGAACCCTTTTGAGATAGTTGACTTTTGGTCAACTAGGCGATCTCTCGATTTTGACTTTTTATATTTTTGTGGATTTTGTAGGTTTTCGCTTGGATGATTGGCGGGCAATGGTTATAAGAGAATTGGAGATGTGTTTGTAGGGTTTTTGCGGAGATTTGTCGAGAATTCGACCATCCTTGGCCTAGAATTTGCAGATCAGCTCTTTATTTGGAGTTGACTTTTCGGCCAAGTCATCCAAATATCCCTTTCTTGGTCTTTTTACCTAAAAAATTACACAAAAATATATTAAGAGTTTGAAAAGTAATTTTTATTAATTTTAAATATTTTTTCAACATTTTATGTGATTTAAGGGTAAAATTTATATGATAAAAATCCTATAAATATGCATAAAAATACACTTTATAGATACGCATATGAATACGGAATCTCCGGATATAGATTCGGTTTGGATATATATACGGATATGAATACGGTTCAGATATTATCAGATATAAGTACAAATACGGATTCATTTCGGATATTTAAACGGATATATCAATATCCTAATAGATTCACATTCTTCTAAATATTTAACTCTTTATGACGATAAAGTTAATAAAATATAGCAATTTATATGGAAAATCGAAGAAATAACAACAAAATAATAAAATGGATATGGATTATATCCGTATCCGAGTATGATGAAAAAATCAAATATCCGTATCCGTATAAATATCCGTATCTGTATCAAATATATAATAAAATATTTGAAAACAAATATTATCCGAGTAATAAATTATTTGGATCCAGATATTATCCGTATCCGTATCCATATCCGAGAGCCAAATCGTTTACTGAATTCATATATGTATCCAAATAAAACTATTCATACATGTATCCGTATCCGACCAGATACGGATAATTTGATTCGAATACAGATTTTTTCTCCCCTAGTTGTCTGCCTCTTAACTCACTTCACATTCAATCTTAAATGGACATGGTCCATGTAGAAAAAATATTTATTATGACTGCGGCTCATTAAAATAAGACCAATTACATATACACATGTATCACAACACATCTGGTCCATAGCTTTTTAATATAAAAAATTAATATTGCGACCATTATAGCAAACTAGATGGACCATACTAACTGTTATACCCCAAAATTTTAGAAAAAAATATAAAAGGGTATTTTCATAATTTTGCTAAATCTGAATTTTCACAAATATTAAACATAAATATTTTTTTATTAAATTCTATATCTTAAAATAAAAATACAGTAACTAACATTGTCAAGATTTTATTTATATTTCACTTTGGACTATATATCGTATTTTTATAAATTACAAATAAGTGTCTATTCATAAATTTATAAAATCAATTTTCTTTTATACTATTTTACGGTTATTAATATTTATATTTCAGCATGAGACAAAAATATATATGTACAACCACTTAATTTTATCATTTCGGATTCATAATTCTTTCTCCAGAAGGTTTTCTTTCATATCAGTTTCTTGGACCGGGTCCAAACCTTGTGTTTAGTATTCAAGTCATTCATGTAACGTGATAATTAATTGGCCAACTGATTTATTCTTCTCATTTATCTTTTTGAGGAAGCTATACACAATAATGACGGAAATATTCTTTAAGGAAAAATATCATATCTAAACACTGCAAAATCTCAAAATATTATATATACCATTATAAAGCGAAAACATAAGAAAAATCATTCCCCTTATTTCATTATTTTCTTTATAAGATGGCCACATTGTTATTACTTCAGTAATTTCATTTAGATCATAGTGCAAAATTAGGCAGTTTAGGCAATTTTGAAAAATATTTGGAGATGAGTGTTTATATGATATTTTCTATATAAAATATCAATTAATTTGATTAATATTTTAAGGTTCTGACCATTTGTCCTCTTTATGCATTTCATTCAACAAATCAATATTACGTTGTGCTACTAAGACTTGTCTAGTAAATACTTGAAATTGCTAAATTACCTAAAACCGTTGGATTTTCTAATATTTATTGTACACAACTGGATATTCCATTTGATGTCTGGTAAAATATTACTAAAATACCCCACTTTTTTGTATAATTATATTTATAATTGCATGTATAAATTTGAAATTGTAGTTACAACCTTAAATATTTTTTACTTATATATGTGTTGGTTTTATGAATAAAGTATCAATTGATTTATCATTTATGTAGTGTTGATTACTGAGTTAAGCCCTGAAGAAGTACCATTTATGTAGTGTTGATTACTGAGTTAAGCCCTGAAGAAGTACCGTTATTATATATTTTCTTACATAATTAATAGGCACTGCATGTTTATAATGCAGTTTTTTCACTTAACAGATGGATCTGTTTTAATTTATTTAATTTTTTTCAATTATTTTTATACAGTTATGTTTCAGAGAGCTCTCCAACTGCAAGGATTTAACGGAAGTGTGTCTAAGACAATGGTATTTACAAATAAGACCGATCTTGTATTTTTTAGAGGTTTTGATTTGTTTATCTTGTAAATTGATATTTTCTTCATTTCTTTTTTCATCCTCATTAGAGTTATGTGGGGTTGGATACGAAATAGTTCCTTGTGAACCATTTGTATATATAGACTTAAATCTAAAATTTCATGTTATTTCTATGTGTTTATGTTTTTCCAAATATTTGGCACTGATTATTTCAAAATGAAAAATATAATGAAAAACCCACCGCGTAGCGCGGATATTATCCCAGTTACATAATAATACTAAAACGTGGCATGTTATCAATATAACTTGCATTAAATAGTTTGGGATGTTTATAAATCTCAAATATTTTGGGACTGCTTATGCTATTCATGCTGAGAATAATGCCGGCCCAATTCAATCAAAATAAACCCACAAGATCATTCTCCTAAATCAGAAACTCGTCTTTAATCGAAGAAACCCTTATTGGCGGCGATGTACTGGCTGATGCAGCGGATCTCCGCCATGATCCGCCCGGCGGCGGCGACGGCGGTTCAGACTCGGGGAATTAGGGTTCAGGTGAGGGACGGGAACGTGGAGCAGGCGCTGAGAGTGATGGAGCGTAGGATGCGATCCAGCGGGATGGAGCGCCTGATCAAGCGCCAAGTTGAGCACCACATCAAGAACTCGGAGAAGAAGGTTCTCGCGAGGAAGAATCTCATGCTTAAGGTCAGATCGCAAGAGATGGGCCGCAAGCTCAAAGCCATTCTCATGAAGAAATTGAGGTTTGTGTTTGTTTCTTCCATTTCCTTCATTTCGATTTTAGGGTTAATTACCTAATAATCAATCAGGAGATTATTGTTATTACTTTGATTTTATGGAGTTTGGAGATTTATGTTCTAAATACATTTGTGAATTTGCTTTTTCACAGGGACGTGTGAGAGAACTGGATCTTGCGGAAATTAGATAAATAAATTTTCACTGATGGTTTATGAGAGGTTATTTTATTGATTTCTTGTGATTTTTATGTCAGTACTCTTTCAAATTTTTGTGAAAAGATCATAAGATTGTTGTGGTAGAACTTAAATTGCTCTATGGTGTTACTCATAGGATGTTTTGTCATATGAATCAATGTTTAGTGTTATTGAGAGATATAAAATGATATTGTTGTGAGTAGAATAAACCAGTTCTAAAACTTATACAATGAAATTTTGCAAAAGAGTCAATGTATCGTACCTGAAAGCTAAATTGCAAAAAGCACATCACCTCTGCATTGAAAATTGTAGAATATCAAATTCAAAATTTTATCTTGTCATAAGTTATGTTGATAGTGTTAATTTACGTTTGCTTGGTCATTATAATTAACTCCATCACTTTACTTTTAACTTACTTGGTATTCTTATTGTATGCATCACCTCAGTTAATAATAATTTTTTATTGATATTATTTAGAAGGTAGAATTATCATGATATTTATGTGAACATGAAATTTATCCCATTCTCCCATTCTGACTTCCTTGCTTAGGGAAACACAAGTTCTATTACTTTCTCCTTTGAGTAATGTTTATTGAGTAGGTGAGTTTGGGATTTTTGCCATTGGAATGTGATTTTTTTTTAATATACCATTTTTTTCAAAATAAACCAACAAATACCACTGTTTTCAAAATAATGGAGTATCTATCAAATCTGTTCCGCCACTAGTAGTGGCGGAACATGTGGATTTTATAATTTTTCAAAAATGGGATTAATTAGTGAAAAAACGTGTTCCGCCACTGCCAGTGGTGGAACAGGGGAAAAATTTACGTGTTCCGTCACTTCCATTGGCGGAACAGAAAAAAATTAATTTTTTCTCATAAAAAAAAAAATTCTTGTTCCGCCACTACCAGTGGCGGAACACTATGGGTGTAAACGGTATGGATACGGTTCGGATAATATTCTTACCATATTCGTATCCATATATTTTTTACGGATTCGGATACGGATACGGTTCGGATATTAAACGGATATGGATACGGTTCGGATATCTCGGATACGAATATGGACTCATTTCGGACTGTTAACGGATATTTTTGTAAGTATCATAGAAAATTGCTATATAAATATAATTATTAAAAGAAAAAATTTTAAGCAAATAATTGCACTAGAAATTCATTGTTCTACATAGTCAAATCACAAAGAAATATTATTAGAGTAATTTGGAGGCTGGGGGTTTTCTTAGATAGAGAGAAAATTAAAATATGTTTTTAAGTTGAATATATGTCTTGAAAAAGAAGAAAATATGAGAACTCCTTATGAAATAAGAGGAAAGACTAAAGAGGTACAGGTTAATTAAAAGTAAATTAGAAAAGATGGAAACTATGGTTGTGAAATAAATAAAATTAATATTTAATGGATCCAAATTGGGTCTCATAAAAATGGATATCCAAATAAAAATATTATCCGGATACGAATAATATATGTATCCGTATCCTTATCTGCCTCATAAAATTAATAGTGTATAAATTATCCATATCCATATAAATTATCCGTATCCGTTCGGATACGGATATTTTTATTTAGATATGGATATTTTGCGGATACGGTACGGTTCAGATTCGGAAATTATCCACAACGTTTACACCCCTACGGAACACTATTCACTTACACTAATTAATCGTGTTTAGTCAGTCAAATAAGAAAATTTTGAAAAAACTGAAAATTCACAAGTTCCGCCACTACTAATGAGCACCTAAGAAGAAAAGACCATATGCAGATAATGAAGAACCATAAGACTGAATTACCTGAGATGCTTGTGCCCATAGGAAATCTCTCAGTCATCCATTAATTGTAATGGAACTTTGTGCAAAATTCCCTCCTGTAATATGAGTTACTAGCCCTTGGTCGCTTATAGTACCCCAAACATTCGACTGCATTTTCCAACTGAAATGGAAAATGACTATCGAAATGGAATTGTACATCCAGAATAAACCTAAGAAGAGATGATCCCAGGTGGATACTTGACATGTCCCACCCGTCCAGGTCCATCACAAGGGAAACGAAAACCAAGATTTGTTTTATCATGTATCAAACGGGAATTACGAGCAAATAAAACACCCTTCAGTAGTATTAATACAGTCACATGAATCGTAAATGCGTGAATGTGATGGACTAAGAAATCCGCGGATATCACATTATTTTGAAAGGCAGTATTTGCTGGTTTATTTTTGATTAAAATAGTATAAAAAAAAATCTTGGAATGTTTATTGAGGGAACTCAAGAATTTTCCGGACTGTGAATTGAGTCGGTCAATGCCCTAATCAAACCAGGCCTTTATTACACTTAATTAAGAAAAAAAACTCATAGGCCATTATCACACTAAAGAAAAAAAAAATCATAGGTATATTTTGTTTGAGAAAATTGCAGGCATAATAACACTTTTTCATGGCGGACAAACAAAAAACAATAAAAAGCAGAACCAGGATAATATGCAATACCAGTGCCAGTCTTTCTCTTTGGTTAATAAAGTATTTGTTTACGATAATCAATGTTTGACACATTATTTAGTATCTCGGGTCTCGGCTACTTTCTTCATTTCATTCTCTTTTGATCCTCAAAAAATGATAAGACGCAAGCTTGTGATGTGTACTTACATGCTTTTCTTTTTTTGTAGATTTTTATGTGTCTTTATTTTAAATATTTCTATGCATTTTAGAAAAGAACATCTTATATTAATGGTGCTTTTTGTTGTAACTTAAGGCATGTTTGATTTGGTGTACTTTAGAATACATGGATAAAAAGATCCATGTACTCACATATCCATGTATCTTGAAGATACACCTAGTTTGTTTGATTTGATGAATTGCAATATCATGTATTTAAGAAGTTGTTGTTTGATTCTTGTTAAAAATTGTGGATTTGAAGTACATGATCATAGTTAGTTAAAATAATTTCAATGCATGAAATCAATAATAGTTCAGACATAATACTTGTTTTATTTAAGAAATCACTTATGATATACAAAATAAGTTTTTCTTTGGTTTGTAAATACAAAAAATCATGAAAAATGATAAAAATAGATGAGGAAAGTCCAATCTTGCCTCCTCAACTTTTTATTGGTTCAATTTTAATCCCTCAACTATTCAATAAGTCTATTTTTAGTCATTCGATTCGTTAAGTATTTACGTGTCAGTTAAAGTTAACATGTAAGTCACGACATAACATATATTCTTGACACATATTTCAACGTGGCAATTGTGACGTGCCAAATATTTGAAAAAAATAAAATTTTGGTAATTCCCCTCTTTTCTTAAAATATTATTTCATTGTACAATTTTGTGGTGCATGTTTATTTAAAAATATGTCATTGCTTATATGTCAAGAATATATGTCATATCATTGCTTACGTGTCGAATTTATAAACACTTAACGGATGGAAGGATTCAAAATAGACTTATTAAATAGTTGATGGACTAAAATTAGACCAATAAAAAGTTGAGGGACCAAAAATGAGTTATTTGAATAGTTGAGGGAGCAACATTGGACTTTTTTCAAAATAGATATAGATATATAGGATTACGTTTGGAAGAGGGGTGATCAAACCCTCTCCAACAATTAGTCAAACAACAAATTGGAAGCAAAGGTTTAAAAGAACAAATTCTCCTTACAAAACTCAATACGTTTTATTACCCACAATCATAACATCAAATGAACAAAAATATAAAACTTCCTGCTATTTATTCCTCGACAGATAAATTATCCCTCTAAATTTGCAGCATGGTTCTCTATTTAAACTAGTCATTGCATCTCTTACAAACCGGTTAATCATAGTTGCTCTTGAAGCCCTTTATCTTATCACCTAGAAAAGTAAGAATTATATATTATAGCATTGAGAAATTAAAGTTAAATGCATTTTACAGATATTAACCATTTTTAATTAATAAAAAAGCAATAATGATATAATTAGCTAATATTAACCCCCTAAATTAGATATAAAATTTTCTTCCTTTTATCAGCATGATATTTTTATAGCATATCATAATACCAAAAAGAGAAGTCATTGATTTAAGAATATCATCTTTGCAATTGTAAAAACTTAAAAATATTATATATACCATTACAAAAACCTAAAATATTATATTTGCCATTAGAAAACTTAAATATATCATATTTGTCATTAAATTTACTCAAAATTTAACACCATCCATTTTTCCATTAAAATTAACAGTCTAATCTTATAATTACCATTATACCTAAATTTATTTCATGAATTATATTTCATATTAAATATCTCTCTCTCTCTCTCTCTTCATGATTTAGATTCGTATATAAACAAAAAAAATCTTTCTTTTAATTTGAAGTCAAAAGAATTTGATATGAGAGAAATACATTGATTATGTTTTTGAATAATTTTTTCTCTCTTGTCAAATTATTTTGATTAACAAATTAAAGTGAAAATATTTTTTTGTTTATATACGTATTTCAATCATGGAGAGAGAGAGAGATCATCAAATGAAAGTTTAATATGAAATCTAATATATTATCTAAATTTAGAAGTATAATGGTAATTATAAGATTGGACTGTTAATTTTAACGGTAAAATGGATGGTTTTAATTTTTGAGTAAATTTGATGGCAAATATGATATATTAAGATTTTATAATGGCAAATATGATATTTAAAATTTTTGTAATGGCATATATGATATTTTAAGTTTTTATGATGGCAAATATGATATTTAAGTTTTTATAATGGTAAATATGATATTTCGAGTTTCTGTAGTGGCATATATGAAATTATCCCTTGATTTAAATAATAGAAAGATAACATAATTATCTTACTTTCAATTTTGCTAATAAGTAAATTCACTCTTTCTATCTTATTCGTATTATTTTGTATACAGAGAATTCTGAAATTTGATTGATATAAAGAGTATGTGCTAATGTACTGATGTAAAGAGATTTGATTGATATAAAGAGTATGTGTGTTAATCTGAGATTCGTATTACTATACATCAAATCTATGTTCAAACTAATTGATTAATTAATGCTCAAATTGATATAAATCCAATATAAATTTTAACAATTTGATTGATTAATGCTCAAATGGATTAGACAAACAATCTCTTAAATTTCAAAAGATTAATTAAACTTGAGAGTGACATAGTAAAATTGATTAATCAAACATTTCTAAAAAGAAACACAAAAATTAAAGATGAAACCTGAGATTGACACTGGGACGATTGGCGATAATCAACTAGTGAACGAAGCGATGGAGCATAAAGGATCGCACGGACGACGGACGGAGGTTGCAGAACCAGCGAGCTTACGAGTGACGAAACTGACAAAGCGTGCAAATGGAGAGTGAAAAGAAGTGGGCTGAACCGTGGCAAAAGGAAACAGAGCAAGGAGGAGATAGATTTGAGAGACGAATGGAGATAGCTAAGTTTGTTGAGAGAGGAAGGGTCTTGCGCGAAAGCCAAGAGATACATGGTTCCTGTCGTCCTGTATATTTTAGCGTAGTACAAAATCCTGGATCTGCCCACCCGAAATTTCTGGATATACAAAATCAAAACAACGGATTCGGAGTGGATACAGGATTTCGGAATACAAATCCCTCAAAAGACACCACATCAAACATGCCCTTATTGGATTAATGTAGAATCAATTTCATTTAATTATTTATTATTTAGGATTAATTGTAAATATTAATGCACATAAGCAAAAGAGTTCATTATTTAAAACAAAAATATTTTTTCCTTCAAAAGAATTAGTAATTCTCAATCACAAGTTGTATGCTCATGATAATTATTTGGTATGGAGACTTCTGGAAAACTCTGGATACCGTAAAAAAGAAAACCCGGCAGGAGATAAGAAAGTTCTCCATATTTGTTCTTCATGACTTATTTCCATATGTGACAATTGGAATTGGAAAATGTTTATTTCCTTATATTTGTATTTATATGTATTAGGTGTTAATTGGGGCAGTATTTTTTTGGGTTATTTCTTTGTATTAGGTATGACTATCCTATAAATAGAAGGGTAGGGGTAGAGTTTTATTCATTCCAACAGCCACAAACAATTGAATTGTGTTTCTCTTTCTCCAAATATTAAGAAAGTTTGAGTGCCGGCGATCGTGGTTTTTATCTTTTAGGGTTTTCACGTAAAAAAATTTTTTGTTCTTGTGTCTTGCTTTCTGTGTTTGCTGTTGCGTCTCGGTTCCTAACAGATTATATCTTCATATATAAACTCATTTGAATTTTCTCGTGTTTTGAATTTCATATTGATATAGTTTCAGTTTAATTTTCTTCTCTCAGCAAAGTACATACAAGAATATATGACGCCTATATAGAATATATATTTATGTATTTAAATTTTTATTATATATTTTAATGGATTATATTCTTGATTAATAATAGAGGTGGCAAAATCTGACCCGACCCGAAAAACCCGCCCGACCGACCCGAAAATCCACCCGACCCGAAACCTGAACGACCCGAAACCCGAGCAACCCGAAAACCGAACGACCTGAAACCCAAGCGACCCGAAACCCGAATGACCCGAACGACCCGAAACCCGAACGACCCGAGACCCGAATGACCCAAACCCGAATGACCTGCCCAATATTCGAAACCTGAGTAACATGTGATGCAAGATGAATAACATGAAGTTGAATATTTGTGTGCTGATTTTGACATAATTATTGGATTTTCTTTAATTATACATTGAAAAACTTACATATCTACATATGTTATGTGCACAGTGATGATTTTTAATTCTTATATCTTATGATATTATTAATTAATTAATTAACATTTTGTAAAAGAAAATTTGTTTTGTTCTAATGAACTCACTCTGTATAAATAACATATAACTAATAACAACTTCCACTAAAAATACAAAATTAATATTATGTCATATCATGCGTATAAACAAGTCAACAACAAAAGAAAGAAGAAGAAAGAGCGTGGATGTGATGGGTATGTAGACAAAAGGACTTGGGATCTTTTGGTGATAAATATTTTATAGCCTTTGCTCCCCCTTTCTATTATGTATTTCTATTATATTTGCATACAAAAACTCATGCCATGTATTCATCACTATTACATAAAATCTATTCCAATAAAGATTATGTATATAGTCACACTATTTCCTCTTACAAATTCTAATACATGCTTATGTGTACATTTATTATTGGTTAAAATTTTTTAAGAACACAAGTAGTAAAATGATGTAAAAGAGCATATCAATAATGTGTACTGCATTGTTACAATATAAAAAGAAAAAAAAACAACACACTTTTACAATATGTTTTTCATTGCCCCTCTTAAATAAAAAATATAGTCAAAAATATTATATATAATAATTATATCTAAATGTATATGATTATATTTTATTTGAATCTTTTCATATTTTTATAACTTTTAAAATATTTTTCATTTTATTCCATTTTCTAATTTAAAAAATAATACTTTAAAAAAATCCGATTCTCTGATTCGACTCGGCCGATTTCGATCCGAATCGAACGATTTCGATCCGAATCGAACGATTCTCACTATACAGACAGTGAACGACTCCGATCCTGATTCCAATTTTAAGAACTATGAAAATTAAGTCGAATTTTTGATATTTCTATCTATATACAAACTTGAATTTGCTCAAAACGCATACCAAACGTTTTCGAAATATAGACCCGAATTACCTGAAATATAAACCTGAATGAACCAAAACCCGAACCCGCTTGACCCGTAACCCGAAGGAACCGAGACCCAAACGACCTGATACCCGAGCAACCCGAGACCCGAACGACCCGTGACCCGAACGACCCATGATCCGAAATGACCAGACCCGAACCCGGCCCAACCCGCCCATTTGCCACTTCTAATTAATAACAAACTAAAAAATAAACCTCACTGTAGCACATACAACAACAACAACATCAATGATACCATCCACTAGTTTCAAGAAAGAAAAAGCTTTAATCTCATATTTACATTAATAATTACCATAATTGCAAATAGCGCGCTATACTTTTGTTATAGCATGAAACGCTACGAGTCAATAGCAAAATGCTGCACGCTGTGAGTTTTTTTTACGCTATATTTTTATAACTCTAAATATCATCTTTTGAGCTATAAAAATAAGATATTTAAATGAGAAATTGAAAATCACGATGGAAGTACTGTAACGACCCTGTAGTGACGGATTGAAATTATGTATTGTTTTATCACGTTTATATATACGTTATATATTGTTTTCATTTTTTAAATATATATTGTTTATCGAATAAATTTTTATATACTGTTTGTTTTCAGTTTATATGTTTTTATATACTTGTTTTACCGAATGAATTTTTAATATGCTGTTTGTTTTTAGTTTGTATGTTTTTTTTTTCCAATTTTAAGAACTATGAAAATTAAGTCGAATTTTCGTTATTTCTATCTATATATAAACTTGAATTTGCTCAAAACATAGACCAAACTTTTTCGAAATATAGACCCGAATTACCCGAAATACAAACCTGAATGATCCGTAACCCGAACCCGCCTAACCCGTAACCCGAAGGAACCGAGACCCGAACGACCCGATACCAGAGCAACTCGAGACCCGAACGACCCGAGACCCGAACAACCCGTGACCTGAACGACCCATGACCCGAAATGACCCGACCCGAACCCGCCCATTTGCCACCTCTAATTAATAACAAACTAAAAAATAAACCTCACTGTAGCACAAACAACAACAACAACAACAACATCAACGATACCGTCCACTGGTTTCAAGAAAGAAAAAACTTTAATCTCATATTTACATTAATAACTACCATAGTTGTAAATAGCGCGCTATACTTTCGTTATAGCATGAAACGCTACGAGTTAATAGCAAAATGCTGCACGCTGTGAGTTTTTTTTACGCTATATTTTTATAACTCTAAATATCATCTTTTGAGCTATAAAAATAAGATATTTAAATGGGAAATTGAAAATCACGACGGGAGTACTGTAGCGACCCTGTAGTGACGGATTAAAATTATGTATTGTTTTATCGCGTTTATATATACGCTATATATTATTTTCATTTTTTAAATATATACTGTTTACCGAATAAATTTTTATATACTGTTTGTTTTCAGTTTATATGTTTTTATATACTGTTTTACCGAATGAATTTTTAATATACTTGTTTGTTTTCGGTTTGTATGTTTTTTTTTTTCCACTTTTTATATACCGTCGCTACATGATTGCTACAGTATCATCGTGCAGTATCAGCTCCCTATTTAAATTTAAGAACTTATTTAATGAAGAAATAATATAATTACGATATTTTTTGATTAAAAATAAGTTAAATTATCACTCTTCTTTTATAAAAGAATATATTTCCTCTAAATAATACTTAATAATATTATCAGCTACATATTATAACATTTGTTATATCATACGGTGTCGTGTTCGCTAAGCGTTATATGCTACAAAAATGATCTCAACGCTGTAAACCGCTAAACACTATTTACAATCTTGATAATTACTAATTACTAAATAATTGCCAACTCAAATAGGTCACTGATAAGTGAACTTAGTGTTAACTCAAAAAAGATAAAAAATAAAACAAAATACTGTTTTATGAAAAAACAATATATGAACAAAGAATGCACATAATCTCAAATTCTATTTAACATGGTTAATAAAGTTAATCTTGTTATTTTTATTATTAATAACTTATTTGACGAGGAAAGCACAGCTAGAGTGGAACGTGTATACTCTCAAAAAAGTCAGTACTCAGTACAGCACGATCAAAGAAAGAAAGGTAAAGCGAACAGTTCTTAATCGGAAGATAATTTATTGCTAAACATTGGTGCTATACGCTATGCCATACTAATAAATTAAAAACATGGAAATGGTAATGCTACTCGACAGTTTGAAATATCTAATACGTCCAATTTACCACCACCAACTAATAAATTGTGTAGAAATAAACAGTGAATTTGGACTTCTCCTTAACGGCTCGATCAAAAAAGGTTCTTTGGCATTATCACTGTAGCAGGAAACTCGTACTCTCCTCTTGATCAATTAACCACACAACAATGGAGGCGAAAAGGAGAGGGAGAGGAAGACGGAGAGGGGGAAATTATCACCGTTTCTGTCCCGAGCGGAGGCTTCAAGAAGAGAAAGGTACGGGTTCTACTCTTTTTCCTTCCAATTACGTCACCCTCAAGCAACTCCAAGAACGGAGACTCAAGGAGAAAGAGAAAGGTAAATGCCCTTCCGTTGGCCCAATAGAATCAAAGAATGGTGAAGGGGAGGGGAAAAGGGGAAACGATTATCCCTCTTTACCTCCCAATTTTGTTTCGCTGAGAGACCTCCGAGAACGATGGCTTCCAGAAGAGAAAGACAGGAGTGGTGAAATTTTTTCTCTCCAATCTAACAAGGAAGAGAAAGAGAAAGAGAAAGAGAAAGAGAAAGGTAAAAGCCCTTTCGTGCATCAATTAGAATCAGAGAACGAGGGTGGAAACAGTTCTCCCCATTTGCCTCCCAATTATGTTTCGCTCAGAGACCTCAAAGAACGAAAGCTTCGAGAGGAGAAAAAATTGAATTCTTCTCTTTTTCCTCCCAATTATGTCACCCTTAAGATGCTCAAAGAACAGAGACTAAAGGAGGCCAATGGTGAGAATTCCTCTCACCAATATAACAAGGAGGAGAAGGAGAAAGAGAAAGCTAAAAGCCCTGCTGAATCAGAGAAGGGAAAAAGGGGAAACGATTCTTCCCTCTTCCCACCCAACTATGTGACTCTTAGACAGCTTAAAGATCTGAGACTGAAGGAGCAACAAGAAGAAGAAGAAGCTGAGGAGAAAAGGCTTGAGAAGATCAAAGAACAAGAAAGGGCAGATGAGGTGAGACGGCTTAAAACTGAGACTGAGAAGGAGATTGCTAATCCGGCACGAGATAAAAAATCTGAGATTTTGTTTAAAGATGGTCATGTGAAAACGGGTTTTACTCTAGTGTGGAGGCCTGTGTCGGCCTTACCAGATACTTCCTTGACTGGATCTGTACCGGTACCGGTACTGGTGCAAGATAAGGGCGGTACGGCTGGTGAAATTCTCACAGTTTCAGCTGGAGAGACAAAGAAGAATAGGAAGAAGAAGAAGAAGAAGACGACAAAAAGGATTTCCAAGAAGAAGAATGGTGAGGGTTTGAGAATTTATGAGAAGGCAGAAGGCGAGAAGGTAATTTTACCTGAGTCGAGTCGCGAGAAAATTGTAGTTGGCAAAAGGATGAAATCATCTGAAGTTGAAAGTAGTTTGGAGGAGAAAGGGAAGGGTAAAATGGTCAATTTACCAGAAGCGAGTGCTCAAACGGCAAAAGTTGTTGAGTCCATGAATGGGTCTGAAATCGAGCATGGTAGGAAGGAGAAGGGGAAGGGTAAAATGGTCAATGTGCAAAAATCAAGGTATCAAACAGTGAAAGGATATGAAATTAAGATAGTTGTGGAGGAGAAGGGGAAGGGTAAAATGGTCAATGTGCAAGAATCAAGAGATCAAGTGGTGAAAGGATATGAAATTAAGAATGTTGTGGAGGAGAAGGGGAAGGGTAAAGTGGTCAATCTGCAAGAATCAAGAGATCAAATGGTCAAAGGATATACAATTAAGAATGTTGCCAATCAGAAGGGGAAGGATAAAATGGTAAATGTGCAAGAATCAAGGTATCAAACAGCTGAAGGATCCAAAATTAAGATGGAAAAGAAGGGCAAGGGTAAAATGGTCAATGTAACAGAATCAAGAGACCAAACAGTTATTGTTGATGGAAGAAGTAAATGGACGGCTGAGATGAGAGGACGGAGAGATCCGAGGGCTGGGAGCTTCACTGCAGGAGGTGGATTGGTTTGGGTTCCCAAGAAAAGCTCTTAATTAGTTAGTTAATTAATTATGAATCCCGGTTATGCAGTTGAATTGAACATTAATTGATTTCTAAGATGTTAGTCATAGCTTGCATGTGGGATTTTTAATGCCCACTGCAATTAAGAAAAAAAGATATATATTTTCAGAGTTGTCTTTTTGAAACTTATATTGAGTTATAATTATAAATAACTACTCTACTTGTCTTCATATTATCTCATGGATATTTGTGTAGAGGTATAAAGAAATTATCCCATTTTTTTCTTTTATGAGCTGTAACATGATTTCGTTTTAATTATCAGCTGTAATATTTCAAATTCCAGCTCCTTCTTCAATGCTTTGCAAGGCTGGTTTCCAATGGTTATTGCGCGATTCAGATTTTCTTAAGGTGAAATCAGAATTATTCAATGTTTCTTGCTGCTCTAATTCCAATTTTCCAATTTTATCCCTTTCTTCCCTGATTTTCCCTGCTTCATCCTATAAGTAAATATTAAATGCTTAGTACTGGTACATAAAAAATATAAAAGTCGAAAGATGGTTCAATACATACTATTTGCAAGCTCTGTGAGGTGCAAAACTTGTCATGTTTTCCAAGCAATTGGTTCAGCCTCACATGGCGTTTCGACTTGAACTCCCTCAAAACCTCTAGTCATAACAATTTCACCCATTTAATACAATAAACAACTAAAAACTTGTACTCCAATTTCTTCTAAAAATCAAACGAAACAAATAAAACGAAAACAAAAACCAACCTTCAAATGTAACAAGGCGGTATGTGTTTCCGAGTAGGAGAGTATCGTCTGGACAGAGTAGCTTCAAATACTTCACTCCATTTTTACTTGTGTTTTTGTCCGTAGTATAACGGGTTATTATGACAGCCACATAATGGCCAGGATTCGTATCCATGACGTGGCAGGCTCTGATTGGCCAGTATATCCTCTCAGTTTGTCCTTCTGGGTGTTGAATTTCTGTCATTGGTGCAATTGCTACTTGACAATTTCCCATTCTTTTTTGTTAATTATCTCCCTTTTTTCTCTCTTATTTTTTAACCTTTTTTTTTTTCAATTTTGTGGATAATATAGAGGAGAGACTGAGAGATGATATAAAGGGAGTGATTTAGTGAGGTGAGAGGTTGCATTCAGCCATGTTATTATTTATAGGATTTGATGTTTTAAGAATTTCCATACATAAACTAAAAATATTTGTTGGTCCTGCAAATTGTCCCCTAACAAGAAGGTCGCAAATATATGTTTGTCAGGGTTTTTTTAATCTCTACCTAAATCTAATAATCAGGTTGTTACCCTATTATTTTCTCTTTAGATTTCAGAAGGCATCAAATTATTCTAAAGACTAATCCTGAAATTAAGATCAGTGTACCCAACTCTGAAAATGATTAATGATGAGGAAAATGGGAAATTAGTTGAAATGGCAAATCAATTAGGATTTAATGGAATAGATGTTCTTTTCTAATCTTGAAAAGATTGAAGGAAATAAAAAATTACAAATTCTAATAAAAACGTTCCCAAAAAAATCAAAAATTCTTTTAAAAATGCGCCGAAATAGTAGCGTGCAGCGCTTGCGACCCTTCGCGAAGGATATATGTCTAGCTAAGAGTATGCAACGTCAAAAAACGTGAGAAATTGAAAATATCGTGAGAATTTAAAATCTTGAGAAATTGAATGTGAGATATTGGGAGGTAGGAGAAAAAAATATATGCTTAATATTTATGAAAGGTAATTTGGGAGTTTTTAATAATATCACAAATATTAAAATTGATAGAAGAAAGTAAAATGAGAGTCCAAAATGATTTTTTAAATAATTCCTATTTAGGTGCCACGTGGCGTGCTATGGTTGGTCTGAAGATAGGGAGCCACTAATTATGGGAGGTAAATAGCTGTTCCCTAATTATAATACTTCTAATCTTTCATATGAAGTACATAATTATGGAAATCGAATTTTAATTCACATACGTATACTATATACTATGACGTATCTCCAAAATTTAAATATCCTTCACTCGAAAATACAAAATTTTAAATCAAAGATTCCTCAAAATCCACTGTCATTTTATTGATTATAGTTTTCTTTAAGAATTAATTATAGTTTTCAACTAACATATTCAACTATTTCACCAGATCCCCTGAAAAGACCCAAATAAATTTCTAAAGCCAAGTAATTATCATAAAATTTGTTGTTCAATACCTAAAAAAGTTATATGTTATTCAACAAACTGCCAGCTACACAAATTAAAACGAAATATCATTGCCATTAAATCATTTTTTTTCTATAAATACACTAGCATGCAAAACCTTACGTATATATCATTCTGCCACAAATACCGGATTCTAAAATGAAGGAAAATATTTGCTAAGGCCGTAAGGAAGTGCGTAAAATTCTTCACTTCTCGTGTCTAAGCTGTAATATCTGAAATGATCCCACCAATGCATCCCTCTGTCCTTTCTGATCGATGGTTCCCAGTAACAGTGCGTCCAATCTAACAAATACGCGATTAAAGCAGCCACTGTAGCCGGCGATGAAAATATCACATTTACTATATCATTAAACTGCATCAAGAAATTAAACAAAGAGCTTGATTCAAATTATATTACCAAACTAATTTAGACGCTTTTAATTTTTTATTTATTGAGTTAGGATGTTGTACCGCTCTGGTACGAGTGTGTACAGGCCCGTAACCCGACAAAATGAAATATTCACGGAAATATTGTGGAATTGATAAACCCATAAAGAAGGCAAATCCGAGGATGAACTTATTTCTCAGACTATTAATGTTGCAGAACTGGAGTAGGCCAATCCCGGCAGCACCTAGAATAAATCAAATAATTTTGTTGATTATTACAGAGTATTTTTCTTAAATATAACTAGAAACTCTGGATGGAATATGATATAAACTACATAGAAAAGAACATATTTATTTTCTCGTACCTGCATACGCGTAGAGAACACAATATATGCCGAAAAATAGTGGAAGGGGGATAGAAGCAATAACAGCCCCAAATTTTGCTGAATGTAATGAAAATATTACGCAAAATAATTAGAAAAGAATGATACAAAACAAGATATTAACCTACTAATGTAGGTACTAAGGTTGGAAATTTGTTTACCAAAGATTGAGAAGAAAATCATAAAGCAAGCTGAGATTTTTATAACACGCCGACTTCCGACTCTTGTCAAGGCCAAAAATCCTGCATTTTCACTATTTAAAGAAATAATTAGATTCTTTTTAATCTTATTAAAGATATAATATTCTTAAATCTTTAATGGACTACTGAATAGCTTATATTTTTACACTGAAGCTGCTGAACCCGTTGCAGTTCCAAACAAACCATCTATCATAATTGCTATTCCCTACAAAATAACAAATTTTATGTAATAAATCATTCCCAGTACATTGTAACTCTTAACGTAATCAATTGAAAAAACATATAACTTTATAACGTCAACTAACCTGCCAGCCAACTCCACGGCTAAAAACGGAGGGCGGTACAAAAGTCGCGCTTGAGTATCTTTGTATCGCGATCAAAGTTCCAGTTGACTGACAATCAAGGAATAATTAAACACATCATTTGTTCATCCCAAATCAAATAATTAAAAGGGAAAAAAAAATATAGTAAATGAGTTAAAATTTCTTGTTTCTGACGAACCTCGATGAGAGAAGCAAAAGAAGCAGCCAGCATAGCGAAAGCGTCTCCAGCGTAGAAATAAGGTCTTCCCCATTGCAATGGATATGGAATTCTCACCCTATAAAAGGAATAAAAATCTTTGTTAATTTTATTTGAGGAAAAAATATGGATAATGTTGACATACTAATGCAAGTAGCCTGCCAGCCTAGTGGTTATCGTATACTAGATGTTAGACGGTTCAAATCTCATATGTATCAATTAAGGTGTAATATTTTTTCTTTCTTTACAAAATATTTCTCATCTAAGGACTTAAAAAAAATATTAACATACTTATGCCGTGCAAAGAAAACAAACTCACTTATTACCATAATGCAAACTGCTTACCACCAGAAAACAATTCTTCTATCATCTATCGGTGAGAGTAAAGGAAATAAAAATAATAATGAAAATGCAGAGACTTTGGAATAATTTTACTAAAAATAAAAAATTTAAGAGAATTCATAATTTTGTTACCATGGTGAGCCCCAAATAATTCCAGCACGATCGGTGCGGCAACTGAACTGAGTCTGTGGTGGTCTATCATTATACGCACCCGCAACTGTCAGAATATGCGCATAAACCCATACTATTAATATAGTTATTAACACTGCACATCTTTGAAATAAGAAGGTCCCTCTATTGAATCCATAAGTAGCATACTACATCAAGAATAGATAAAGTTATGAAATCTAAATTAAATTATAAAAAATATATAGTAGAGTACATCTTTCTCAACAATATATATATAGTACAATTTACCTTGAACAATAGAATAAGAATAACAAGCGCCGGAAGCCCAATTTCAACGCAATTCGCCAGCTGGATTAAGTGCGGATAATATAGCACGAGTTATTGTGATGAAATTAATTGAATTAAAGTAATATATTTATGGAATGAATTAGAGGTGATTACTCACTCCGGGGAATGCAATATAATAAAGCCCAAATGCTGACAGAGCAACAAAAGGAGCTGCTATAACTGGACTTAGATACCTAAACATTAAAATTCACAAAATTATGTATAATTAAAGTGCAATTGATATGAAAAAAAATAATGTATTATAACAAAAAGTAATAATAATGAACCTTATGCAGATGCTCCAAAGGCCAAAGTACCCCACAACTATTTGAAAGATGGAAGCAGCGATCATGGCCCCTTGTATAGCTCTCATTGTGTGGATAAACCTCTACAATATTAAACGAGAATCAATCAAGATATCAAGAAATATACACAATCTTTCAATATAAATTCCAATTTGGATTTAAATTGATTAGAAACCTCGTAAGGGTCAATGAAATAGGTGTAGCGTCTGCTGAGAATAATGGAGATAGTTGGAATGAGATAAGTGAATGATCCACCAATAACAGCCGGTAATCGGGTGCCGAAATGGACTTGTAATAGAGTGTTAATTCCGGCGACAAATAGTATTGTTTGAATCACTCTGGCCTTCTCTTCCTGCCATGAAAGAATAAAATTGAAATTATCAAGAAACATGTAAATAAAATAGAAACGAGAGGGAAAGAGAGGATTACGTCTCCGCCACCCATTTGAGGGACCAAGATTGTAGCTATAAGAACAGTCGTGCCAAGCATTATGACGTAGTGTTGGAAACCCACCACCATAGTTGTATCTGTGAATCAGTTGCACCAAAATAATAAGAAAATTGAAAGATGAATCAAATGAAACAACATATGAAGATAGCCGTAATAATGTGTAATAAGGATTGAGAGAGAGACGCCATGGGGGAGGGCTGGTGATGCAATAATCAATGCCAGGCAATTGCTCCTTGACTTCAAAAGGTTCTAGCTTGGGGCCTGGAGACATCTTGATCTAATTCTCTTTCTTTCCACTTACTGATTCTGTTTCTAGCTTTCTTTTATTCTCAGTTTTTCCTTAATATATGTTGAAGAGGTGAGTTAGCTTTTAAATACAAGAGATAGTTTTGCAAAAGAGCCCAGAATTAACAGTGCACGGTGCCTAGATCTTCAAATAAACCCTACATTATCAAGCATTGCTAAAGGTGCCCTTATTTCTAGACGAGAATAACACTTTTTTTGAAGGAGTAGCCGATGCGGCTACAAAAAAAATTCATTAAAAATAAAGAATTGCAGCAATATAAGATTACAACAAATTAACGCCAATCATTGGCAAATATACAATCTCTAATTTCTAAATTCTCTATTTCCCTCTATTTTCTAGTAGGATAACACCCAATATCACTTTATCCTCACGTCAGTTGACGTCTTAATCCATTCAGAAGCAGTTGCTGTACATCTCGTGTTTTGGAAGACTTTGTTGTTTCATTTTTTCCAAAGTTCCCAGCAGGTTGCTGTCCAAACGAATCGCTATTATGTTTTTGTCCATCTCTCTTTCGATTTTTATCAGAATTTCTGTCGAATTTTCCAATGGAGGCAAAGTTTTGGTGAAATGTACATATGTTTTGTACCAAAGTTCTTTAGCAAATGCACACTCTAAAAAGAGATGGTTACGATTTTCGATTTAATTTGTATTACAGGTTAGACAGTCGCCCGTAAGGAGTTTAACTCTCCTTTTAAGCCTATCACTTGTGAGAAGTTGGGTTTATGGATTTGTCAAATAGAAAACTTAATTTTTCGTGACATCTTAAGTTTCCATATAGCTTTTCCGAAAAATTTATACATTGAGTTTAAGAATAATTTTCCTTGCTTATTTGTGTTTCACAATCTTTATCTAGCTCGTCGGCTAATCTTGTATTACTTATATTTTACATTAATGCACACAGTTGTTACTGTTGGAAGGTACTAAGTGCCATATCCCATTGAAGGGCAGTCGAGCTAGTTCATACTACCTGATTTACCGTTGTACTTTTATTTATGGCTATTCGGTAGAGTTCAAAAGAATACCTTGGACATAAACTTCGCAAAAGAATATCTTGGACATAAATTTAAGTTGAATGCCGTTGTTTGCAATTGAGAAATTATTCTGTACAGTTAAAATAATGAATGAATTAAATGGATCAGTTGATTCAATTCTTTGTGTATGGCTCAAGGAGAATTAATCCTAATGACTATGTTCAGAATTATAAGAATGAGTGGATTTTTTTGGCAATTTAAAATTTAAATAATAGAGGGGCTTTTGTTTAATTTCAGTAACTAGAGAGGAAGTTGAACGGAAAGCCAGCTTTCTCTTCCAGTCACTTGTCCTATTATGGTGTTTAGCAAAATATTCTTATATAAGTAAACACTTTCTGAAACTTTTGGTTGATTGTACACTTTTTCATTTTATAGTTTTTAGCAAAATGATGCCAACATCGATATTATGGTGTTTAGCAAAATATAATTTTAAAATTCAAGTTTCTTTTAATTGTAAAAATGCAAGTTTAGCTACAAAAAGTATTATTTGATGATTTTAATTTTTAAAGGTCTCAAATAGAAAAAAAAAAATACCCTATGCAATTATAGCCAATGAAATTTAAACGCTCAATCTCTAATATTCCAAACAAGATATTCAATAACTATTGCATTGATTTTCATTTTATCCATTATAAGTTAATTCGTTTGGCTTCTACTCCCCGGAATATTGAATATGGTGCATATCGTATTCGAAAAAGGATGGCTTCACAATTCGCAATGCGTTTTATGTAGCTCGCATCCGGAAAACCATTGAAAATTTATTCATCGAATACTCTTATGCAAGAGCCGTGTAGCAAGACCTAATGGCGTTCACTGCAATGCCAACCATTTCCTTTCCATCCAATAGATAATTATGGACACAAAATCGGGCCAGGGAAACAGCTATCATTGTATGCATTGCATTATCTTTGGCACATTTGAAAGGAAAGAAATAATAAAATCTTTAACAATAGATTAAGCACGGCTTCTCTCATCACTATCGCCTATCACGAGTCTAATTTACAAACAACACTGCGAGGAGCTACAGTTATGGTTCCTCTTAGAATTAGAGGATTTTAGGATGGCACCTATATTCCGTTCTTACTATTTTTTAAGTGATTTTTCTCTTTTTCTTTTCTTCTTAAAAGTTACTTTTATTTCTATTTTATTGATTCTGCGAGGCAAAAGGCGTCTTAAAACAAAGAGATTTAATATGTACGAATTGTTTATATTATAAATCACTGCATTTACAAAAAAAGGAACATTATTAATAAAAAAAGAGAATAATTGGGAAAATATGGTCAAATGTTGTATATTTACACCTTTATTAAATCCCTTAACCCTTAAACATAAGATAATGGTACAAGATCAATATGTTGATAATACTAATTCTGGTAGGATAGCCAAGAACCAAGACTTTTTGTTAGCTAGAGTTGGTTAACAGTATATTGACCTTAGATTAGCCCCCTACCCAAACCTACCTACATTGTATATTTTGTTAGTTTTTTCCCTTTTTATATATTTCGTAGTCAAATTTGGATTGATTTTGACAACTGATCAGATTATGCAATTTGAATCAATATTAAATTTAGTTTTGGACTCATGTCGTGTGTCACTTTTAAGAATCTTGCTTCTTACGTGACATGCTTTATTATTATGGGGTGAAAACGGTGTTGATCCACTTCAACAACTAACATCTGATCCTATCCAACTTAATTCACACAGAGATCTCTTGATTTTTTTTTTTTTTTTTATAATTGTGTATTCGCACGCAAAAAAGCTACGCATTTTGCCTAAATTGTCAAAAAACCCTGCATTATCTAAAATTGCCTCTACTATTCAAAAATCCGAAAAAAAAAATACACCCTACCATTGTATCCCCTCTAAATGTGTTAGTATGATCTCTTGAATTATTACATTTAATCTAATAAATTAGCACATAAATCAAATATTTTTACATTCGTACATTAATATTAATCAAAAGTGATATGTTTCTGTTATAAGCAGTATGCCCTTATATCATTAAAATATTAGTTTTATATAGATAATATATAGATTGGTTAATACATAGATGAAATAATCTAATATCAATGAATAGAAGGTAAATGCGACAATTTAATATCAAGATGAATTAATAGATTTTTTTTAGATTCAACTCACAATTGATTGGTTAAGAGAGTTTTGCTAAATATATTTTATATAGGATTGTATTTGTCGTGACTTGAATTCCAATAACTGGTGTGTACTAGATTTCAATAACTGGCATAATTATTTTGCTATTTTTCCTGATGGGAAAAATCATCCATAAAATCCTATAGTCTTGGGAGGGAGACATTTTTTTACTTTATGCGTAGAATTCGAATCCTAAGGGAAGTGGCTGCCCCTAATATGGTGGGGGTGGTGTTTGTTGTATTCATGATTAGATATGACTTTTTAGAAAATTATCTATTGGACACTTTCAACATATAGATCATTTACCACAGGCATATCGTGGTTCCTATCTATGGCATAATAGTGGTCCTAATTTGTTTACCGGAAATGCTCGAAGATCTCGTTCTGTTGGTCGTGGACATTGTTTTGTGGGTGTGGAAATTATTGGGACCTTTTTATATAACTCTTGAAGCATTCTGCGTGAAATTCGTAAACAAAATAGCATTTTCCGAAAGGAATCCATTGGAGCAAAATGACTCTGTACCCGGTTATTTATCTACCTGAAAATTTAAGGGATTGAATATCATTCCCGTCTGGGGGAGAATCAAGATAGTAATAGTAATTTCTCCCGAATCTCTGATGAGTATGGCGAGAGCGCTTCGCTGATTCTTCTGCTGCCTAGGGCTTTTGGAAATCGATGAATTACCTTTCCCACAGAAGCAAGGCTAATTCTTTCTTTCATTCTATTAGGTGGGGAAATTCCCAACTGAGCATTGAAAACTGGTAGTTATATCTATCGAGAAGACATGACCACTTAGATGGCACGAAAACGAGCGCCGGGTTCATATCTCCGGTCCCTCTGAAGTGGTTCTTCCCTAGATCATTGATTTTGACGATTGGGTAATCCCCTGGGTCTATGAATGTGTATGTGAGGCTTGGAGATGGTTCTTCCCTAGATCGTTTTAACTCTCCCTCAGCTTTGCTTGATGAGCAAACGGGGCAGAGCTCATCGGGGACACATGATCGTAAATCGCGTGAAAGAATTATGCCCTAGGTCAAAGTGTTGGTCTAAATATTAAATTATGAGAAACACATTTATTAAGTTCATATATGAATGAGTGTATGGGTGACTAATAAATTTACATATATTAGATCAACCATGAATGACACTTCGGGTTCACATCATCAGAATACGTGATTCTAATAGTAGAACTATGAACTAATGAATGACATTCTAAACTATTTGTAGTGATATATATGATGTTTATAAAGATAATCATACTTCATTTAAGAAGCTATATATCCACACTAGTATATTCACAGATTAGATGATCATGTTCTGTTGATCATGGGCATAGGGATGTCGTGTCTGGAATATAGGTACGTGTTAGAGAACACGTACTGGACTGACCATACTATGAGAATATGCATGGTTCACGTCATTAGTGATTCTCATCTGAATAGCGTGCTTGTTCCTATGACCTGAGGTCACCATGGATTTCAGTATGTGGAACTGCATACTTTAATATGATCCTATGTCATTCCGTAACGGGATGATCATTAGGGTCATAATTAGGTATGCACTGAATCATGATGAGTGATGTGAGTGAACAAGAGGGGATTTGTTTCCCTCATCAGGAGGGAGATATCTATGGGCCCCATGATGAACTAGAACCGAAAGAAATACATGGTCATGTTCAAAATGGATTATCATGTGTTGTTAATATCATTTTGCATTTGTTCAGTCTAATTCTCGATCAGGAAAGAGACTTTGATCAAAACTCAAGAATAAAATATTAACATGCCTTGCGATCAAGATGTATATCATATAACAAAAGTAATAAGCAAATGTCAATTCAGATAGGTTTATGATCGCTGATCATTTCATTTAACATGGATAGTCATGACACCAGTCTAGAGGTTACTAATGACTTACGATCTTTAGAAGATCGTTGCCAGCGTTAAATGGAACCTACACGGTCACACATAGAACAAATATCTAGTAGGGAAGGAAATGCTCTCAAAATGTTATACATATGATGTATAAATTGGTGAACCAAATGATCAACTGTTGGATAGTTGATTCTGTAAATAAGTACTATCCCGTTGGCAACGGAACAGTTCTGTTGGCAACGGAATATATATGGAAACTACTCAACATTGTCTACCACATTTCTGATTAAGGAAACACCTATTTTGTTGCCAATGGAATAGGTCCGTTGGGAATGGAATAGGCGCAGATTAGTTTTTTTCAGTTATTGTAACTGAGCAATCGTTCATCTCCCTCTCTAGTATAAATAGAGGGACAACCCCTCTCTATTATACACACAATATAGAGCCTCCAGACTACTGTAATACAGAGAGAGAGAGAAAGAGAGAGAGAGAACATCTCCTAAAAGTATCTCCAGACTGGTCTAACCGAGTCTGGTTATTCCGACGATTCGAAGTTCGGCGTAGATACAAGTAGAGGTCTTCTGTTTTGAAAACTAGCAAGTGATTAGTTTCTTTCATCTTAGGAGAAGCAAGGAGTTCGTTCGAGTCGAGTTTTAGGTGCACAAAGGAGAAGGATGCGAGACATAGCAATTCAGACAACATCCGCTAAAATCGCCGGGATCAGAAAGATCCAAGATATAAATTTTAATAGTTAATCTCGTACTTTTATTCCCTTAATGATGATCCTTGGACGGGTTGAACCCGTAGGTTCCGCTGCGCATGTAACGTACATGGCTACTGGTTCCCCAACAGTGGTATCAGAGCGTTCGTTAAGGAAATAATCATCGATTATATTTAAAATTTATAAAATGCTAGTAAAATAAATTTTATGATTTTGAAAATATTATTTCAAAATATCACGGAAATAGTTTCGGAAATATAATATTGGATATTATGATTTTCTAGAATTTTGAGAAACAGTTTTTTGAAATCTGTTTTGGAAACAAAACTAAAACAAAAGAAAACGAATTTTTCAGCGAGATAGTTCCATTGAGAATGGAATAATGTTGGAATTTATCAGTTTTTCAGTGCTGATTCTGTTGAGAACTGAATTGTTCCATTCCCAACGGAATAAGGCTGGATTTTGTAGAAACCCTAATTTTTGTTATACAAGGATTTTAATTTATATAAATATGGTATGAGCCTAAGATTTGTGATTGTTCTTTGATGTAATCATGAATTGTCCAAGGATGCTTGTAATTTTGTTTAATATTTATGGCAATCAGTGAGTTTTCCAAAGTTATAATTATGACAATCTGTGAGTTGTCCAAAGTTGTAAATTACTTTTCTAGCAATAGATTAATTGTTGGATAGATATTATGTCAAGATGAGACGAGGATCTTGGCACAATCTTCGGAAGATGGCATTGGATCTTCGCACACACAATGAAGGGTTCATTAAAGATTACAACTACAATCTAGAGATAGATCTAGGATTAAGAACCTCATGATCGCTCGTGAGAAATAGGCTCATACTATATTTAATGTGTTTCTGTGATATTTATATTTATAAATTTAAAACAAAATCTTTCAGAATATTAAGTAACGAAATGCCTCCCATGTCACTGGGCCTCCCTAGAAAGAGTTTAGTTACAAAAATGAAGTGCCTCCGTAGAAAGAGTTTAGTTACAAAAATTCATAACTGATACATAAAACAAAATAAAGTGATACATGAAATAGTACAGCCTTGTTTGTCTAGTCTACTACAATGAAGAACGGCTACCAATTTTGTGATCTCTTGGTCGGTGCTAAGGTTCACCCTTTTATACATGAAGGGCCGGTCTCCCATAATGAGGAAATAAATCTAACATAAATCTAATCAAATCTAAAACCCTAAGTCTAATTCCAAATCAGGATCTAATCGAATCAATCCTTACTATCTAACCTAACCGAAGATCAAATTTAATCCCTGATTTATTCCTCCTGCCAAATGAAGTACATTCTTTCTACGCAAAGAAGCTATAATGCTAAATATGCACCAACCCAAGAATAACCATCCGTCGCTTTCTTTCCTTGGTCATGGCACTCCTTTCCTCGACCGCAGTTGCTTTGGAGGATATCACGGTTGTGGTAAATAAGACCGGGCCTAAGGGGTCTGATCCTTGATCCAACTTCGGGCTCCCTTTTATATAGCTCTAATAGGCTCCTTTTAAGCTCCATTTGGCTCCAAATCGCTTCTTTCCTATAATTAAAGACAAACATTAGCAGTAACTGAATTCTGCCAAAATATACTTGAAATAATATAAAAATTACTTAAAATAAGATACAAATGAAGAAAATATGATAATGAAATATAGATATAAATTTGTTGGATAGATATTCTCCCAAGCTTAGAACTTGCTTGTCCTCAAGCAAACAACGCTAGTCCCTGATCGGCCAAACAAGAATGGTGCTCAGTTTGTACCTAGGGTAAGGGTCCGGAGCATAGGACATGCCTACCGGTCAAGATCTGTCATCCTCTGTTGTTCAAAAGTCCAAAATAATCAGTTTCTCATGATGGCGTTATGTCCTAATTAAGCCAAAGTATTTGTGACCCAGTTGATGGATTGTATTAATAAATTTTATAGACCATGAATAAGCAATTCAGCTTCATATCATCAAAGTACGTAACTTTGATTGTAAAACCATAAAGTATAATGAATGTTATTATAAATCGTCTTTGGTTATTTATAGGACTTTTGTGGAGACAAATATACTTGCGTAGACAAATAAATAATATATATGTAGACTAGCTATAAATGTACACCAGTATGTTAGTTGACTGATGATCATGTTTTACTAATCATGGATAATAGTTATCAAGTCATTAATATATTTATATGTTAGAGACCATATAATG